>CM057231.1:18284299-18874299 GCA_029891385.1 Erythroxylum novogranatense | reverse complement strand
ACCTTAATTCTTCTCATTTTAAGACACCATATTACTTCCTTTCTTTAACTCTAGGCTCATTTTAGTTCATCTCCAACACACTCAAGAGATCCACATTAATATACATTGAAAATAGAACATGAAACGTCCATTTATCTATCAACATTTTCTGCACTTTTTCCTACACCATTTTTAATGATCTTTTTATTTCAAACTTACCTCTACAACAACTTATGAAGTATCGATCATCATAAACACAAAAACAAAGTACCAATGTGTTCATTTCTTTTCCCACGTTCCAACATATATAAAACATCATTTTATAATAATTTAACCTCTCACTATCTTCATACATGTTTTATCCAACAAATCTGAAGAACAATATGATACTTACTTGATAAAACTCTAAACTATTCAAAATCACCATGAAACCCTAGCCTCCAAGCTTGTACGATCATCAACTCTTCAAGAAGGAATATGTTAGATTTTTAGTAACAAGATGAAGAGATAGCAAGGATCTTGAAGAAACAAGATGAAGGATAGCAAAAACTCAACATGACGAGGGTGAGAGTGAGATGGTTATGAGTGAAGAAAATGAGAAATATGCAAAAGAAGAAAGCATATGGCCAACGTGAAAGACAAAGAAATAGATGGTCTTTCAAAAGTAAATGTCGTGGGTGGGTTAAAAGCAAGGTAAAAATTACTTGGTGGGTGTCATGACACTTCCACTTGAAAATCAATTAACCTCTTTTAATAATGACACTCAATACCATTTAATCTCTAGTCCATTAGTCACCCAATTTCTAATCCAATTGTTTCCCAAATTTTCTATGATATTCGTCTTTAAATCCTAGTATCCCACATTAATATTTCTACTGTCATTCGTTACCTATTTCTATTACCATAAATCAATTGTCTTTCTACTTAACATTTTGCTAGTCCAAAAATACTCATAATTTATGAAAATTTTCTATATTTTCACTAAAAATTCTAAATCAATAATTATACTCGCCATATCAAATTTCAAGACAAAATATTCACTATTCACATCATAATCATTTAAAAATCATTTATACCCAGAAAATATCAAATGAGTGCATGAACATTTACTGTAACGTGTACAGAAAAATCAAATTCACGTATGTTTATGTTAATCTTATGCATGAGAATAAAATGCATTTCCTAATTTTCTCAATATTATCTCTCATATTCAGTATTCTAAGATTCTAACCTTTAATATGGAGAAAACTAGATGTTACAATTTGTATATTAACTTGTTATAAGCCACTTTTACCATTCCTTGCATTGATTTCCATATTAATTTTGAGCCCCTAAATTGAAGGAATCATATAAAACTTATTTGCATAGGATTTAAAAAAAATCATAAAAATTAAATCAATCGATTTAAGTTGCAATGTTTTGATTTCTCTATTTTTATAGAATTTGGGAGAAATATAGCAAAAAAAGAACATCCTTTTTGATACTTCTTGTTCCAAAAAATTTAAAAGAAAATAAAAAATGATGAGGTGATTAAAAGGATGCTATATAAATCAAGTAAATTGTAGAGTGATTTAAGTCAAAACTTATGTAGATAACTTTGCATGATTTCTTTCAATTTGTTAAACCTAAAAACTTCTTATTTTTATAACTTTACCGAAGCCACATCTTAGATACCTCATGGATCATAGAAATGATGAAAGAGCTAAGTCAAGACAAAAAAAAACCATTGATTTAAAGCTATCTCTGAGAGACATGATCATGTTTTTTTTAATTGAGAAACTTACATGGCTATGTGTGAGACTATGTAAGTTACTATAAATGTTTACTGGTAGATGGCAAGAGGTGAAGACATACACAACCATATGGAGACAGACACGTTTGTTTCCCTAGCATACTCGGCCGTATAAGTAGACCATGTGATTGACCGAAACTGTGTACATTTTTTAATGTTGGAAGAATGATGGACATGATCATTGTACATGATTATGTAAGTGGCCGTGTCTGATTAAAAAAACTATTTTAGATTATAAAATGGCCAAAACATATGGTCATCTTTACGAGTGAAAAGAATCCAAAAAAAAAAAAGGAAAACGTTGAGGAGTGTGAGAGTAGAGAAGTCTTTCTCATTCCATAATTGATATTTTCTTTAGCTACAAGTTATCTTTGATTTTGTTGTTTTAGGATTGGTTTTGGTGTGGGTTGATTTAAGATATCAACTTTTATTCAATCTTAAAATTTGTTTGGAATTACTTGTTGCTATATTGTGGTGTAGTTTTGAGTAAGAGTCAATAGTTTAAAACTTAAACTCTTGTAAGTATTTTTTTAACTTAGTGAATTTATTTTTCGGTTTAACCTATAATTTTTTCTTCTATTTTGGAGAGTATTTTTACATGTATTTGGTGTTCTTTTAAATTTTTGTCATCTGCATTGCTTGAGTTGATTAATTGTTGTAATCGGTTGCTTGAGGTTAGTTGATTATTCTTAAATGAAATTGTGGGAGTTGTGATTAGAGGGCAACGTAAGAAATAGTTACACAGATAAGCATTGAAGAATATGGGGCCCATTGGAGAGCAACGATGTAGTTATCGATGATCGGAACAATGTGACGATGACAACAAACAACCCAGTGCACGAACAAAGCAACAGGGGCCAGAAGAACCATTAAGATAAGCACAAAGCTAGCACCCTAATGACACGAGCATGTATAGTTTTCCTTGTCCCCCCTCTCCTATTGTCCCTATACCCGTCTCTGATGGTCTTTTTTAACACCGAACTCTTCTTCATCTCCTCCTCCTCCTCCGTTGTCGTCGACCGATGTGTCGTCTTATCGAAGTCACTTGAATCGGTTGACAATGGAAACAAATTGCTTATTTAAATACACGTCCCCCACATGGTCTGACCTCTGCAATTTTGTACTACATCTCTTCCTTTCGTTCATGGTCCAAAGAATTGTGTAGTAAAGATGAAAATAAGAATCGAGCAGTTTGTATCACATAACTTAGAAATTTATCTCCCGAAATATTTAAATGTTCATGATTGCAAATTCTTAAATGTCTTGAGTATTGAGGTCCTATTAATACTTTAAATAATTCTTTTAAAGTAGATTTATATTTTATAATAAATAATTTTGTTCAATTCGAATTTCATTATTAGAAAAAGAATTTTATAACGTATCTAAATTTCTAACATTGCTATACTTTTTTTTCTCATTTTAGGGAATAAGTACCTAAAGGCCTCATCCTAATAGAGGAAATCACAAAATAACTAGTGTCATGTTTTAACGAAATTAAGTTGCAAATAAATTGGAATTGTCAATAACTTTTAAATGATTAGTATTTAGAACATGGCCAATTTATAGCATTTGAATAATATATCTTAAAATGCCAAAAAGCTTAATATATCTGATAATTAAATACATACATTGAGTTGTATGTTGTCATATAAGCTCGATTACTTAATTTGGAGGAAAATATAACATATTTCAAAATTATTTGGTGCAATTAAATAACAGACAAAATTAGATAAATTAAATGTACGTGTTAAATATATTTTATAATTAAATTTTTTATTCAATAAAAGTATATATACATTTGATGTAGCATAATGTGGTACTTTGAATTTCAACATTTATTCTATAATACAAGTTAAATTCTAACGTTTTAATTAAACCGTTTAATTTGAAACATAACATTTTAAAATGTACAAAATAGAATGAAAAAATTGATTAGTTAAATACTATATCAATGTTAACACAGTATTGTTTATTATTTTGTGATTTTATAGACAATAAGCTTCAATGACACGTGGACTAACAAAATTCTAGAATTTTCATACCTTAATAGAACGGAATGGAATGGAGTGGAATGGAATGGAATAAAATGGGTCACTCCATTGTTTGGAAGTTTAAATAAAATAAAAGAGGGACTCCTTTGACCATTGTTTGGAAGTGATACTAAAAATGAATGGAATTAAATGACTTGTAATATTTTTTCCATAATTACCCTTGTAATAAAATATGCATAGTTGTCATGAAACTATTTTAGTAACCCCAAAACATTTCAAATTATAGGATACTCAGAATATAGTTTTCTCATTTTCCTATGTAAGCAATCAACTTTCTTATTCTTTTTCATTAACCCTCATTGTAATGTACTCTTCGTTAGGCATTTATTCATGTGTTTTGTTATTATTGATAATCATTTTTAGCATTGTAAATCTATTTCTACATATCGCAGTGTATATTAATAATATATTTAAAATTTATGAACATTCACAATGCTAGCTTTATCAAGAACATTTGAGCTGTGTTTATTAATAACATATTTTAAATTTAAATTTTTGACGTAATGGTTGGAAAATGAAGCTCGTGTCTCACAAATACATGAAGCTCATTTGCTGCGTACTCAAACATAAAAAATAAAACCTTTTTTTCACCTTATCACCATTAATGTAACTATTATTTATAGCATTGAAGTTAACAGTTCTATAAATTATAATATCCTCTAAGCAATATTATTTTTGAGGGTATTTTTGTCATTAAATTAGGGTTTGGAAGGCAAGCCATTCCATTCCATCCCTGACCCCCCAATTTGGGAGGTCACAAAATATTAGATTTTGGATGGAAATGGATGGCTTCCAAAGCCATTAATTACCATTCCATCCTGTTTCAAAATAAACTCCCAAACAATGGCCTGAGTTATTTGGGTCATTCCATTCCATTCCCTTCCATCCCTCCACCCACATCCAAACATACCCTAAATTCTTCTCACTGCTCCATGATGGATCACAAGTCCTCGACACCTCCACTGTGAAGCCGGTGTCTCTTCAAGAATGGGATCGAGGAAAGACTAGAATAATACAAGCTTTAACATGATCCTTGGCTGCTATAATATATTATCAACTCAAGAATTGATGAGAATATCAAGATGGAGCTTCAGATTACTTTCTCCAAGCAAAGCATTAAGATCTCTATTCTTAAATTGTTGTTTGATGCTGCTACTTCTCAGTCAGGTCTTTCTGACGAGGAGATCAAAAGATGTGGAGCCTGCAATTCTTTTTGTAGCTTCTACACACAAATATTATGAAGAAAACAACTAGATGAAGCAACCAAGTTCCTAAACTTGTGTCATTTCTTGTCTTCAAATTTAAGAAATGCATTGCAAAGAATTGTTCATCCTAAAGGCATCTGCAGGTCTTAATCCTGCTCTTGCAGAGAATGAATCCCATCTTGTAGCTTGTTCTCTGCAGATTCCCTACATTCAAGTGATTCAGTTCACTGGGATCCAAGCAATAGTAGAAAATCTGGGGGTCAGCGATTTCACTGATATATAGCAACTAGAAGCGAAGAGCGTTGTACAAATTTAATGTAAGCTCTTGCAACTAGAACTGACCTGCCAATTGAGCTTCTAAAGATAACTACAAAAGAAACAACATAAAAAAATAGGATCGAAGCAACAAGTAAGAGGCCAACAGATTTCACTGAGACCTATAACATACCATTCGAGTTCAAAACAACAAAGTTATGAGCATCTCAAAACCCAACGAAGATATGCTCGATTTAAACAAAGATGAAGCTGTTGCAATCTACTTCTGGGCCATTATGAGGAACATAGCAACAAAAACCATGATGTTAGAATCTCTAATGGGAGTGCTCATAAATCTAAAGACACTAGTCATGGAATTCATTGATTTTGAGGCAAATCACAATTCATTGATACGTTGAGAAATTGAGTTGAGATCCAATCTCGATCACAGCAGAATAATCATAAAATTTTTCATAACTTTTGATTTGCAAAAAACTAAGATCTATTTAATTCTATAAAATGATTAACATAAATCGTAATAAAGTGAAAACTTAATTCGTACTTTATTCCGAAATTTGATCTTTATCTTATTGTATCCTTCGAACCGTTTTTGAAACTGATTGGTCTCAACCACCGTAGTCGCACAAGTATTCGACCTCTAACAGTATCCACAAAATAGGTTGAGAGAATTCTGTAACTCTTACTGAGAGGGTTAAGCAAGAAGTGCTAGCTTCATAAAGCTTAAGCCCATTTATAATAAGTTTTGGACGTTTTAGTAATTTAATTAAAATTAAATTATAATTTTAATTAAACTTTAATTAGAATTAAAAATAATTCTAATTAAATACCAATTATGCCCATACAAGATTCAATATCTCATATTGATCCTTATTTATTAAATATCTCATATTGATCCTTATTTATTAAATATCTCATATTTAATCATAAAATTTATCAAACTTTACAATTAAGTCCAATTTGATTAAATTAACTTTGCTCTCTTCATCTCATTCTATATATGAGACCCATTAAGTTTCCAAATATGTTGGCAATCATTATAAAATCTAATTTTAATTCATAATAAAAATTAGATAAATTAAAACTCCTTTTAATTTATCTTTAATTCTCCATTTAAACAATTTATAATCATAAATCAATATTGATGTCTAACAACGCATCATGACCATCTAAATATTTAATAATGTCAAAGTGATTATGATTAAACTTTTCGTACATAATTTTTTAGCATAATTCAATCATTTTATCATACAATGTTTCGATTAGACATAGGGTATAAAATTAATACCTACTATATTTTGAGTCTAATCATATTAGTTTTCTGTCATTACTTATCGATTCAATTAATAACATTTGTAAACTATTTATAAAACATCATTCACCTTGGCCAATGAGTTCTTGAATTAATACTAATCGAGAACAACAAAACATTCTCCCTAATTATTTTAGGGTGATGAATCTTATCTTGATCACTCAACTATATCCATATAATTTGGTCGGGTCGGCTAAATTGGGCCAGAACTCAGTCTCAACGTCGTATGGGCCGATCGGTCCAATCACCAAAGATCAGTCTCATACCTAATGGCTATGTCAAGCCCAAGCGGATCCACGCTCTCCTCATTTTTTGTAGGAGAAAGACTCCCATGCAAACACGTAAAAGACTAAAACCTAGTTGTTACTTCATATATAAGGTATAATTCTATCGTAACAAAGGTACGCAATCATAACCTAGTTTTTCTCTGCATTCATCAACCTCACCTTCACCAAAAGACTGACTTGAGCGTTGGAGGGGCTAATCGGGACACAACCCCCGACAAGCCTTCTTTGTTTTGCAGGTATTTTCACGTCGGATTCATCACAGAAAGTAGTCGACTTGTGGATCCGAACGGCAATGTACAGTTCAGCCAAAATCCGGCATAACCAATTGGCGCCCACCGTGGGGCCAGACTTCCGGGCACCACGTCCAGAAACACACAGATCAGTCAGGCGGCGGCGACGAATCCTGATATAGCCGCTGTTGCGGCTCTGGCGATGTAACGCATGGGTTTGCAGCTATCTGCAACTCTGCCGCCTGCACCACATGTTTACCGCACGGAATCCTCAGATCCTAACGATCAACCGCAACCTTAGAACTTGGAACAAGAAGAACAGAGTGTCGCTTTAGAGGATAACGCTACACTCAATATGCACCCGAATCTCCAACACCGATCGGATGCAGATCCTCTTCCACCTGTGCACACCTCCCTCACCTGAAAACAGATTGAGGAAGCAGCTGATCTATTGATCCGCCAGATTTTGCAATCTCAGCCAGCACAACGGCAGCCGTCTGCACGGCAAGCCGCGCGACAGACCAGCATGACGACCGATCACCACCCGACCGAAAACCTAGAGAAAATCGTGGATGATCGGATTAACGCAGCTATGAGCTTCCGTCCAGATCGCCCGACAGCACAGTACAGCTCTCCCTTTACTCCGGAAATCTTGGATAACCTCCCGGCGCCCAGCACCAAAATACCGACCCCCGAGAAATACACTGGAAAGACCGACCCCCTGGATTACCTGCAGCACTTCCAGTCCATGATGAATCTGTATTGCGTCCCGGACGCCATCCAGTGTAAGACTTTCTGTACGGCCTTTCAAGAGGGAGCCCGACGATGGTTCAATAGTCTACCTCCGAGTTGTATCACCTGCTTTGAGGATTTTAGGCTTCTTTTCCTCAACCAGTTCGCCACAAGCAAGCGACCATAGAAAACTGCATTGGAAGTAATGCAATTGACCCAAGGAAGAAACGAAAGTTTACGGGCGTTCATCACTCGGTTTAATAATGAAGCGGTCGTGGTCCCCGACCTCACTTGCTCGTCCATGCTGGCAGCACTCATGAGCAACACGAGAGATGAGGAGTTTAAAAAGTCATTGGCTCTCGATCGCCTCGATCTATTCAGAGATCGGACATAGTATGCATAAGTATATTCATTCGAAGAAGTATTAAAGAATACAAAACGCAGGGCAGATGATCGCAGGCCGAGTGGTCAGGCAGATGAGTCTCACAAGAGACAGAGGGATCAGTCGACCTGGAGGAAGCCGACTGGTCGGTAATGGCATCACCAAGACTTTACCCCGCTTAACAAACAATATGCGGAAGTATTGGCGGCTATGAGAGCGGACAGGGAATCCATCCGAGAGCTCAATAAAATGAAGACCCCTTACAAGGATAGGAACCCGGATCTATATTGCTGTTTCCACAAAGAGGTCGGTCATGAAACGAAAGATTGCTGGCAGTTGAAAAAAGAAATCGAATTTCTCATACAAAGGGGAAGGTTAGGCCGATTCGTGAAGAGCGAACAAAATGCCAATCGGGATAATCAACGCAGGACAGGTCGGTCAGACAATAGGCGACCGCCCTGGAGGTGAAATGACAGGAATGATGGAGGGAGGCAGAATGCGAATACAGATAATCGACGAGAAGAGAGAGGGCGATCAAGGGAAAGAAACAACGGAAACGCTGGGCAACAAGACGACCGACCGACTGGGGTCATTAACATGATATTCGGTGGAAATGCAGCAGGGGGATCCACCGTTAAAGGGAGAAAAAGATATGCCAAATAGGTCGGCAAAGACTCATCCACCAAAAAGCCAAGGGAGAACGACGGGATGATATCATTCGATGAGTCCGACCTTGATGGAGTAAGTTACCCTCATGATGACGCCCTCGTGGTAAATCTAAACATGGACGGTTACGAGGTGAAGCGGGTGATGATTGATACGGGTAGCTCGGTCGACTTGTTGTATTATGAGGCCTTCAAGCAGATGAAGGTACCCGAAGATCGACTACTACCTATAGACGGCCCCATCAAAGGGGTAACCGGGGCGTCAGCCTACCAGTTCGCCCGGGTGTATTTGAAAGTGAAGTTCAGGCAGAAGCCACGTCAGATAGAAAGGGACGTTGAGTTCCTAGTCGTCAAGTTTCAAGGGGCGTACAATGCAATAATCGGGCGGGCTACTCAAAATGCCCTCAGATCGGTCGTCTCCACCTACTACCAAACTATGAAGTTCTCGACACCCCACGGAGTTGGTATTGTCAGGGGTCAGCAGAGAATCGCCAGGGAATGTTACTTAGCAGAAACGAAGACATTAGACGGGGCGGTAGTCCTGACGAGCTCTCTTGATGTGAGAGCCGACGAGGAGATGGATAGGATGAACCCGATGGAAGAAACACGGTGGTCGTCGACGAAGTGACCTCTAAATTCACAAACCTAGGCTCCGAGCTGCAGGGCGACTTGGTTAAAGAGATCACAGATTGTTTAGTGAAAAATAAATCGATCTTCGCTTGGGTACCGAGCGACATGCCTGGAATTTTCTGATTAGTCGCGTCGCACTCCCTCGGTATTCGGCATGACTCTGGCCGATCGCATGTAAGAAGCGATGGCTTGCAAGGAGCGGCGGGGGTGATCGAGAAAGAAGTAGAAAAATTACTCGAGGCCGGGTTCATCCGAGAAGTCAAGTACCCTGAATGGCTCGCCAATGTGGTTTTAGTGAAAAAGAATAACGGGAAGTGGAGAATGTGCATCGATTTCACCGACTTGAACAAAGCATGTCCAAAGGACAGTTTCCCCTTGCCCAAGATCGACCAGCTAGTAGACTCTACCTCAGGGCATGAACTTATCAGCTTCCTGGATGCTTTTTCGGGCTATCATCAGATTCAAATAAATCTGGAAGACGAAGAAAAGACCGCCTTCATAACCGACCAAGGCACATATTGCTACCAAGTAATGCCTTTTGGCTTGAAGAATGCGGGGGCGACCTATCAGCGACTCGTCACGGAGGTCTTTAAGAAACAGATCGGCCGGTCGGTGGAAGCTTATGTGGATGATATGGTGGTCAAAAGTAAGACGGTCACGGAGCATGTGGAAGATCTCAAGGAAGTCTTCCAGACCCTGAATAAATTTCAGATGAAGCTGAACCCGGAAAAATGCATTTTTGGGGTGGCATCCGAAAAATTCCTAGGGTTTATGATCACTCAACGGGGGATTGAGGCTAATCCAGAGAAGATCGAAGCCATCATCCAAATGCCCTTGCCCCAATGCTTAAAAGAAGTGCAGATATTGACCGGTCAGATAGTCTCTAAGCGTGTTCATTTCAGTTGGTAGACAAGTGCCTCCCATTTTCAAAATCTTGAGGAGTTTAACGTGACCCAATTCCAATGGTCGGACGAATGCGAGAAAGCTTTTCAACACTTAAAGCAATACTTGTCCACCGCCTATCCCTGCAAAGCTTTGGTAGAGGAGAGAACTGATTTTATACTTGGCGGTTACGGAGGGAATTCGATCGGTGCGGTCCTTATTCAATTGGAGGGAAGCGAACAACACCCTGTCTACTACGTCAGCAAAGTGTTGACCGGACCGGAAACGCGATATACGCCTATAGAGAAACTAGCCCTCTCCTTGATAATGGCAGCTCAGAAGCTAAGGCCCTATTTCCAAAGTCATACCATTGAGGTATGGACCGATCAACCCCTCAGGCAGTGCTTTCAAAAGCCCGAGACTTCGGGTCGACTAATAAAGTGGGCGGTAGAGCTGGGAGAGTTCGACATACAATACAAACCCCGCACGACCATTAAAGCGCAGGTGTTGGCAGACTTCATCGCAGAGATGAGCCAACCCAGCTCGAAGGACGAGCAGTTCCCTACCTGGAGCTTGTTCGTTGACGGGTCGTCCAACGCTGAAGGATGTGGAGCAGGGGTGATATTAATCGACCCAAATACGGAAGAAAAGGTGGAATACACCCTTCGACTAGAATTCAAGGCCTCCAATAACGAGGCAGAATATAAAGCTCTGATAGCCGACCTCCAACTAGCCAAGGAGATGGGGGTGAAGCACTTAAAGATATATAGCGATAGCCAAGTGGTGGTCGGCCAAGTCACTAGGCATTATGAAGCTAAGGGGAACAGCATGATCGAGTACTTGGAGCTGGTAAAGCGAGAGTTAAGTAATTTTGAGCAGTACTCGATCAACAGGATAGAACGAGCTCAAAATGCTAAGGCGGATGCACTCTCCAAAATGGCCTCAGATCGAGACGCCAAAAATAACATTCTGGTCGAGCGACTAGACCGGCCTAACATTCAGAAAGCCAAGGAAGCTCTCGACTTAAGCACCAGTCGATCGAGTTGGACGGAACCGTTCACACAATACCTTTTGGAGGGAAAACAACCGGAAGACGAGTCGGAGGCCAAGAAACTAAGAATAAAGACAATAGAGTACGATCGTTAACGGCACACTCTATCAAATGATCTTCTGATCGACCATTTGCTTCGATGCTTGAATGAAGAAGAAGCCGAGTAGGCAATGGCCGAAGTCCATGAAGGGATGTGCGGAAATCATGTAGGAGGCAGAATGTTGGCTCACAGACTGATCAAACAAGGGTACTACTGGCCGACAATGAGAAGAGACTGCCAGGAGAAGGTCAACCGATGTGAGGCCTGCCAGAGAAACAGCAGCCTGTCTCACCAGCCGACCGAGAGGATGAAAATTGTGAGTCATCCTATCCCGTTCGCTCAATGGGGAATGGATATACTGGGGCCCTTCCCTCTCGGTCTTGGACAGAAGAAGTTCTTGATAGTGGCGGTGGAATACTTCACCAAATGGGCAGAAGCGGAAGCGGAAGCGGTCGTTACAATTTCTGAGCAGAAGGTGGAGAACTTTGTGACGAAGAATATACTTACCCGCTTCGGGATGCCTATGGTGTTGGTTACGGATAACGGTCGGCAGTTCGATAACGACAAGTTCAGAGATTTCTGCGACCGACTAAAGATCAAGCTACAGCTGACTTCGGTAGCCCATCCCCAAAGCAACGGTCTCACAGAGAACACCAATAAAAAGATAATGAGTGCTCTCAAGAAGCGCCTAGATGGCCGAAAGACCTGGGTGGAAGAACTAGACGAAGTGTTGTGGGCATACAAAACCACACCGAACGGAGCCATAGGTGAAACACCGTTCAGGATGACCTTCGGGGCAGAAGCCCTAGTTCCAATAGAGGTGGCATTGCATAATCAAAGGGTGTCGGGCTATGAAGAAGAGCGGAATGATGAAGCCCACAGAGCGGAACTCGTTCTCCTCAGTGAAGATAGAGAAAGGGCAGCCGCTCGCTCGGAAGCCATCAGGCAAAAGGTGACCAAATTCTACAACAGAAGGGTCAAGCCGAGCGATGTAAAGGTAGGCGGTTACGTCCTACGAAAGGCCGAGGCGGCCGGAAAGTATCCTGGAAAGCTTGGACAAGCGTGGGAAGGACCTTATCGGGTGACTAAGCAAGTCGGGCATGGTTCTTACATCCTACGCGATGCGAAAGGGAAGGTTCTACCAAGGCCTTAGAACTCTCGAAATTTGAAGGCGTTCTACCAATAGATAAGTTTTATTTTAGTTAATCTTTGCTTATTACCGTTTTTGTATACAACGTGTGGGAACCTTTTTCCTGTCCCTGCCATACATGTTTTTTAACGGCCCACGCCCTCATTATCATCAATAAAGGGGTTGTCAGATTTCTTGGCAATAAAAAGTTCCATTATGTGTGGCAAAGAGTAAAAAATCCAATCAACCATTGTCCGGCATCTCCATAGATCGACTACGATCGGTCGGGTCGCCAAGACAAGATCCTTGGGACCCTCGCTCGCCATCGCCCGACATCTCCATAGATGGACTACGATCGGTCGGGTCGCCAAGACAAGATCCTTGGGACCCTCGCTCGCCATCGCCCGGCATCTCCATAGATCGACTACGGTCGGTCGGGTCGCCAAGACAAGATCCTTGGGACCCTCACTCGCCATCTCCCGGCATCTCCATAGATCGACTACGGTCGGTCGGGTTGCTAAGACAAGATCCTTGGGACCCTCGCTCGCCATCTCCCGGCATCTCCATAGATCGACTACGATCAGTCGGGTCGCCAAGACAAGATCCTTGGGACCCTCACTCGCCATCGTTCGGCATCTACATAGCTCGACTATCGATCGATCAGGTCGCCGAGACGAGATCCTCGGGACCATCGATCGCCCTCGCCTATTGCTCGGCCAGGTCGCCAAGACAAGACTCTTGAAACCCTCGCCCGACATTTAAATAAACCGACTGCAGTCGGCCGGGTCGCCAGACAAGGCTCTTGGGACCCTCGCTCGGCATCGACACAAATTGACTGCGGTCGATCGGTCGCCAAGACGAGATCCTTGGGATCTCGGTCCGGACTTTACTATAAGTCGACCTCGAGGCCGGTCGACTATGAGTAACTTCATCAAAGCTCACCATACATCGAAAGTAAAGAGCGTAAATACGGAAAATGACATCAGAAAAATGAAGCAAAAGTAAAGATTGCATTAATGTAAATTTGCCCTGGTCACAAGCCCGACCAGGTGAGCTTCAAAAGTCCACAGAAGGAGAAGTGGGCGAATACCCAGGGGAAGCCAAAGCGGGAGCAGGGTCCAAGGGAGCGGCCGGAGAAGTGTCCTCACGAGGAAGCTCGTCCTCCTCAGCTGAGCTAAGGTCCAACTCCTCAATCGGGACTGACCCCCAGTCTTCCAGGGCTCTCTCCCTTACTTCCTCTAGAGAGAGGCCAAGGGCGGTAGGAAGCAACGGCTCGACAAACCCCTCAAACGAAGGACCGTCTGACCCCTCAGGAACGCAGGCGTCATAGCAATTCTTCAAGATCATGAGGGCCAAGTCACAGGAGTACTCCAAGCACTCCTCCTGCAAGAACCGCCTCTATCATTGCATGATCGCCTCGACCCTTTGTTCCTTTACGGAGGCTCGCACCCTCCTCAGCGTATCTTCGGTTTGCGCCTGGTCCTCGAGGGATTTCCCCAGCTTCCCTTGCAACACCGCGTATTCCTCGGACAGTTTGTTCCTCGCTGCCATCGCCCTCACCCTCTCGACCTCCTCCGCGGTGAGCCGAGCTTTCAAGGAGCTCCTCTCCTCCTCTCCCGAAGCGAGCTGAGCTCTCAAGACGTCACGCTCCTCCTCCCAAAGTTTCTTCTCCTCCTCCAAGGAATAAAGTTGAGCCCGGGAGAAGTCTCCTTCCTCTCTGACCTCCGAGAGCTCGGTCTTCAAATCGTCCACCTGCTCCAGGAGGGAATGGACCTCCCTATTCAGCAACTCGATTCGTTGACGCATGGACAAAGTGAGAGCCACATCCCTCATAGAATTGCGGATGGCACGGCTCGTCAGCTCCTCAACACTTAACGCGTCAAAGCGCTCCTCGTCCGAAGGAGGAATGACCCTCTCAGCGATATGAAGAGCCACTTCGACATTAGCGATCGGCGATCTTCTGAGCTAATCACGGCCCCACTTGTCGGACTCCCCACGGCTTCTTCCCTTTACCCTAGGCGGGACAGGCAAGACGATCTCCCACTTTCTCTTTCCCCTTGCTTCGGTCCAAGGGACGAGGAGGTCGGTCGACTACTTTAGAAGGTCGGTCGACTACTTGAGGAGATCGGTCGACTACCTGAGTCCCTCTTCTCCTCTTCAGAGGTCGTTCATTCTCCTTCTCTTCCTCGATCACAACCAGGCACCCACCAGGCGGGACGACCACAGCAGGTGCCGCAGATGGCTCGGAAATGACAAGAGGAACATTTCGCCGCTCGGAAGCAACGGGCCGAGC
Organism: Erythroxylum novogranatense; assembly: GCA_029891385.1. Lineage (NCBI taxonomy): Eukaryota > Viridiplantae > Streptophyta > Magnoliopsida > Malpighiales > Erythroxylaceae > Erythroxylum > Erythroxylum novogranatense. The sequence continues at coordinate 18,859,366 of CM057231.1, read as the reverse complement.
GACAATTGAACTGGCCTCTCCCCTATCCTCTTGTCCTCTGGCCTCCGAAGGCCCGCGACCTTGCGCTTACCCTTGGCAGACTTGGGTGGGCCGGCGAAAGCATGAATTTTGACCATGGCTGCACAAACAACGAAAGCAGGTTAGAAATCGAACCAAAACCTACAAGCATGGAAAGTAATTCAACCATGAGGGGTCAACCAGGCGGGGCGGTTCCCTCTCCTAGCCCGCTAACTTAAGGCGGGGGGTCAATCAGAAGAGAATTGGTCGAGACCCCCCCACCGTATCCCGAAATAAGCCGAGCGAAGTTATATTGGCCGAGCTCCTTTATACGGCCGACCACCTCCCGCTCCTCCCTAGAAAGGAATAGACTTGACGAGTCATTCCATCGCTCGGCTAGGGGATACCTCCACGGCTGGGACTCGGAAGAAGATCCCGGAGGCTTCACGAAGAAATATTTTGTTCGCCAACCGGTAATTTTAGAGGCCGTCTCGGCTGGGCGATACCGGGCATCCTTATACATCAGGGAAGGAATCCCACCCCCAGAGCTCGGACTCTGGTTCATTCTCAAAAAGTGGCACACAATATTGACCGAAGGCAGACAGCCAAATTGGTGGCACAGCAAAGCAAGGACATTGATGAACCTCCACCCATTCGGAGGAATCTGACTCGGCCTTAATTGATAATCAGCGCACACTTCATCCACGATCGGCACGTACGGTAGTCTCAAGCCGCCGACCGAGAAGAAATACTCAGAGACTGCAAACCACCCACTTGTGCTGTTGTTGATTCTTTCATCCCCCGATGCCAGCCTAGGCTCCCAGGACCGAGGGATACCATTCCTAACAATCGACCGACTCAACTCCGCCGTGGACATCCTCGATTTGCCTTTAGGCAGTTTCTTTACTACCAGCCCATCTTTCCGCTCTCTTGTCGTAATCTCTTCGACATCTCCCAACCTCGACATCGCCGTCGCCTCAGCCATAACTTCCGACGACCTTTCGCCAACATCATCCCTTGGAGAAACCCCACTTCGAGAACCGGTGGACGACATGCTCACTAAGAGGAAATTTAGAAGAGGAAAATGAGGGAAAGGGACGTACCTATTTAGTGGTAAGAGATCGGAAATTTGTGCAACGCCGAAGAAAACTTCCGGAAACTGATAATAATAAAAAGCAAGATGAAAGCAAGAATGAAACGAGCGTGAAGAAAACCAAACCGTCTGTCGACCCTGAACATTTATAGGGAAACGTTCAAATTGCGATCCAGCCAAAACTCGACGCGTGGAGAAAATCCGAGCCATGCCTGGACACGCGGCATGATCCGAGCGGAGATAAATTAGGGTTAATCGAAATCCGGAGTGTCGCGAACAGTTGAAAGGACGTCTGGGACGGTACCGCATAACGATTCTGAGGACGATCGTTTGGATTTTGAAAAAATGTCGATAGCGTGCGCGTCAAATAATAAATGCTTCAAGACCTTCACGCCGCTAATGATGAACACCGACGCTTTAAGAATGGCAATGTCGCAAGAATAAGTGTCGAGGCCGACCAGTTAGGGCACTTTCGGCCGACCGATCCCAATCTGACGATCACGTACAACTAGTCGACATCGACCGTCGGGACTACCCGGGCATTCATGACCGAAGCTCTGATGCCAATATCGGCCGGTCGACCACACTTACGAAATTTGTCTTGCTTACGAGCTATGAGATAGACGAGCAACAAAATCTAACATACTCCTTCGACCCTTCTCTTCGCCGGACTCGAGGTAGGGGCTTATGGTCGAATTCGGCTAAATTGGGCCGAACCCGTCTCAACGTCGTATGGGCCGATCGGTCCAATCACCAAAGATCGATCTCATACCTAATGGCTATATCAAGCCCAAGCTCGATCCACGCTCTCCTCATCCACTGTGTAGGAGAAAGACTCCATCTGCAAACACGTAAAAGACTAAAACCTAGTTGTTACTTCCTATATAAGGTATAATTCTATCGTAACAAAGGTACGCAATCATAACCTAATTTTTCTCTGCATTCATCAACCTCACCTTCACCAAAAGACTGACTTGAGCGTCGGAGGAGCTAATCGGGACACAACCCCTGACAAGCCTTCTTTGTTTTGCAGGTATCTTCACGTCGGATTCATCACAGAAAGTAGGCGACTTATAGATCCGAACGGCAATGTACAGTTCAACCAAAATCCGGCAGAACCATAATTCATACTATATCCAATGACTATCGATTAAACGACTTACGATTAAATAGATCATAAGTGGTATCAAAACATAACAATCCCTCTCATACAAGATAACTTTGATAATCTCAAATCAAATTATCATTTATACAATCATTATAATGAAAATTTCATAGACATACAAATAATGTTCTAAATTAATTTCTCATATCGGGTCTGTTCAGTGAACTTGTTCTCTAACAAGTACTTACACGTTTGTTTAAGTATCTATGTATTTTAGCCTATGAGATCGACTATTTCTTTCATAAGGAAAAATAAAACGTGTGCTAGTCTTTTTACATTATATTAATGTGCAATTTTAATAGAACAATGACTAGAAATAATTAAAAATAATACATAAATGCAATATGAATCTTATAATAATAATCTCATTATAATTTTATTGCAATGTATAATTATCCCATAGACTTTATCATATAAATCTAAATATGTACATAATAAATAATACCTTTAAATAATTTGTTACTAAATTACAATCAAAGCGATTGGCGGTAGGACATAAAGCGACACAATATTTATAAATGGATTTCATGAATCATTTCACTCCTATTGTGCCAGTTTCGATGAACTTCACATTTACACGGAAAGGGCGGATTCGTGCATGAGTGTGCCGGACAATGTTTTAAAAACCGGATCGGTCATCGAGCCAGTGGCACTTCTTGATTCTGGGTTTGATTGGCTCGATTGCTTCAATCATTTGGTCGAACCCAGGTGTGACGTAATAATTATCAATAATTATATTTAATTATATATAATATTAAAATATTTAAAAATTAAAAAAATTAAAATAAAATAAAATAAAAATAAAAATAAAAAAATCATCGAATCAAATGAGCCGAGACGGGTCCGGTCAGGTCAGCAAATCGATTAATGGGGTTTGGCCGACCGGCTCACAATCTATCCGATTCGATACCGATTTTAAGATAAACCGGATCGACTGGCGATCGGTCACCGGTCGGACCGATCGGACCGGTCGGTCCGGTCCGATTTTTAAAATCATGGTGCCGGAGAATTGCTTGAGATAGGAAATCCTAGATATTGTGGCAGTTGACAATTGACTATGAGAAGAGAGTTTTCAAGCAAATGAAGGTCTGCTTCGCAAAATTTGCAATTGTGGAGAAGGAACTTAGCGTGACAGCTTTATATTAAACTGAGGTTGAGGAACTTAGTGATCCGGCTACATCCACTGTTCGAAATGGGGGTGTTCTATAAATCATCGACCAACGACTCCTATTCTTAAGGAGATGCCGGTTTCAACTAGAAAGAAGGTATCGACGACTTGTCATCCGTCAGCACATGAAAAGATAAGATTTTTAAGATAGTGGGTCATCATTTGAAATTAAAAAACATAAATTCGATATAAATGTTAGATTCAAAACGTAATTTTCGTCAAATCTATAATATAAACTCGTTCACTAGTTACAACAGGTAAATGTTATCATTCAACAAGGAGAAAATGGTCAATGCCGAGTTCGGAACATTATATTACGCCACGTGTGTTTGGCAAACTGAAGGGTCACTTTACTTGCATTATGAAAAAGCAACAGCCAAATCCCACCGGCGATAGCGAAATTACGTCAACTGCCATCACCGTCGCCAGAGATGAACTGCAAGAGCCACTTCTCAGCAATTATCCACCTCTCACCGGCTACGGAGGAGAGATTGCACCTTCAAACTCATCCGACGAACCCGTCACGCTGCCACGTAGTCAACGTCTACTCTCTCTCGACGTTTTCCGTGGTCTCACTGTCGCGGTTGGTCATCTAACTTCTCGCTTCCATATTTAGAAATTCAATTCAAGTATTTGCCTTCAGTTTTTTGGAAATTTGTGATTTTAACTGCTTTATTGAACTTAGCCGTATCATTGACAACTTGTCTTACACTGGAACCTTGGTGAAAGCTTGATTTGTTTGGCTATTTCTGCAGAGAATTGTTCTATTAATTATCTCTCCTGATTAACTATTTTCAGCTCATGATTTTAGTAGATGATGCTGGAGGTGCTTTTCCATCTATTAATCACTCCCCTTGGTTTGGGGTGACATTAGCAGACTTTGTGATGCCGGCTTTTCTCTTTGGTGTTGGTGTCTCCATCAGTTTAGTTTTTAAGGTAAAGTTATTGTTCCTCCAAAAAAACTTAGGAAATGTCAGGAATGTTGGGAATATCGTAATATGGATGCAGCATATTTCCGTATTTTGTGTGCGGGATTTTATAACTTGTTTTGGCAAATCAGTCAATTCTCATAATTTTGAGTCTACGTGCAGAAAGTACCTAGCAAACCGACCGCAACCAAGAAAGTCATATTGAGGACACTTAAATTATTTCTTCTTGGGTTATTGTTGCAAGGTATGTCATGAGAACTCCGGTGACTGATAAGCATAAACTTTTTTGATATGGTCTTGGGGACGAATTATTCATTTTGCAAAAGAAGTTTTAATGCCGCTTCCAAGTCTTGATAATAGGAACTAAGAGTATTTACCTGCTAAAGTCTTTGTTCATTTCCATTTTGGAATTCATTTAGGTGGGTATTTCCATGGGCGTGACAATTTAACTTATGGAGTTGATGTAAGCAAGATGCGTCTGCTAGGTGTGCTGCAGGTAATATTGTCAACATTATTAGTTGTTGAACATTAATGTAATTCATTCTTCTAACAGGAATGGCAACCTTTATCCTGAAATTTTGTTTGCTGATAGAATTTTGTAAATTCTTTGTTCCCTTATTCATGTGATACTGGTCCTGATTTGATGCTTAATCCCATACATAGTTATAATCACTTTGCTTCATTCCTTACCAACATTAGCTATGCAACTGCAACTAGCATATTCTTAAATTTTTTTTACTCGAGATTCAAAATCATGAACTTAGTCTGGAAACACCTGGTTGGTATTAGGACTAAAGATGGTTTGACTTTTAAGTAGAGGTGATATGCAACAGAAAGCGTCCTTATAGTGTAGTGGGTAAGCTGCTAAAACAAGCATGAGCAGAAAATATATTATTATTGTGAAAGTAATTTCAACCGGCATGGATATGCAAATTTTGTTCAGCTTGGCCAGCATTTTAATAAATTGTCAACCTCATAAAATTGAGCTACTTAATCCTGATGAATTTCTTTAATGGGTGGCATTTTCATAAAGGAAGTACTGTTCATGGCTTTCTTCTGATCATACCTGCTTTTTAATCACAGAGAATATCTATTGGATATCTGGTTGCTTCATTGTCAGAGATCTGGCTTGTGGACAATGTGATTGTTGACTCATCCATGTCATTTGTGAAGAAATACAACATTCAGTGGTTAGTTTTATTACCCAGAATTTACATATCTCTGGGTACCATTTCACTTGCTAACAAGCAACTATGGCCTAGAGTAAGAGAGCTAAGCTTGATGAGGATTTAACTGGCATCAGTAATGCTGGATAAATTTGTGCTTTCATGTTCTTGCACTCACCTTTTAAAATTGCTTTATTTGGCAGGATATTGGCTTGCATGCTGTGCACGCTTTACATGTGCTTGCTGTATGGCCTTTATGTTCCAAACTGGCAATTTGAAGCTTCAAGCATCAATGTATTTGGCTACGGATCTGGTGCTCAAATTGTGAGTACGTAACTTTCTCTCATGTTTCTGCTGAGGGGATCCTCCAAATTGTCCATCATAACAATTTTGGAAACAGTACTAAAGATGCTGACCATGGTTGTATCCTGTAAGAAACCATGGAGTGACTTTGGGGCTATTACTGTAGAATAATGTTTAGGGGCCACTAAGTGACATAATGATCTGAATTATATATCTGGTGCATGAATCTTGAGAGTCATGTTAGGCTGATAGCTCTTTCCTTTAACACTGCCCCCAGTGCTTTCTCTGACATAAGTTTCGCACAAAGGTTTTACTTTATTATATGCTTGTGTTTACTTAGTCTATGACTAAATTAAATGATGGTGCCTTTTGGTTAGGTGGCTTGTGGAGTAAGGGGTAGTCTCGAGCCCCCTTGTAATGCAGTTGGTTTGATCGATCGACTTTTTCTTGGTGAACATCATCTGTATCAACATCCTGTTTACAAAAGAACCAAGGTGGTAAATTAGGTTTTTCTATAACGATTAGTTAGTTCCCTATACCAGGATCAGTTAACTAATGTGTAAAGTCTCTCACCCTTCTTTTCACAGCAATGTAGCGTGAATTCTCCTGATTATGGGCCTCTGCCAGCAGATGCTCCTCGATGGTGCCTTGCTCCATTTGACCCTGAGGGCATCTTAAGGTTAGATAATCATTTTGTTTTGGCTAACTCCTTTTCTTCTCACATTTTTGTGTTTTGCATGTGTTCCATAGCAAGAGTACCAAATAGTTAATTGTTTTCCTTATCAAAGAGGAACCTGAAACAGAAATACTTGGACAATAAGCAAATGGGTATTCAATATCGACAGCAGTTCCCACAGATTTTGTTAGCAAATCAAGAGAAGGGGGGATAAAAAGAAAATGGAAAGGAGCTATTTTAAAAAGTTGATTTGAGCTCATTAAGAAAAATTTTCAGATATTTAATGATAATAAGAAATATGAGATTAATTGTTGATTCCTTGAAGAGTAACAATGCAGAACTAGAAGTTGAATATTATTTGCCGTATTTATCTTCTGAACACTCAATGGTTAAAGAAGTGTTAGACTTTCATGTGTCTGCTGGAAGATATTGGATGAATTTTTTTTGGGGACATCTGAGTTTGCGTTGCTGTAGACACTTTACAAGAGTCTGCACTCTAATATTCTTTGCAGCTGTACATTTTTGCGTTGAAATGCTAATTTCACTAAATAAACCTTTCAGTTCCTTGATGGCTGCTGTTACATGCTTTTTTGGGTTGCATTTTGGGCATATACTTATCCATTATAAGGTATACTATTTTTTAAAAAACTTGTGTGCGTTTATAAGATATAGACTTCTCGTGTTTCATTGATTAGGTGAGCTGTTCATGGATCTATTCTGATGAATCTATTCCTCATTCCTGCAGGACCACATGCAGAGGTTGCTTTTATGGTCTCTGTCTTCTTTTCCACTTCTAATAATTGGATATATGATGGAATTGCTTGGTAAATTTTCCATCATCTTAATCTAGTTATCATCTAATCTTATCGACAAGATTTTCTCTTTCTTTAATTACATGGTGAATTATTGCAGGCATTCCATTATGTAAACCACTTTACACATTGAGCTATATGTGCATCACGGCAGGAGCATCGGGCATGCTTCTAACCATTATCTTTTATGTGGTGAGTTTACCACTCCACTTTTAACTCCATGTGAACTTCTGGTTGAAACTCCATGAAAACTTCTGGTTGAACTTGATATTTTAAAGAGCTCTTTGACAAGTTATATGCTAATGTATGCAAGTAGTTTGAAGAGCTCTTTGATGAGTGAGCCATGAATATAATTATAATAGAAAGGAAATGAAGGATAACTTGTTAATAAATTAGGCTAAGTAACTAGAGATGGGAACTACAACAACAACAATGTGAACTGGAAATGTAGAATAAGTATGTGTCATTTGATTGTTAAAACTATTACTCAATTTTATTTTTCTTTTTGAGAGGATGAAATTGTAAAATTGGATGGCCATGAAAAATATCTCTGCTCTGCACCATAATTTGATGCAGGTTGATGTGAAGAATTTCAGAAGGCTCACAGTGCTATTCCAGTGGATGGGGATGAATGCGCTCATTATTTTTGCTTTGGCTGCATCTGAACTTTGCCCCATAGTTTTGCAAGGTTTCTATTGGCGTTCTCCAAAAAACAACTTGGTATGTCTTTCTTCTTTTGCTACTAGTTAGGAGTGGCGTTTTCCCTTGCATTCAAAATCTCTCTCTTGTTCGTTATAATAAGTTAATATAATTTATTATCAACGAAGAAAGTTATTGCAAGAGTAGAACTTCCACGGCTTACAATAGAGACTGGTATGAAACAGTTGGACCAGTTATTGACCGACAACTAAAAAGTTCATGCGAAAGTTATCTTTTTCCGAGCTATATTTGTTTACTTTTTAGGCTGAAAGTGGACCATTGTGATAATTTTGGAGGAGGAGAAGACCCAAAAATCACATGATCACCTATTACTTGTGTGAAGGAGTACGTTGAATTTCTTTGTAATCCTGATCCATAAAAGGAAGTTTCAAGCTCGCATTCTGGGACGTTTGGAGTTAACGCAAAGTGAACAAACTGATTGAGGACAATCTTATTTGCAGGTTGATGGCACAAAATCACTCCTCCAGGCGATGCTTCATTCCGAGAGGTGGGGCACCCTAGCTTTTGTAATTTTGGAGATCTTATTTTGGGGCCTTGTCGCAGGTTTCTTGCACATGAAAAGCATTTATGTGAAATTATAAAATTTTGTACAGCTTCTGTACTTACTGGGAATGGATAGTAACCTTTACCGTCAGATTGTGTATGCTATGCCCAACTTTCACATTACAGCATAACACTGCTACCTTTGTTTAGTTTCCTTGGCATTGGGTAGTCTAACTTGCAAAAAAGGAATGAACTAGGAATTGATTACTTGCTGCAAGTGATTATTATGACCCGTTATTATTATATTAAAATATTTTTTATTAGTTATAATACTGCTCTAAATTTCATATTTGCTATAAATTGGTATCAAATTTCTTTGTATTTTACCACCGAATTTAACCATTGACTTGTATAGACAAATTCGAGTTATAACGGGTCTGGTAATCAGTACTAGTTGATACATCAAAATATAAAACAGTATTGAGTTGATTTATAATAAAAAGTTACAAGCTTTTCCTCTTGAAAAATTCGTTGAATTGAAATCAACAGGCACCATTGTAGGCTTGGCTGTCATATATAGACGAAGAGATCGAATTACAAGCTCAATTCAATCCTATCAAGATCATCGTCTGCGGAGTATCTAAGGTGTTTGTCATCGATAAAGCGTGTAGACTGTTCCAAAATTACGCCATTTCAGCTGAGGTTCAAAGGCACATAAAGAGGGGAACATGACTCGAGGAAAAGCTATAGTTATTGGCTTTTATTATACAGAGGGAAGAAGAGAAGATACAGTAATCAGCCGTAAAGTTGGATACAGTTCACATTCATAGCTGGAAGTCCAGATTCTTGAATTCTTATCGCAATACCTTCTGTCAACAACTCCTATTGAAGTGAAGAGTGGAAAAAGGACAAGGGGACAGATTTTGCAGTCTCCACCACAATTACTTAACTCAGATTGATAAAGTTGTGAATATGTGGTCCCTTCACATCTTCTTTACCAATTTCTGTACTTTATTACAGGTTTCTTCACAACTCGATCAATCAACGATACCCTTTTTCCACGCTATTTATTTAAGATTCAATGCTGTGCAAGTTTGATGAGCCTGATTCCTGTTACATTTTCTGCCAAACGTTCACTGAAGTTGGCACCCATCATTGTTATCCAAAGAACCCAAAAACCAAAACGAAAGGAAGAAATATTAGACTGCTTGGTTGATGCTCGTAGAGAATAAAACAGAAGCCAAAATATAAATACAGGCGTGAGTAACACGACATTGACTTCAAATTTCATCAGCTATGCAGAAGGGGTTTACGGCGAATCTGAAGTAACGTCCAAAAGTCGTTCTTGTCTTTTCCAAATTAAGCTGTTGGTATAATACAAATAAACAAAAAAGGATGATATAAATGGCTATGCATGAACATCAAAGGTATATTTGGTTTCTTCCAACCAAAGACACATTTTGCTTGTTCGTTGGTAAAAGAGTTTTCAGGAACAGCTTCCTTTCGGCTTGGTTTTTGAACAACTTTGCCTGGAAACTCCTTTGCCAGCATCTTCAGATCGATTCAACCTCTACGTCCGTTAAATTCTTCTTTGCTAAACAATATATATACACATGTATATATATGTACATTAGTCATTTGTAGGGAGTTGCGGTGCTTCTTGCATGTAACATTAATTGTCAGTACTCCTGGAACACAATTGTGTAGAAACAAAGAATATAGAAATGGCAACTGCGAAAGCAAATGCCGAGGTATCAGATAACATTCAGAATGACAATGTGGTGGAGAACTCCACACAGACCTCGTCCAACCAAAGGAGTTCAGGTAGGAGGAGCAACTTTGGAAAAGCACTTGCTCACAGAGCAATATATGGTTCAAGCAGCCGACGTGGCGGTAGCAAGAAGGTGAAAACAAGCGATGTGACAACATTTCCCAGTAGGCTAAGCAGAGTTTCGTTGGCTGATGCTGATCAATCCGATAAGTAGGTAACACAGCTTTGTACAATTGTAGTTGCAAGAATTTGTTACTGTAAACCAACATGTTCATTTGTCTCCCTCTAACGAACCCAAATTGTTCACCATTCCGTTCCGTGGGCTTAGTTCTTGAAATATTTACCTATGTTAGTTAGTTATTGATTAGCCAGGGTCAACTAGTTGATGTGTCAAGAGATTTAGATTGCACTTGAACATGATCAAACCGATCACGGCCCCATCAACTTGATCACCCAGTGCTGAGACAGGTTATTATCGCTGTCTTAAGTCGGCTTCTCATTGCAGTAGTCCAACAACAATGGAATAGCAAATCAGAATTGTGATGTAAGGACGGAACCGGTACCAACTTGTGAAAAATTTTCCAACATTTATCTGAAGTTGATAACATCCCCGTAGGAAAACGAGAAAGTAGAACATAAATATGTGGTCCATGCTAGATTTAATGCGGAACTTGGATCGCATTGAAGCTGGAAAATTCAATATTTACTGACATGCCCTTCTGCAACTTTAATTGCTCGTCTTTAGGCAAAGCGTGAAGAATGGTTTGCTGAACATATATTCCACTTCATTTCCTATTTAAAAATGCAAGTAATGAAGACATAACTGTATCTGTGTATCTCCTTCTGTGTAATCATGCAAATAACGATGAAATGTATTACTACATCATAATATGCATTTTCCAGAGATATAAACTGCAGTGAAAATGGACTCTTATCACAAAAGTCAACATCTACACCAATAAATGAACTTAATTACGAGTTAAATATACTTGATTTCTACTAGAGAGGTACTCTAAAGGCAATCACTTTTAGCCCTTGTTGTACAAATCATTTTATAATTAATAAAGGCATTTTTCATTAGTTCGATGTTCATACGTTTATGTATTTGATGTTGATCTTAAATTGATTTAATGAAATCCTTGATACAAAACATGACATGGAGAAAATCATGATAAGATCATAATAATGAGATTCCTATCATGTGTAATTATGTTAGTATCTAAATTTTTCCTAATCATAAGATTAATAAGATGGGATATCATTAATTTGGGTAGACTGGCACATGTTATACTCCTTGATTAAATCGAGCCGTAGATCTCATAAGCAGTAGACATGAGTTGTTTAGAGTTAACATGTAGATGCTTACTAAGGGTAGTAAGTACATTGGATTGATCTACTATAAGACAATCATATGAATATTTTATTCCAGTGTCAATGATGGTCTTATCATAGCAATGGTGCAAGTATCCTTTGACTTGAGGTGCTCAAGGATATCTCAAATACTGATCCTGTACTTTGATTCCATTCATAGTGCCTTTTAGGGCTTACTCATAGAATGGTGATTGGTGTTGGGCGCAGCGGGTGTATTTTGTGAAAAGGAAAAATAAAATGAGTAAAATGGACACAAGATTTTTAACGTGGTTCACCCTTAACTTTGGGCTACGTCCACGGACAAAACTCAGAATAATTCTTCCACTATTACAAATAATGGGTATACAGAGATAAATCAAAATAGTGGCTCACAAGGTGTTTCTCAACTTAAAAAAATACTAAAATCACTATTTTGTCACTCACCAACCCTTTAGGAATATATTTCCTAACTTCAGAGCAAGAACAATGCTATGGTTTTCTCTCTGTTTTCTTTCTCTATTTTTCTGTATGTGTTTTGTATTCAGTTCTTCATCTCCTGCCTATTTATAGACAGGAGACGTGGTATAGTTGGCGAATTTTTCTTCAATCTTGGTAGGCATCAACTTTGGCAGGCGCAATTTTCGGCACCTACCGCCTACCATGCATACCAATTTGGAATGATGGAGTCCCTCCATGAGAAAGGGACCTATCTCTAACAAATCTCCCCCTCCCGATTACATGGAGGGCTTTATCAAGCCTGCTATTAATCGACAATACTCAAACTTGCCACTTGGTAGAATTTTGGTTAACATGTCTGATCCATTTTCATCAATATGAATCTTTTCTAACTGTAATTGTTTCGTCTCCATCACATCTCTGATCCAGTGATATCTCACATCAATGTGTTTTGATCGTGAGTGAAACGAGGCATTCTTACCAAGGTGAATAGCGCTCTGACTGTCACAGAACAACTAATATTATTCTTGCTTGACACCAAGTTCATTAAAGAACTTCTTCATCCATAGCAACTCCTTATAGGCTTCTGTTGCTGCAATAAACTCTGCTTCAGTTGTAGAAAGTGCAATACACTTCTGTAACTTTGACTGCCATGCCACAGCTCCCCCTGTAAAAGTAATCAAGTAACCTGATGTAGACTTTCTCGAGTCAACATCTCCAGCCATATCTGCATCTGTGTAACTAGCTAACACAGGTTCTGTTCTTCCAAAACATAAGCATATTTTGGATGACCCTCGAAGATACCTGAGAATCCACTTGACAGCAGCCCAATGTTCCTTTCCAGGATTAGAAAGGAAACGACTCACAACTCCAACTACATGAGCAATATCTAGCTGTGTACAAACCATGGCATACATTAAACTTCCAACTGCTGAAGCATATAGAACTCTGGACATTTCTTCCTTCTCTTCATCTGTAGAAGGGCACTCTTTAAAACTCAATTTAAAGTGATTAGCAAGAGGACAACTAACTGCTTTAGCTTTGTCCAATTTGAATCTTTGAAGTACTTTATCAATGTACTTCTCTTGTGACAACCATAATTTCTTGGCGCTTCTATCTCTGATAATCTGTATACCAAGAATCTGCTTTGCTGATCCCAAGTCTTTCATGACAAAAGACTTATCCAGCTGTTTCTTCAGATTGTTGATTCTAGAAACATTTTTACCAATAATCAGCATATCATCCACATAAAGCAATAAAATAATGAAATCATCATCAGAGAATTTCTTCATAAATACACAGTGATCTGAAGTAGTCTTCTTGTAGCCTTGCTTCCCCATAATAGACTGGAACTTCTTATACCACTGTCTTGGTGCCTGTTTTAGACCATATAGACTCTTCTTCAGTCTAAAAACATAGTCTTCTTTTCCCTTTTTCACGAAACCCTCTGGTTGCTCTATATATATCTCTTCTTCCAAATCTCCATGTAGGAAGGCAGTTTTGACATCCATTTGTTCAACCTCCATATTAAAACTTGCAGCTAGCCCTAGCACTGTACGTATGGATGTCATTTTCACCACCGGTGAAAATATCTCGTCAAAGTCAATTCCTTTCTTTTGGCTGAATCCTTTGACTACTAATCTTGCTTTGAATCGAAGATGGTTGTTGTGTTCTTCATGCTTGATCCTGAACACCCATTTATTCTTCAAAGCTCTTTTGGCTTTTGGCAACTTCACCAGCTCGAATGTTTTATTCTCATGCAAGGATTTCATCTCGTCTTGCATGGCTTCTTTCCATTTCTTCTTGTGTTCATCATTTATGGCTTCATCAAAGCTTTCTGGTTCTCCCCCGTCAGTCAGCATTACATACTGATCAACTGAATATCTAGTAGATGATTTTCTATTTCTACTAGATCTTCGTAATGGGACTGGAGAATCTTCAGGTGCTGGTGATTGAATGTGAACATCATCATCATCCTCTGGTTCATCTTCATTGGGGGAATCTGTATTATCAGCTTCTAGCTGATCATTCTATACTTCATCTCTAACTTGTCTCGACACCATTGTTGGAGGATTCAATCGGAAGATTTTTGAGTCATCTTCGGAGCTTGGAACTTCCTTCTCTACCTTGTTGATATCTTCAATAGTTTGATCTTCAACAAACATAGCATCACGACTCCTGATAAGTCTTTTCTGCACCGGATCATAAAACCTATAGCCAAATTGATCTTGACCATAGCCTATGAATACACACTGTCGTGTCTTGACATCAAGTTTGTTCCTTTCATCTTTAGGAATGTGGACAAACGCCTTGCAACCAAAGACCCGCAAATGATCATAGGAAACATCCTTTCCTAACCATACCTTTTCTGAAACTTCATACTGGAGAGGAACAAATGGTGAACAATTTAATACATAAACAACTGTAAGTAAAGCTTCACCCCAAAATACCTTAGGTAACTTTGAATGTGAAAGTAGACATCTGACTCTTTCCATCAAAGTCCTGCTCATCCTCTCAGCTACGCCATTTAATTGAGGTGTTTTTGGTGGAGTCATTTGATGTCGAATACCATGCTCTTTACAGTAAGCATCAAATAATCCGATGTACTCTCCGCCATTGTCTGTCCGGATGCACTTCAACTTCTTCTCAGTTTGTCTCTCAATTGAAGCGTAAAATTGTTTGAACATATCTAGCACTTGATCTTTAGTCTTCATAGTATAAGCCTACGTTTTCCTGGAATGATCAATAAAAGTCACAAAGTATTGTGCGTTACCTAGTGACTTTGGAAATGGTCTGCACAAATCTGAGTGAATCAGATCTAGAACATTCTTCATTCTGGATAGAGGAGAACTCTGGAATGAAATCCTGTTTTGTTTCCTTGCTAGACAATCTTCGCATTTCTTCTGATGTATCTGGTTTAGATCAGACAACATATTCCTCTTTACAAGCTGACTTATCCCTTTCTCACCAATGTGACCTAATCTTTTATGCCACAAATCAACTGTATTATCATTCTCCACTGTATTAACAACATCATTGGAGAACTTTGCCTGCATCATATATAGTCTTGAGTGCTTCTGACCTTTGGCAACTACTAACGAGCCCTTAGTAAGCTTCCATTTTCAGTTTCCAAATGTACTTTGGAAACCTTCATCATCTAGCCTGTTTATAGAAATCAAGTTCAAACGCATATCAGGAATGTACCTGACATCTTTCAGCAACAGTCTTGAACCATTCGCTGTCTCTAAAGAAATATCTCCTTTGCCAACAACATTTGACAGATTTTCATTTTCCATCTTAACAATGCCATAATTCCCAAGTGTGTTGGATGAGAAAATTTGTCTGTGAGATGTAACATGGATAGTAGCTCCACTATCAACTATCCAACTTGTTTCTTGCGACACCAGGCTGACTATCTTTGTATCAATAACAAGGTTAAATACATCAATAATTTTACCTTGTTCATCATCACTGCTTTCTTCTTTCTTCACATTTTTGCCTTTTTCTTTCTTCAATTTTCGGCAAAATTTCATGATGTGTCCCTTCTTCTTGCAGTAATGACATTTCACATTTGCATATCTGTTTGACTTTTCTCTACTTTTGTCTCTGGACTTTGGACCTCTATATTGACTCCTTCCTCTATTTTCTGTAAACAGAACATCTGAATATGATGAAGAGGTTGCAGACTGTGATTTACGTCTCATCTCTTCATTTAGTATACTGCTTTTAACGGACTCCATATTTAATACTCCAGTTGGTGCAGTATTTGTCAAAGACACCTTCAAAGTCTCCCAAGACTCTGGTAATGAAGCTAGCACCATCAAAGCAATCACCTCATCATCAAACTTTATGCCCATCTTTGATAACTGATCAACCATTCCTTCCATATTGTTTAAATGATCAGCTACAGAAATACCCTCTTGGTATTTTACCTGCATCAATTTTGTCAGATAAAATAATTTGTTGTTACCGATTTTTGAAGCATACAACTGCTCCATCTTATTCCACAACGTTCTTGCATGAATCTCGTTACAAATGTGATTGTACACATTATCATCGACAAACTGTCAAATATAACCACATGCTCGTTCATGCTCAAACTCCCATTCTTCGTTGGACATCTCCTCCTGTTTAGTTGTTGAAAATATTGACAAATGCATCTTTGTAATCATCAAGAGATCCTTCATCTTGGTTCACCATATACGGTAGTTCATACCATTTAAATTGATCATTTTACTCGTCTTCACCTCCATTTGCCAAATTAAACCAAATTTGAGAAAACCGACCTCAAATATGGAACCAGGATGTCAAAATTTGCCAGACAAGATAACTTCTAAATTTTTACCACGGGATCGGAATAGTATCACTAGACCCCACCAGAATAGTGCTGCGGGAACTAATAAATAGTAACTCGTCGGACCCCATTGGAATAGTATCGTGAGATCCGGTAAATAGTAACTTATAAATAGTACCTCAAATATGTCGCGGGACCTAGTTATTATTGCTGCACAGTGCGTCACCTTGCAAATTAATTAAAACAACGTAAACGTACTATTTAGTACTATTCATCACCTTTGCCGTTTTACGTCAACTTTTCGAATGGATCACGCCAAAAAATTCGTTGTAATTTTCTTTTCCCGATGATGTGCTTCTTTTAAAAAAATATCTTCAATGAAAACACAGCTCTGATACCACTTGTTGGGCGCAACGGGTGTATTTTGTGAAAAGAAAAAATAAAATGAGCAAAATAGACACAGGATTTTTAACGTGGTTCACTTTTAACTTTGAGCTACGTCCACAGACAAAACTCAGAATAATTCTTCTACTATTACAAATAATGGGTATACAAAGAAAAATAAAAAATAGTGGCTCACAAGGTGTTTCCCAATCTAAAAAATACTAACCTCACTATTTTGTCACTCACCAACTCTTTAGGAATATATTTCCTAACTTTAGAGCAAGAACAATGCTCTGGTTTTCTCTCTGTTTTCTTTCTTTGTTTTTCTGTATGTATTTTGTATTCAATTCTTCATCTCTTGCCTATTTATAGACATGAGACGTGGTATAGTTAGCAAATTTTTCTTCAATATTGGTAGACATCAACTTTGGCAGGCGCAGTTTTTGGCGCCTACCGCCTACCATGCCTACCAATTTGGAATGATGGAGTCCCTCCATGAGAAAAGGGACCCATCTCTAACAATTGGGTACATCTTGAGATATTTAGAGGTAATTAAGTAGCCAATAAATGATTCACCACTATTGATAGAGAGAGATGATACCCACAGCTTCTTATCAGAGTCATTCCTCAGAGAATCTGGCCAGAGCATATATGTGTCAAGAAGAGAATCTTTAATGATACATAAAGTAATGAGATCTTCAGGACAAGATCTAATATTACTTACACTAAAAGTGATGTAGTCAGTTTAATGAGAGTTGACATTTTGATCATACTTTGAACCAAGTGGGGTATAGATGGTGAAAGGATGAATTGCTGGCAGCATTGTGTATGGAAGGGTTTGTAGTCAAACTACTGACTTTTCGGTCAATTGAAGGTCATGACGTGTTGCTAGATACTACCTTTGACTTACCCTAATTAAGTGTTAATTCAAGTGACCAACATAACCAGGAACCTAATGAGTCACACACATAGGAGATTCGAAGAATAAGTAAAATGGTCTTGAATGGTGATTCAAGATATGAAAGAGTGTTTCAGGATTATATCACGACGTGATCGTGGTAGAAAACGTTGCATGGAATGAATTAGAAACAAGTGTTATTGGTTGCCAATTTGGTCATTAACTTCCCAAAACTTTCATTAATATATGTTATTCACGGTTATTAACTTACCAAACTTCCATTAATGCATGTTATTCATGGTCATTAATTTCCAATAACTTCTATTAATGCATGTTATCCATGATCATTAACTTCCCATAACTCTCCATTAGGGATGGGGATTATAGAAGGCCAAATGATGCAGAAAATAGAGATGATTTTTTGTGCATTTTTTGAAAGATACAAGTAAAAGAAAATGTTCTTTCTTATATACACACTCTTTGTCTCTCTAACTCTCACAAGAATTCTTATCTTTGCTTGCACAAAGAAAATAATCTAGCCATTTCTTAGTGAAGTTTCATCATTCTATCTTCATGTGGACTTTTATTAGAGATGATCTACGTTGATCGTTATGGTTTATGACAACCCAATGCAAAGAAGATTAAAAAACAAAAGAGATTATCAAAAAAGTATGTAAATATCTTACATTTCATATTTTTGTTTTCTATATCTATATGCATGAGTAGATATAGTTTTTAAGGTTCTGTTTTATTTTCCACTGCGTATATTTGATATATATTATGTATGAGATGCATGATCGGAATCTAACAACTTCACTCTCCATCTCATTCAAACCCTTGGCTCAGCCATTTCTTCATTATCATCTCCTCTATTGGAAAATTTTTTCCAATTCAAAGCAATGGATAATCCCAAACACAATTTATAAGGATATAAATATTATATATCTTAGTATTTCTTAAAATATTCTCATAAAATTTATATTTTAGATATTTAATTTCACAAAACTTAAGATTATAACTTTAATAAAACATAGAATACATAATAATAAACAAATAAATAAATAAATAAATTCACAAAACTTAAGATTATAACTTTAATAAAAACATAGAATACATAATAATAAACAAACAAACAAACAAATAAATAATATTATTATTACTATTGCTACTTTCTTTTCCATATTAATTGCAGTGTATTAGTAAAGTTTATGGTACTAATGTTTGATTAAGGAAAGCAACAATAAAAGATGATAGCTTGAATAATTTGTAATAATTTTGAGCACAATTGTCTTTTCGTTCCTTAGTTTCTTATAACAGCAGATTTGGTTCAATTCACCAACTCAATTAAATAATTACCAAATATAATTATCAGCGATTTAACATAATCGAATATGTCTCGATCTGTTAAAAATAGTTGATAAGTCGTTTAACTCATAAGACCAGTAACAGCACGGGATCTACCAAACATGGGAATGTGTAAAATATAATGCTTTCATGCGATAATTCAGGCAACAGGTTCTCCAAAAATTGACAAAAACAAGAATAGGCACAAGGTCGTCAAACATCAACAATTTTAGGTGTAGATTTTCTAAAATTAGGCTTAAGCAAGATTTTTATACAAATTATTTTAGATTAAAATTCATCGGAGCCAAAAATTATTTCAAATTTATCTGTGTTATACAACGTCTATCTTACGTTTTATTAGACATTCAACTTGGACTTTACTATGACAATGAATCAAGATGAGTCCCCACTTTAATAACGTAAATAATCTTAAACACATTTATATTTATTCACACATCGTCTGAGTTTACTCCTAAATAGAAAAACTATTACTGGTTAAATAGCATTCCACATTTCAATCTAGGATGTAAGAACAATATGATTATTCTAATTTAAGTTTGGTCTTGTTGGCTACAAGGGTTAGTGTCCAAATTATCCTCCCATGCAATGGAAAGATAACGTATAAAGCACTGGCCCCAATTTATCACTTGATCACAAAAGCCTTTTCTTTCAAGTGTTGACATGTCAAATTGTCTATAAACCTATAATTCATTTGATTTTAATGCATGTCTTTATTTATACTTTATTATACTAATTACTATCAATTATTATAAAAAATGTATATTTAATTAGTAAGTATAATATATTGTGTAAATAAAATTTAATTTTATAATAATTTGTAACATTTTTCATAATTTTATATTGGATACGAAAACATATTAAATTTATTTAAATAATTACACTTTTAGAGAAAGTTGAAACATTAAAATAAGCAAAATTTAAATAATTTTTATTTTGTTATGAATTCAAATCATTTTGATAATAATTTTCAATTTATTATATACTTATAATAAAGTATATAAGTGTTACTCCTTTGTGATCAAAATGTCACGAGTTCGAGTCACGATTATAGTTTTTTTGTAAAATATAAAAGGTAGGTAGCATACAATTGATGACTTTCCACTGACCATCGCAAAGCAGAGAGCTTTGTGCACTGGAGTTGTCTCTTTTTATACTTCTAATCGAGTATTAAATACATTAACTATTCACATATTTATATTTATATTTATGTCTAATTTTACTAAATGAAACTAATAAATTCCAAGTTAAAAGTTATTAGTTTTTCATTTATGTTTAACAGTATGCATATTTAATAATTTATAACTATCTTTGATTCAAAACTTTCATCAACTTCTCTTCAGCACTTGGATAGGTTGTTCAGACCCTTAAAATTAATCTGTAATTCACTAAACTATTATAATAGTAATAGAACTAGGTTGAATTCCAAGAGAATTAAATAATAGTTTCTCAATTTTAATTGCCAAATAGAATGAGAATTTATGATTACTTAACTAATAAACTAAAATTAAAAAGAAATCAAAATAAATCAACTAAGTATAAAATGAGAAAATTCAATTTTATCAAACTCTAATTTAAGGAAATGATCTCATCTAATTGTAACCTTAATCATTGGTCTAAAAGAATTAATTTTCACAAATTAAGAATTTAATTTAAAACCTATTATGATAGTCATAATAAGTTTCAAATTTTCAAAATTAATTGATTCATGCCTAGCATTCAAATTAAAACTTATCATTAATTGATTGAGGTATAATCACATTCCATATTAATTAAATATTCTAATAAGCTTAATGAAAAAACTAAACCATAAATTAAATAAATGGGATAGCTACAACTATTAAATTTATTTTTCTTATTTTTATAAGTTAGATATGCAAATGTATAACTAACCTACCTGCTACTTTTACCAATCATTCATACAAATTACAGATCTTTAAATCGATAGCTCCTACGGTTCCATGGTTTGAAGTTTGGATCTAGACTAAACTCATAAATAGCAATGAAATAATTAATATTGAATTAATTTGTTAAATCAATCAATGTTGACTATTCATGAGATAGAAGAATTAGAAATAAGAAATACTTGGATTAAAATAAAATTCCAAATTAGAAAAAAACCTCCCAATACTGCAAATGAAGTTTTAATTTCCCTTGAATAAGAAAATATGGATTTAGCCATCTATGACTATCATTTCCTTAACAAAGATAGAAGAAAGAAGACAAAAGAAAAATACTAATAAATAGCAAGTTCCCCTCTCTCCCCTAAAAGTATACTATATAAAGATTCCTGAGAAAATGATTAAAAAATCATAATCCCTATATAGTATGGTTGAAAATAAAGTCTCCTAATTAGACTAAACTTCTTATAATGACTATAACTTTAGGTGTGATATTGTTTTATCAGGTTTAGCAATCTATCTTCTTTTACTCATCTCTCCAAAATTTGTGGCTTTGAAAAATAATGCTCTAATAAATATTTCAAGCCAATTTTGCTCCAATCTCTACTTGTCACCTCGTAATCCTAAAACAAAATAAATATCAATTTTACCAATTAAGCACCAAAATCAACCTAAAGTAAAAGAGACAAGTCCAATTAATATGATCTAATTATATCTTATCAAATTCCCTTACATGGAATTCATGCTTGTCCTCAAGCATACATCAATTCAATACATTAATCATCTTCTTAGCAGCCTTTCATTCTCTTTTATGTTATCCAAAAAATTCCAAAAGTTAATATACATTAAAGGTGTAAGATAAAATAGCAATCAAGAGAACAAACACCCGTAGGATAAATTTTTAGAAAGAAAGCATAACATCTCATCAATTTCATCAAAATAATATAAAACAAGACTTAACACCTTCTTATGGATTTCACTTTATACACTCAAAGGGTTTAAGGTTAGTTAAACTTCTAGAATCAAAATATAGGACGTTATTTTCATAAGCTTGCTCATGAATTATAACCTTACCACTAATAAACATAAATTCATAAATCAAAGGGTGTTAATAACGATTGTAACATAACTTATTTAAATGTATATAAAGATAAAAAATTTAGGTTTAACAAATTAAAGAAGCAATTAACTCAAATTAGTTGAAAATTCACTAATTCAAGTCACATAAATGCAATCACATCATTATTTTTCTTTTTAATTTTTAGAAGAACAAAAAACATTAAAGTTGATATTCTTCTTTTTTTAACTATACTTCTCCCATTCTATAAAAGAGAGAAATCAAAACATTTTAACTTTAATCAACTGATTTACATTTCATGGAAATGGTTAAAATCTTATGCAAATGAGCTTTATACAATTCTTTCAATTTAGGGCTCAAAATTATTAAGAAAACAAACAAAAGGAAAGTAAAAATGGCTTGTGACAAGATTAATATGTAAGAAAAGAAAGATCAAGATTCAAAGTGGTTTAAACATTTATAGGTTAAAAATGGTTATACCTAAGGGCCCCTATTAATTTCATGCATAAATTCACCAAAAATATGGTCTTAAAATGTAAACATGAGAAAGTTTCGACATAAACAAGCCATATTTGATAATATGTAACAAAGAAAAATGTACGAGCACAAATGTAATGAATTCCTCTTAGACTCAAAAGCTCATATGACTATCAAAATGTATTAAGTCCTACATATTTTCATTTAATAAAACTAATAAGATAGTTTAAGTGATTTATAAAAAAACTAATAATGCTTGTTTCTTTCATTCATTAAAACTCCAAACAAAAGTTATACGAACTTATGGAACATTTCTAAACATCAATAAGAAAATTTAAGGCTGCCACAAGGAAAAATCAACACATATAAATCATAGTATTCAAGATTCCAAACACAAATCACAAATTTCACTAAAGAAAAATATATAGCTATTCTGAAATGGTGTATACATTAACTCTCACCTACAACTACTTCATACATTATCTCCAATGTGTGCATAAGATGCCCACATTGAAAAAAATTAATCATCATAAAATAAGTGAAATATTAGAATACTCATAATCTAAAACTGAATGCATTATAGTTTAGATGGACGTAGAGGTGTTAGCCCCAAAAATTGGAGCAAAGCATCCAAATTCTTCTTTATTTTAAGAATTTTATGCTCTAACCTCTCCAGCTAAAAAGGATATTTATGTCAAATTGGTGCTGTTGGAAGAAAAAAAGGTTATTGAATATTCAAATCCTCATGTTGATATGACGGTGAACTTCTTTAAAGGGAGTCACATGACCTAAAACAAAATTACTTCTTTAGGTTGTCAATCAACTTCATCATGCTCAAATAAGTATTGTTAAAGGTTCCATTTCACAAGCTATATGCACCTCAGTGTTAGCAATATTGAGCAAGTTAAGATTAATAGCTATGTGAATAATTGAAAAACCAAGACAAATTCTTATTAGATGATAAAATAGTGTTAAATTGCATAACTAACTAAGTACTCAAATTAACATAAACCTTATGTACTATGCACTAAATAAAGAACAATTTAATTTTAGTATATGTGCAAGTTATGGCCTTCCTCCCACAATAATTAAAAGCAAGAAAATGTTGTAAATAAACCCATTTTAGTTCTTTAAGAAAACTTCCTTTAGATAGCCTTGGAGAATACATAAGCTTGTCAAAGAACATTGATTTCCAATCTTCTAAAGGATTAAAATCACCATAATCCAAAATAAATTCCTTATATTTATAGAATTGACATATTCATTAGTAATAATCCTAAGGCCAAACTGAAATCAATAATACTTTGTTTAAATTCTTTGCCTATTAATTGATATTGCACAACATTAGGAATACCTACAATGAAATTACTAGGTTTATCAAATTTAAAAATATTATAAAACTCTCAAGTTAATTTAAAAAACGCTATACATCCAATTTACACAAATTTTCTCCATCTCATATCATCAATCAAATTTCCTTGATATTCAACTCCTCGAAAGAAGGGTAAT
The DNA here is from genome assembly GCA_029891385.1 of Erythroxylum novogranatense. NCBI lineage: Eukaryota > Viridiplantae > Streptophyta > Magnoliopsida > Malpighiales > Erythroxylaceae > Erythroxylum > Erythroxylum novogranatense. The sequence continues at coordinate 18,835,374 of CM057231.1, read as the reverse complement.
GCACATAATTTCCTGAATTAATTTGTTGCCTCTTTAGAGTAACTTACTTTTGTTCGTCTCTTTAAAATTGAAGATAAGATGTCCATGAAGGACAGACTCAAATGATGACAAAATATATGTACCCTTAGCTATTAGAGCATGCTTCCGATTAGTTCTAGTGGTTAATATAGTCTTTAAAAAATTTTGTCAATTGGATTCACCATTGGTTTAGTGTTTATTGTTATTCTTACCCTTTGTTCTTCCCATTTCTATAACAATTGTGAACAAAGAAACTAATCCTAAGTAACAACTAAAGCAACCAATTAACAACTAAAATAATTGTCACTAAAAGTGATAACAACAACCTATGAATCACTAAGAAAAATGAAGCAACCAATATAAATTAAAAAAAGACTAATAAAAATGAAAACAACTAAAATGGAAATAGACAAATTGACAAAGAATAAAAACCTAAGTTCATAAGAGAAAATGAAAATCAAAGAACAAATAAAATGGAACTTTTTGATGAAGTTGTGGAAAGAAATCATCGGTGACAGTTGATTAAAGTAGTAAAATTAACATGAGAATTGATAACTTAGAGGCTAACGACTAGAAGCTAATGGTTGAAAATGACAATATAGAAGCTACAACTGGTCAAAAGTGAAAACATAAAAATGAATGGTTCAAAGTGACGCGTGGAGAGAAGGTAGCATGGAGAAATAGGTTTCAAATCACCTGTTCCGATTACTCTGTGCCTATCCTGCTCCGTGAGCATCCATCCATTCAATTTCTGTGGGTCTCATTTATTGGATAGATGGATATCCATGCAATAAGGTAGGCATAAAGTAATGAGAATAGATGATCTATTCCTGAAGAAACTACTGGTAGCAACAGTGTGGAGAATGAACGACTGAAAGCTTAGAGGGACACAACATGGAAAAATGGCAGGGTAGAGAGCAAAATGAGGAAGACAGTAATTGTATAGAATGGACTATTGAAAGCATAGAAGGTGATGTTATGGAAAAAAAAGTTCTATTAGCCCAAAATCTTGATTGTATAAGGTGCAATCTTGCTTTATGAACTTTAGTAGTTTGCCCAAAGGACCAAATTTCTCACGTAAGCCAATAAAATAACTATACAAACATATAAATAACAAAAATAATAATAAAAATTATCATGTTTGGGTTGCCAACAAAAGAGCCTAATTATTTAACGTTGTTATATTTATTGGATTTTCTTCTCAATATTCTAGGTTTTAGGGGAGTGTAAATTCAGTATCTATCAAACTTAAGTCTGTCATATCCTCATGAAATGGTTTCAATCTATGTCCATTCACCCTGAAGATTTTTCTAGTATCTAAACTCTTTATTTACACTCCACCATAAGGAACTACATTAGCGATAATAAAAGGACCAATCCATCGATAACATAACTTACCTGGCATGAGCTTTAATCAAGAATTATATAATAGCATCTTGTTTCCAACCATAAGTTTCCTTAAAATCATATTATTATGGAACATTTTGGTATTCTCTTTATAAAATTTTGAATTCTTAAAAGCACCTAATCTTAGTTTCTCTAATTCTTGCAATTGTGATTTTCTTGCCTTCCCAATTTTGTTCAAGTTTATGTTGCAATGTCATATCTCCTAATAAGCTTTATGTTTGATATACAACAACAACAACCCAGTAGAAGATGCAGGATCTATGGAGATCTAAAAGTATGCAACCTCACCCCTAACTGTATCGAGTCTATTTTCTAATAGAACCACATGAAAAGAGAAAAGAAAGAAAGAAATATTTTTTAGAAAAGAATAAAATTAAAAACAAAAATAAAAATATAAAACAAAAATATTAAAAGTAACAAAAGTAAACATAAAAATAAAAATAGATATAAAGGATGATGATGATGATGATGATGATGATAATAACAACAACAACAACAACATTAACAAGAAGAAGAAGAAAAGAAAAGAAGAAGAAGAAGAAGAAGAAGAAGAAGAACAACAACAAAATAAATAAATAAATAAATAAATAATAATAATAATAATAATAATAATGATGATGATGATGATGATGATGATGATGATGATGATGATGATGATGATGATGATGATGATAATAATAACAACAACAACAACAACAACAACAACAATAATAATAATAATAATAATAATAATAATAATAATAATAATAATAATAATAATAATAATAATAATAATAACAATAACAACAACAACAACAATAACAATAACAATAACAATAACAATAACAACAACAACAACAACAATAATAATAATAATAATAATAATAATAATAATAATAATAATAATAATAATAATAATAATAATAATAATAATAATAATAATAATAATAATAATAATAATAATAATAATAATAAACAAATAAATAAATAAACAAACAAGTATATATAAAATATAGAAAATTAATAAAATAAATAGTATAATAAAAAAGAAAAAAGTAAGGAATAAAATAAAAGATAAAATAAGTTAATAATAAAAATAAGAAAAGGACATATAAATAAATAAAACACACAAGTCATTGTAAAAAAATGTTTAGGTTAAATAACTAAGAGGAAAGTACTACAGATTGAATGTTTAGGATAAGCATAAGACATAAGACTCAAAGAAAAAGGTTTAAAAGACCTATGAGAAAGAGAAAGACATCTCTTTGTGAGATCCTTTTCCCATATCCCAATATGCTAAAGTTTTCTATTGAGAGCTAGGTCCTCAGTAAGTTTTAAAAGAGCCATATCATTTCTAATCACCTTCATAGGTAATTAGCTAGCTTTACGAAAAAACTAATCAATAAGGAAACTTCCTTATTTGCGTTTTATAGGTTATATCATAAATCTAAAGAATGTTGTCTATATGTAAGCACCGATACTTTCTTACTATATTCATCACCTTTTCCAAAATAGATTTCAATTCTCTATTCGAAACTTCTAATTTTTTTGGATGATATATGGTGACTACTTGATGACGCATTCCATACTTTTTAAACAAAGATGCTACTGTTTTGTTACAAAAATGACTCCCTTGATCACTAATAGTAACTTGTGGACCTTTGACTATATTGAAAATTTTAAGACTTTATAAAATCTATAATAATTGTAAAATCATCAGTCTTGGTGGATTTTGCTTATACTAACTTTGAAACATATTCAACTACAACAAATATGTAAAAAAATCTCAAAATGAAGGAAAATGACCCATAAAATTAACGACTCATACACCAATACAGGCATTTATTTCAGTGAGATAACGTACGTGTCTTTTAAAATCTATCATAACTTTTACAAAATAAGCAAGCAACTTTATTCAAAGTTTTTCAATATAAAAAACTATCTAAAACCTTTCTAGTAGTATGTTTAGAACAAAAGTGTCCTCCATATGCATAATTGTGACAAAAAGTTAAGATATAATGATATTCACTCACTGGTACACAATGTCTAATAACTTTATTAGAATAAAACTTCCAAAAATATGGTTCATCCTAAAATTCATATTTTGTCCCATTCCTTATCCTTTTAAAATTACTAATGTAGTCAGGAAAAGTTTCGATAACAAAATATTTAACATGGTTGCATACAAAGGAATTGTACCTTTCATTTAAAATAATTGCTCGTAAGGAAAAATTTTAGTAATAGGAAACTATCTTTATCTCTTTCCAAGCTACTCAGATGGTTTACCACTAAAATTTCTACTCCTTTTCGATCTCTAATCATGAAATCAAATTCTTACAGTATCAAAATCCATTGTATCAACCTTAGTTTGGACTCCTTTTCCAAAAGGTGTTTCAATATTGTATGATCAAATTATAAAAAATTTTAGAGGTAAACTGATAAGTTCTATATATATCTACAGCAAAAATAATTGCTAAAAACTTCTTCCTAGTTGTAAAGTAATTGCACTATGCAGCATCCAATGTCTTTGAGGCATAATAGATGACATGACTTTACCTCTCAATCCTTTAGCCTAAAATAGCTCCCATTGTATAATTGCTAGCATTACATATAATCTTGAATGATATATTCAAATTTAGTGAATGAATAATAAGCACACTTGATAATAATTCCTTGAGCTTGTCAAAAATTTCTTAACATTCTTTCCTAAATTAAAATGGAACATAGGAACTTTGACAATAGTATAGCAATCTTCGAAAATTCTTTAATAAATCTGCGATAAAATCCTACATGTCCAAGAAAAAGTTGAACTTTTATAATATTCACTACAAGAAAATTGTTGTTTTGTGACGGAAAATTACCGACGGTATTAATAACCGTTGAAATTACTAACCGAATAAGTATAGACGTCAGCAAAGTTGGTTGTGGAATATAACTTTTGCGATAGTCAAATATTTCGTCACTGAGTTTTGGTGGAGAAATTTTACCAACACACATTTTAGGCGGTAAAGTTGTCGGTAAAAACGTCAGATTCTAGCCCCATTATTGATACCCAAAATGACGTCATTTTGGTAAATATTTAAACCCTCCCCTCTTCTTTTTCTTTCTTCCCTGCCCACTGCTCCCACTTGTGCACATCTTCCTTCCTCTACGTTTCTTACTCCTCCATGGCCACCTGTCGTCGTCGTTTGTTGTCATCTGGAGTGGGTTCTCGACGTCGTCCTCGTGCATCTCTGGCGTTGTATTCTCCAACAGGTAAGCCACTTCTCCTCCCCTCTTTCTTCGATACATGTTGTGGAAAATGTATCATTTTTTATGTGTCATTTTTTGTAATTATTTTATATCTAAATGTTTATTCTTACAAATAAACAAATCAATTAATGGGTACTAATAAATTAGTTTAATTTTATTAGCATTTAGTTTAAACAAATCAATTAATAGTAAAGTTCATTTATTTATTAAAGGTTGGATCTTGGTACATCTTATTTCACTGATGTAGTAGGCTGATGAATGAGATTGCGAGCTCTAGTAATTCTGCATCAGTGTGTGAGGAGAGAATAGAGCTTATGAGGATGTAATAATGATCCAATGGGATTAGAGATTATAGCAATAGTTCCTAGGTTCTAACTGCAATATTTGGCTATGAATGATTTAATAGAGGTTGGTGCATATCCCAATAATTATACATACGATAAACCACACCAAAGCTCCAATATTGTTGCCATGTGATCATGACTACACATTTATTTACGGATTCTTATCAAACTATTGTGCAATTTATAATTTAAATTCTAAATTTAACTTGATTTTATAATATTAATTATATAGTAAGAATGAGACAATAGTAATTAAACCTAATGGATGAAATTTTAAATTCTAAATTTAACTTGATTTATATAGTTTTCATGCATATAATATCATCTCATATAAGCTTCAACATCTTCCTTTTATATGATACTCTTTTAATGAAATTCTCAACTATATAACATGACAAGTATAAAAGTAATTATAATATATTCAATTCACATGTAGGAGTATGATTATAGGTTGTTTCTTTGAAAACCAAAAATTATATTATTTTAGAAAAGAAACAAATCTATTAGTAATTTTACCAAAAAGTCAAATTAAAGTCTTTAAAAGATAAGTAACATATGTCATAGTCAATAATACCTTTGAGAAACCTTTTTTTTACTATCTTCAAATGAACTTTAGAAGGTGTCTTCATAAATTAACAAATAAGTATAACTGCAAATAAGATATCTACTCTTGTTTAAGTTAAGTGCCTCAATTTTGTATTAACATTTTTGAACAAAGACGAATCTACACTCTCTTGCTCAATCAAAGTTGGATAGCTTTATTTCATAGTCTTAGTGTTAATCGGCTTACTATCAAACATATTAAACTTTTTAAGCACCTTCTTTTATATGACTTTCTTAAGTAATGAAAACTAAATTATCCATTTATTTCACCTTGATTACCAAGTATTAAGGAACCAATCCTATATCCCTCAAACTCTTACTCTTCAAACTTCTTTATGTTATTGCTTATGAAGATAACATCATTTATATAGATACAAGCAAATAACATATCATCTTTATTCTTTTATCATTAAAAACAAAATAGGATAAGCATCTAGTAAAACTATTATTATGAAGATAATTGTTAAATCAGCTATTATAAACTCTTAATGCTTGTATAAGTCCATATAATGACTTCTTTTATTTTAATACTTCAGTCTCTTATTTTGATTATTAATTTTGGACTTTTCTTACTTAGAATATTCTTTAGTGTGAAGCAAAAGGATTCTTCCACTCTATGTTTCTAACGGAGTGACATCTTTTAATCTTTTTTTTGGAATACAACATGAACATTTGATGATTCTATTAAGTCTGTTCAATTAGTTCACCACTCCTACGAATAGTAAAGTAATATGAAATAAAATTAATATCCTTCACTAAGAATGTCTCAAACTCAACCCTTAAAGTTTGAATTTGTATCTTCTTGATCTTATTAACTATCATCACTCGATTTTGGAGAGTTTCCTATGTCCTTTTTGAAGTGGCTTCATTGGCTATCTATTAGGATATTTATCCAAACTTTGATGGATGAGGGTAAATGCAATATGACATCTCATCCTTTCCCCCTTGAAGGGTTTCTTTTTAGATTTAGTTAATATCACATCATTTGAAGGTCTATGCATCCTTAGTTTACTACATCATATATGCCTTATGAATCCTGGGGCAAGTGCGCATGGATCAATTTTCCTTTCCTTATGTTCATACTAGAATCAAATAGATTGCTTTGCTCGTGTATGTCACCTAGGCTTTTGTTCTGGAGAGGTATTGGTCATATGCCCTACCTCTCTATGTACTTGTTTTCTTAAGCTAATAAAACGGGGGCCATCTCCTAGAAAAAAAAGCCTTATGAATCGAGAATGACCTTCATCCTAAGTGTTTGATTCTCATAAATGAATTTGGTGAGTTGTGGATTATGGAAAGATATAGAGTTCTTTTGATATCATAGTTAGTTATGATACTAATTTATTAGAAAAATAATATACTAATATGCTACAAACACTTACTCAGAATGAATAATGAAGAGTATTCTTGGAATAAATGTTTTATTCTTGCCCATCTGGCATAAAACAAAGCATTGCATAACTATCAATAGAATCAATAAAGAAATATAGACTAACCAACTTAAAGCCACTTAATGAAGGAAATAATTTCATTAATATAACAAAATAGGCATAACAAAATATTTTCCAGTTTTTCCTATTTTTTCATAACTCTCTTTAAGTAATGTAAATTGGTTAAAATTATATTTATTTTAAGTTATACACCTACATTTTAAAAATAACTCTTAAATTACTTGAATTGATTAAGATTTGACTATTAATTACTTATTCAAAAATATTTTATAATTTCAAAAGTTAATTTTATTTCCAATAAGAATACATTATTAACTAAGTCCACATCTTTATAGGTGAATAAAGTTAGAAATTACTTAACACTTACTTTACACTTTTTTCAATATGATAAGAGAGTGGCATAACCTACTCTTAGGAATAAATTACCTAATAGAAAAAATTATGAACATCATAAAAATATACCATATAAATATATACAAAATTATGAGATAATTATATGATCCACAGTCAGTAATTTGCATGGAGTAAAATTGCACTATCGACTAATCATATTCCAATCTAAAATTACGGAGATAATGGGAAATTGGAGAGGATTAAAGTAACCCTATTAACATTTTTGTATAACCAATTTATCATTTGAGCAATACTTTACCCATGAACATAATAAGTATAAGAAATGACTATGTTAACAAAAATTAAAATTTAGAGGCAAAATATGGAAGTTGTATAACATTAACAATCCTTAAAGTAATATAAGTTGAATAACACAAAGGTTTAATATCATTAAAGGTTTTATAAAATTACTTTTTTCAAAAACACAAAGAAAATTCTTATAAGAATTCAGTTAAAGAGGTATCTTTAATTTAATTATAATGTTTTGAATTTTATATTGCATTATAATTAGGGATTATAAATTACAAAGTTTAAAATATGTTTATATTTTTTCATTTTAATGTCCAATCTAAAAGTTTTCAATAAAATATCTAAACTTTTAAAATGGACAACTTAGTTTAAAAGTTATTTTATTAATTATTTTATTGATATGGGTGATGAACAATGTAAAGACTAGCATTTGAAAAGGTACATGACATTTTCTTCCCAAATATTTTTTAGTGTTAAATAAGTGACAATATTTCCAATACATAATCAAAATCTATATTAATAATGATGAAGAGAAAATATGCTTCTTTGGTTCAAAATCTTGACATGAACAAGATGATGAATATCTCTAGTAAGAAAGAATTGGGGAAGAAAGAAGAGAAAGTCATAATGATGTGAAGAATTAAACGATGAGTTTTGGCTTCTACGACCTACTTCTATTTTTTAGATAAAAAGCTCAGATTGTATGCGTGTTCTACTATTATATACAAAATTAAAAATACATCACATGAATTAAAACTTAGCATTTAATTGATAGATAGTAAATTCTGTTAAATTTTTCTTTCTCATAATGTCTGTTGTGAATGTTTTGAAAGTATTAAAGTTTAAATTAAATGCTCCGTGATTTAACTTATATTCTACTCTAAATGTTAGAGTTGAATTGTTCTTTTGTCCAACTTTATTGTTGGGTTTGCTCTTTAAAAGCTTTCAAATGATATTTCAAGCATTTGAAATACACTAATCCATTTCTTTTGATGGAATTGGGATTTTGTCAAAATATAAAAAATTAAGGAAATGTATAAAATAAAACTAACAAAAATTTATAAAATTACATAAAAAAAAGTTACGCAAGCAAAACCAATGTTTGACATAAGAGAGCGGTGCGGAATGGAACAAAATAATAGACGTCTCACACGTTCTATCTCCCTCCTACGAAAAAGCAACTGAAACATTCCATCGGATATCTCGTAGGTTCTTTCTGCATATCACTACGAATTCTGTGATTTTATTAGTAATCTAATTATGTTCATCCAAACCTCATTGTGTGTTAGGTTTATAGATTTCTATTCTCGACTGTCAGTCCCTGTTTGAATATCACTAACTATTTAATTAAAAGCATTAATATGTAGGTTTAAACCCTCATACACCTTCAACCTATGTAGCCTCTGGTTTAGAAATAACTTTTTCTTGAAGTACTTTGACATATATTGACTCTCTTTTCTTCTACATATCATTAGGAAAAAAAATCTGTAATGTTATATATAAAATTGTCTACTAGACTTAACCAAATGGTTCTTTCTTGTTACCTTATCTTGGTCATTTCAATGAATTAAGAGTTTAATCATTGCATAATCATTTGGATGTAAGGATATAGTGCATAAATTCTTTCATGATGAAGAGAAAATTTATTTTGATCTTTAAAGAAAACCTTTTGATATTTTAAAAAATAGGGAATTATTGAATTGGTTTTGAATCATGTTTTCGTAAAAAAAAAACTTGTTTTGATCTTTAAAAGAATTTGAGAAGTTTTGAAAAAACTTGTTTAAGGAAGTTTAGGAGACTAACGTGGTGATTTAGGTAACTAATATTAAGGTTTTGGATAGATTAGTCGATCAAGATCTTTTAAAAATATGTACCATAAGTTTGTGGCTATACTGGTTAACTAATGTACTGAAATGGTCAATCAATGTTATTGTTACTTGTCATTATAATGACTAGTTTTTATTTCTAACGAGTATTTTAGGTTGTCTTGAGTATAAATAGGCTATATATAAGTTAAGGGAATTATTTTAGGCATACTTGTTTGTTATACTTGTTTAGAATATGATACTTGTTTAATAGATTTTGCTTTGGATTTAGATGTATGTAAGATAATGATTTAAGAGTTACATAATGAATGATTTTTATTTGGATTTGAACATGAATTTTATAAGGTATTGAAGCATATGAATTACGTAGAATTGAAGTGTAATTAAAGGACTATGTTCATATGGAATAGTTTAATTTAAGGTCAAATAAGATTTGGATGTTTAATTGAAGTAATAATATAAGAAAGCTTTTATTTGATAAGAAAGTATCTAATTTTGGAACTTATAAGTTGTTAAAGGAATGAAGTTTATTTCTGAATGTTAATGTGATTTAAAGAACAAGAGTAACGTGTTAGTTATGACTGTTCGTGAATTAGGAATTTGTGTTAATACATTTAAAGTGTAATTACTTAATGTATTGATTGGTGCATTATGACAAATGCTTATGTTTATAAGGCATGATTAGTTTGTTCAAGTGAGAATGAATGTGTTCAAATTTGGCATTAGAAAATGAATTCATACTTATGCATTATGTCATTGTCCTGTGATTATGATATTGTGATAATTTTAGACCATTAATTGTCCGAGGAGTTTGATAATTGGGATTGTATTGAAGGTAATGTCATGTTTTGGGGTTATGGTATTATATGTGGTTTATAATTTTTACGAAAGGGATACTGTTGAAGGAAATTATTCAAATTTATATTACATTGACAAGAGACATGTAGTATGGAGACCCAATTTGCATTGTAGCTATTGGTTGACATAGAAGTGTGTTTTTATTGCAGGGGGACCCTTATTTCATAAGGGGGATGTCCGTATTATAGGAGAAATGCTGCCAAAATTTCAATTGGATCCTCGTAGATGATGATTTTGAAATTAAAACATGAGCTCCTTAGTTTTAACTTATGATCTTATTTTGGAGGAGACTTATAATTATGGAAATTATTGAGGATATGACCTGATGGTTGAATTATTTGAGTATAATAAATGTCATTCATTAAGTATAATATTTCATGACCACTGTTTTCATATATCCCGCTTTCTAATTAAGCTATGAATGATTTTGTTGTTGGTTTTCATTATAGCTCTATCAACATCTTCTACTGTGACGTACTTCAGGAACATCTCTCTGTGTTTTGATTGAGGTCAGTGCTTATGTTTTTGTTACAGTTTTTTGCTCTTTATTTATGTGTTTGCGGATGAACTTCCTAGAACAACTTCCTGAATCTTTTATTGATATGGCTTGCACGATGTGAAACTTGATTATAGTATAAACTTCGGTTATGTATTAATTTATACATGACGAGGTTGACTTATGTAATTGATCCAGTTACCTTAATTAATTGAAGCTATAATTTGATGGATGCTCTTTAAAATGATGAGGTTTTCTTTACTTGTTATGTGGACATAATTTGATATGTTTGTATGAAATTGTATATGTTCAACGAATTGATTAAAATAGGTTTTTTACAATAATATTCATATTTTTATGAAAACTTATTTGGCAATTGTTTGATATTTAATATCCATTAAATATCAAATTGTGATCAATCATTATCTAATGACATATATGATTACAAACTTATATGTTGGATATTCAGTTTAAATATTGTAGGAGCCTAGCTAGGATTCAGAATGAGAAAACCTGATGTTTAATCAAACGTCTTATCTGATATGTTTTGTTATATGTGGCTAACATAACAGACTAATTTTGGATTCGCTGTTTTAAAATAACAATCCTCCATAAATGAGTATCCGCGATAGATCCTGGATGTATAGACGTTTAACCGCTGATGGTTTCATTAATCCTGAATTTGTTGAGGGAGTTAATGTGTTTATTCATTATGCATCTTCGCAACCTGCATATATGGATAGGTCAAAGATCAGATGTATATGTAAAAAGTGCAAACACAAATGCTTCCTTACTATTGATGAAGTTAATTTGCATTTGCTAAGAAAAGGGTTCGTTCTCAATTATTTTGAGTGGACTCGACATGGGGAACCCTTCATTTCTAGCACCTCAAGGAGAATTGAAGCACAATCGTCTGTCAACTTAAATGAGTATGACGGGGAGGTTGGATTTAGAAGAAATTATGTTGATGGAGTTGAAAACTTGTACAGGAAAATAGTTTACGATGGGGTTGGTTATACATTTGAACCAAATAGGGAAAATGTTGAAGAAGAACCTAACCTACAGACAAAACATTTTTTTGACTTACTACAGTCAGTTGATTGAGAATTGTGGCCAAATTGTGAGACAATGACCCAATTGTCATCAATTGCTCGAATTTTGAACATAAAGAGTGAAGGGCATATTTCAGATCGTAGTTTTGATAAAATTCTGGAGTGGTATAATGAATCATTGCTTGCTGATCATACAATGGTTGATAGTTTTTACAATATGAAGAAACTTATTCGGGGTCTTGGTTTGTCTGTGAAAAAGATTGATTGTTGTCAGTTGGGATGTATGATGTATTGGGGAGATGATATGAACTTAGAACAACGCAAATTTTGTGGTCAACTTAGGTACAAGTCAAGAAAAAGTTCTACGAAACATAAATTAGTTCCATGGAAGCGGATGTATTATTTTCCTCTCACTCCGAGGTTGTAGAGACTTTATTCTTCTAATGTTACTGCATCTCACATGAGATGGCATGCTGAACACGAACAAGAAGATGGAGTAATGAGTCATCCATCAGATGCACTGGCATGGAAACATTTTAATGACACCCATGCTAATTTTGTAGTTGACAGTCGAAATGTTCGGTTGGGATTGTCGACGGATGGATTTCAACCTTTTGATCAATCTGGTCAGCAATATTCTTCATGGCCAATTATAATAACTCCTTATAATTTTCCACCTTGGATGTGTATGAAAAAAGCATTTTTTTTTTACAGTGATTGTCTCAGGGCCAACAAATCCGAAACAAAAAATGGATGCTTTCTTACAGTCATTGATATCTGAATTGCAGCAGCTTTGGGACTATGGTTTTCAAACATATGATGTCTCCCTGAAATAGAATTTTGTGTTGAGAGCGGCTTTGATGTGGACCATTAGTGACTTTCCAACTTTTGCCATGTTATCTGGATGGAGCACAGCTGGAAAATTGGATTATCCTTATTGTGGCAATGATTTTGATATGTTTTATCTGCCAAACAGAGACAAAATATGTTGGTTTGACAATCATAGGAAATTTTTTCCTTCAGATCATCCGTTTAGGCGCAATAAGCATAAGTTCATAAAAAATAGGATGGTCAACACACCTCCTCCTCCTATAAAAGCCGGTGAAGAGATTTTGCAAGAGATTGAGGAATTAGGCTTGCTGAAAGTAATAGAATTAGAGGCCGATGAAGTTAATTCAACCATTAGTCAAAAGTTTGGATGGCAGAAATGAAGCATATTTTGGGATTTTCCATATTGGAAAACGAATTTGATACATCATAATCCAGATATGATGCACATTGAGAAAAACATTTTTGACAACTTGTTCAATACCATTATGAACATTAAGGGGAGGACAAAAGACAATGCAAAATCTAGAGCTGATTTGCAACTTTTTTGTAAAAGAAATGAGTTACGTAAAGATCTTCGCACTGGTAAATATCTGAAAGCATGTTACATTTTGGACAAGAAACAAAAGGAGCTTTTATGTGAATGGTTGAAAAGTCTAAAGTTTCCTGATGGTTATGTTTCAAACTTGTCTAGGTGTGTGGATCTCAGGAAGTACAAATTATTTAGGATGGAAAGTCATGATTGTCATGTATTTATGCAAAGGCTAATCCCAATTGCATTTCAAGAGTTGCTACCTTCTAAGGTATGGGAAGCTATAACAGAGTTAAGCTTGTTTTTCAAAAGCCTAACATCAGTTGAAATAAATTTTGGTGATATGGAAAAACTAGAACATGAAATTCCCGTTATTTTATGCAAGTTAGAAGGCATTTTCCTCCAAGCTTCTTTGACTGTATGGAGCATCTACCTGTGCATCTAGCACACGAGGCAAAACTAGCCAGTCCAGTTCAATATTGATAGATGTATTCATTTGAGAGGTAACTCGACAATTATTATTGCAATAGCCATTTTTACATGCTTTATCAACTAAATTCTAATAACTATTCTGTCTAATATAGGTATTTACATCACTTGAAAAAAAATGTAAAAAACAAAGCTAGAGTTGAAGGCTCCATATGTAATGCTTATTTAGTGGAGGACGCTAATATGTTTTGTGGGCATTAATTTGAGTCGCATGTTAACACAAGAGCCAGAATAGTTCCTCGTAATGATGGTGGGGGAGGAATGAGTAATGTTGATGAAAACTTGTCCATTTTTTCATATTCTGGATGAACATAGACAAGAAGAATGTTAATAGAGGAAGAAATTGAGGTTGCACATGGTTACATTTTATTGAACTGTGAAGAGGTTCTTCCTTTCGTTCAGCAAGTTGAACATGATTATTTCTTTATTTAAAATTGTGTGTTGTTGATTACTAAAAATAGTCATTATGTATTTAGATTATATGAGACATTGTTATAGGAGATAATGCCGGGCATCACACAGGATGATATAAATAGAGAAGTTAGGAAAACACTTTCCTTGATGGTTCAAGAGATTTGTAAGTTTTCACTTACAAGTATTCTTAATTATAATTCAACGGTATATTTAACTATTCTCATGACATTATACTCTTTGCTATGATAAATTTAATTTTGTAGGCCTTAGAAAATCCAATTGAGAATAAGTTCATTTGCGATCTTACGAAGGGACCTATATGAACTGTTAAATCGTATCCGGTGTATTTCGTTAATGGATACAAATATCATACAGAATCTTATGGACATAGCATGTTAACAATAAATAGTGGTGTTTCGATACAGGGAGAAATGATGGATTACTATGAAAAAATTATTGAAATACTAGAAGTTGAATACCCTGCTTTGTCAGTGAAGCGATGTGTGATATTTAAATTTGATTAGTATGACTTGACACCAAATATTGGAACAAACGTGTATAGCTAATACAATCTAGTTAAAATCAATCACTGAAGAGGATTGAGACAATTTGAACCTTTCGTCTTGGCTATGCAAGCGAAACAGGTTTGTTATATCCCTTTTCCAAGCTTACGATGAGACAAGACAGATTGGTTAGCGGTTTGCAAAGTAAAACCTAGAGGTGTTTATGAATCACATGGAAGAGGAGAGTATAGTCTTGAAAGTGAGGCGTTTCAGGAAGATGTCACTTTTATCAATGCATCTGTCACGTATGACGATAATGAACCTTTGAACGATCCATCAAACGAATATGTCGATATTTCCTTTAGGGAGGATGATGAGGGTTAGGGATCTGAAGAGGAGTCAAAATTTGATTCTTATTTTTTCGAAGAAGAAGATGATTGTAATTTACCATTAAGTTTTGATAGCGAATAACTTGTGTTTGTAATTGAATATTTTAATTAAAAAAAACATTATTTACATTTCAATATATAATGTAAGGTCTTTTATTAAATTTTTTCTTAAAGGAATGTCGACATGGCAATTGGTTCTGGATAGTAGAAATTCTTTCCGTTGGGAGGAATGTGGAAAAATTGTCCCAGCCTAAGGAATCAAAACTACAGAACATATTGCTACATCATACACTAGCAATCGTTTGCCTTCCATGGCCGATCTATTACTTGAAGGTGTTTAGTATGATCGGCACGTCGTCTCTTTCCTTGTTATGTACATCTCATTTCCTTTATTGAAGTTATTATACATATTCTCATTTCATTGTCTATCCTACATGTTTAAGCTTCTTTTAAACTCGAAGAGGACATATATGCTGATAAAGGTGAGAGTAATGTCACAACGGCCTATAAAGGAATAGGGAGATCGGGTATTGTCAAAAATTCTTCTATTCCTCAAACCTCGTCTACGCAATCACGTATGCATTAATATATCGTTTTCGTTGGTTAAACATTTTTCTAATATCACGGTTTCAAAACTTCTTCACTGATTATGTTTTAGGTAAAAATGTTCCTATTAGTAGTTCATCCGGAGAATTAGTCTTCCATACTAAGAGCGGCAACTCATTCACTATTTCTTCAACAAGTATAGTTATAGCTGCAAAGCTATTGCAAGAAGGTTTTGAAAGGCCTACACCAGGTGGAAGAAGTTTAACTGTTTCTATTGGTGCGTTTGAACATGCGAGGACCCTTCTTGGGGACCCAGACATTAGAGACTCATTTACCTTTACCGATTCCCATGTCACATGGAATCAAACAAATTAATTATATCAATGTGATTTTTCAATGCAATACATTATTACACTAAGTTTTCAAGTTGATTTATTATTGTATCTGTAAGACTTTGTTAAACATGCATATTTGTATTATTGTTAAGGTTCAATTATTGTTGATGACAATTTGTTAACCTTCAACTCCATTACCTTATTTTCTTCTCCATATATTGTGTAAAATATTGATTTCAAAGTATTAATTATACTTGTAGAGAATTGGGAAAAATTGAATTTAAGGTAAACACATGGGACCAAAGAGACAACGTGAGGTTATGTGACCGAGGTTTAGAGCCATGTTCAGGGCAACTTATTGTGAAGGTGGTTCGTCACAATCTGTAGCTCCAACTGACTAACCTCCTCCACCTCCAGCACCGACTGTTGCAGATGAGGCATCACCTACTGCTCCTCATCCTACACCATCCCCTTCCCCAACACATATATCATCCAATACCTGCTTATCGGATAGAGGAGACGTTCGCCAGCCTGGAGTTGAGGGATCTGATGGAAGAAAGTTTATAACAATTGTTAATGAATAATAAGTGAAATAACATCACTCATAATTTGCTTATTATTAAGTCTTAGTTTTATCAATTTTTACATAGTATAACATAATTTGTTATGTTAGGTTGGTTTCGTCTGGACCGACTTCCAGAAATATGACGTCCTCATTTAAGCAAAGAATTGAACCTGAGGGTTATGTGTGGAAGAATTTATCTGACGACACAAAGCAATTGTACTTTCAGGAGTTTGAGGTACAAATAATAGTTATTTTCTTGTTATATTGATTTATATAGACAATTTACATAAATATTTTAACATTATATAATATTTTTCCTTTTTATTTCAGAAAGAAATTTACTGGGATTTTTGAAGTCTGGTGCACGGCCGCGTTATATTTCAGAGGAAATTTGGAGTCGTTGGAACGAGTATTGGACATCACCTGCAGTAATGTCTATCCCAGAGCATAACTCGACCAACAAACGTGGAGGGTCAAGGGGTGAGAGTCTTCCAGCACATACGGGAGGATCAATTACGTACTACGAGCATGCACATAGACTAGTAAGTATCTAAAATTCACACCTATTTTTTATACATTTTGCTTCGCTTTATTGTACATACTGATTATGATATAAATGTCTGGTGCCATATATGGCTGTGTCAAGTTATTTTCTTTGTTGAACAGGGGGCAAATATCAGACATATAGAGAAAACTCTACCGAAATTTTTATAAATTCTAGTTCACATCAAATTTTTATAAATTCTAGTTCACATCTGACAATTTAGGTTATACATGTAGGAAAAGTCATTGGGCACCAAGCCTACACCTATCCAACTATTTTTGCACACCCACACCCGATGTAGAGGGCTGAATGTAAGTGAAATTAATACATTTTTATAATTTCTTAACAATAATACCTTAATTACTAATGTAAACATTGCTTCCTAATAGGACCAAATACAACAAAATATTCAATGATAGTCTCAGGAGGAACAACCTGTAGACGAGACTCAGACATATCTTGATGTTATAGGTGGTAGGGACCGTCGTGGAAGAATATTCAGCCTAGGTTCATATGCGAACACATGTTATTTGCGCTCTTTCCTGTCCAGTACAACAACATCTGCTAGGCCAACGCAAAGCAATGAAGTCTTTAAACTTCGAGCCACAGTGGACACATTGAGGGAGCAGATAGGGTATTTGATAGAGGCTAACATTAATCAACGGATGGAACACATGGAGCAGATAGCTAAGATGAGAGAGGAGATGAGCTTGAAGATGAGAGAGGAGACGAGAGAGGAGATAGAGCAGGTATCAAAGATCAAAGAGGCAATGGAGCAAACAGCTAAGATGAGAGAGAAGATGGAGCAGTTTTCTAAGATGAGAGCGGAGATGGAGCAGATGACTAAGATGAGAGAGCAAATGGAGCAAATAGCTTAGCTTAGACAGGAGATGGAATAGTTAAAGGGGAGGCTTAACGGTTCAGAACACCCACGATCACCACGACATTAGTTTATCCTTGTCATTTGTTTTCAATTAAAAACATAAGATTTATTCATTGTAATGTTTTTATTATTAATTAAAATACTTTATACGTTATATTATTAATTAATTTTCTCTTTAATCAAATTATATATACAAATTAATTTCTTATGAACAAATAATTGGTAACTTTTAACATTATGCATTTATAACAACAACATAACATTGGAAATTAACAAAAAAACTGTAACTAGATATTACCGACAGACAAGTATTCCGTCGAAACTTTTGTTGTGATTTATCGACGGTAAACGTCACCGTCGGTAAATTAGTTGACTTTTTAGGTTATTGCCTTCAGTTTATCGACAGAAATCTATCATTTGCTAAATTTTATCGATAAAAATTAACATAATATGTTCTGTCGTTAAATTCTTTCCGACGATGTATTACCATCGGTAATACATCTTAGACCGTTGGTAAAATGCCGGCAGAAAATGACCGTCAGTAATTTTAACTACGGCCCATTTCGCGACGGATTTTTCGGCCACCAAATTTCGTCGGTAATTAATATTACCGACGGAAATTTCCAATTTACTGACAGAATCTTCCATCGGTAAACAAGTAATTTCTTGTAGTGATTTGTAGGGTAATGTAAGTTCCCAATTAAATCAACTTTTACTTTATGAACTTCTATGCCCTTAGATAAAATCACATATCCCAAAATAATGCCTTGATGAAAAATAATTGAAAATTTTCATAGTTTAACACCAAATTTGTTTTAATGCATCTTTTGAGAACTTTAGATAAATAATTTTAGCAATCATCAAATAAATATCCTTAAACTCTAAAATAATTCATAAATACTTTAATACAATTCTCAATATATTAAAAAATACCTATCATACACCTTCGACATGTACTTGGAGCATTACAAAAACCACACCTAAAGGTGTATATTCCAAATTGACATGTAAAGGTAGTTATTTTTTGATCTTCTTAAGCAATTGCTATCCAGCGGTACCCTAAAAAACTATCTAAAAGGTTAAAAAAAACATGATTTACTAGTAATTCTTTCTAATTTTTTATTTACAAAGGGTAATAGGAAGTGATCCTTTCAATTAGCCAAGCTAAACTTCCTAAAATCTATATATATTTGCCACCCATTTTGTACCCTTAGTGGAGCTAACTCATCATTTTGATTTCTTATCACTATTGCCCTAGCTTTCTTTTGCATAGCATGAACTGGGCTCACCTGCTCGTTATCCAAAAATCAAATAGATTATACATATATCTAAAAGCTTTTAAAAAATTTCATTATTGGCTCTTTCGTTATTGGATTGGGTCTCCATTTTGGTTCCCGTATGGGCGTAACGTCTTGTTTTAAAAGAATTTTGTGTATGCAAATTGTTGAACTTGTGCCTTTTATATAAGCTAAAGCCTAACCAATGGCAATTTTCTACTCCTTCAACATTTCTTCTTGCTCTTTATTCAACCTTTTTTAGATGATAGTAGGTGGTGACTCTCCCATACTTAAATAGAATTATTTAGATGATTAGGTAGGGCTTTCAATTCCAAATTTGTTAGCATCCCTAGTAGTGATCTACAAATTTACAAGTTTCACCAACTAACTCATTCATTTTTAATTTAGCATTAAACTTTGACTTATTACTAACACTTTTTTCTTGAAAAATGTCATGCATAATTGAATCAACAATATCTACATGATAAACTGAGTGAAAATTGTTAGGGTATTTCACTATTTTAAAAATATTAAATTTGCCATCGCTCTATCAAACTCAATAGAAAAAGCACCCTCATATATATCACTTTCTGTTTTAACTGCCTTTATGAATGAACTTCCTAATAAAATTAAAGTTAAATGTTCTACGTTATCTTCATCAATTTTACTAGAAATACAAAACCATTAATCTTAATAAAAACATCCTCAACAACTCCAATAAGATCCAAATAAGAATTGTCAGCTAGCTAAATAATTACATTAGTTTCTTGAAATGAATTCAAATTTAAAGCTTAGTAAATTGAGTATTACTTGACATTAATAGATGCACCTAAGTCGAGTATAACATGATTAATTTCCTTATCATCAATTATAGAAGGAAGTGTAATTATACCCAGATTTTTGTATTTTAAGGTAATTTCCTATTCATGACAGCTTATACATTCTTACCCAAAATTATTCTTCAATTTACTTCTATTTATGCATAGATTTTTCAAGAACTTCACATACTTTGGAATTTGCTTGATGACTTCTAGTAGGGGCATATTAATTTCCACCTTTCTAAAGGTCTATAAGATCTCTCTTTCAAACTCCTCTTATTTTGATTTAGTTAAACTATAAAGGAAAGGAAGTATATGTGCATTACATTGTATAGACAAAGAAAACTTAGATTTCACTTTTATTTTATCTTGAGCTAAAAATTCATGTTTCTTCTCTCCTTTTTCATGTCTGCTTATCTCCATTGGTAAAAAAGAGCCATATTGAATAACTTCTCACTTCTCAACATTATTGCACTAATATTGTCCTTAGGATTCACTACCGTTTGAGAAGAAATTTTTCTGATGCTTATGCTTCTAATTTATGAATAGATATGGCTAATTATGTTATTTGATTTCTTAAACTCTGAAGGCTTGCCCTTATTTCTAATTAAAATTGTTAAGTATCATTAGCAAGATCCTTAACAATTTCATCCAAATACATATATGAATTTAAGGGTTAAGATTGAGCAAGTGATAGCGTTTGGAGCTATCTATTGAAATTTTGAGGTTGGTATATTTATTGCCCCATTAATTTCTATAGCTAAAATTCGAGTAATCTTTTTCTCTTGGATTATAATGATTTGAATAAGGCACATATCTATAGGATGCCTAGAGAGTGAACATATTTAACACAATTGTGCTAATTCCAATTAATCGATAATTAGTTAACAAATTAGAGCAATTAAATTTGAAAATTTAAAAATTAGCAATATTTATTTACCAAAACACCTCTACTAGTTGCATTTACTAGGCTTGACAGTTTGGCCTAGGTTTGACTTGAGTTAATCAGGCCTTGGATCGAGATTTGAGCTTTTCTTTCAAAAAAATTGAGCCTTGAGTTAGGCTCAGGATCAGGATAAAACTCAAACTTAGGCTGCTCAGGCATGACCTAGCTTGAAGTCCAAAATGTATAAGCAAAATGACATCATTTTGAGTAAAACAATGTCATATTTTATCTTAATTTAAAAATTAAAAAAATTCAGGTTGAGTCAAGCCAGGCCAACTATGAGGCCCGATTGGGCTCAAACTCGGGTATCTCAGCTTGAACGGGCCAGGTCGAGCCACTGCCATCCTTAGCATCTACCATACTCCTATCTATTGGTAGTAAACCTTTATAAAAGTTGCTCAAGAATTTGGTGGTATAGGTGACTAGCATATATTTCCTTAAACTTCTATAATTTTTGTACAATATTTCTCTAGTAACTTGTTTAATTCCATATCTCTCATTTCTGAATTATGATATTAGTAGCTCATGATGTAAGAAAAAAAATTCTCCAAGAATAACCTTTTCATTTCATTCCATGTGGTCAGTGATCTAGAGGGAAGATAATACAGCCAATCATTTACCTTATCTTTTCACGAGAACGAGTTGTAAAACCCCAAACTTTTCTTTTTCACATGTCTATAAAATTTCATTTCATGTGAATGATGGTTTCGGGTGAATGTAAATTTTATTTTCATTAAAAGGTGAATTGAGAACCAACCTTGAAAGACAAGTATTAAAGTCAAATGATATTCAAAAAATATTTGACTTGATTGGTATGGAAATGGACCAAAAATAAATTCAATCAGATTGATTTATGATAGATTAAGATTGACCCTGATTTAAATTATTATGGAGCAAATTTGAAGCAGTCTTAGGCAAAAACATTAGGAATAAGAATCAGTCATAGTTATGGATACTTAAAGTAAATCGATCTAACTTATATGTTGATATATTTAGCTGTAACATGTTATTAAGTGGACATGAAATTTCTATTGAAACTGGACAAATTTTTCTTAAGCCATTTGATTATTTTGGATAAGAAATAATACGTGTACATGTGAATGAAACTTAAGTGGCAGTTGTCACATACATGAAGAAGTTCTCATTATTTTGGAACAAGAATGCATGAAAATCTTATTTTGTCACATTTATGAAGGAGTAGATGTGAAGGACATAAAATTCTTTACACGAGAGACCAATTTATGGTGTGGACATGTGTCATTTTGGTGAGACAAAATTAGAACAACTTGTTATATGCGGAAGACAAGTATTGTCGTGGATGTTACAAGGTATTAATGGCTTAATTAAACAAAGATGGTGAGGGATAAAACAATGGAAAACTGTTGGAAGTTAAGATTGCAATGTGTGGACAACCCTCTTCAACGTGTAGCACGTAAAACAAAGATGATGGGAGCTACTCCACCTTCATTCCACCGAAACTTTAGCTCTCCTTTGGACCAGAATTGTTGAAGAATAATTGCAGCTACTCCCCTCATGCATAGGTTTCCAAGTTACTACCTTTGGGAAATAAATTAGCATGTTGTTTAAGCCTCCAACCATAGACAACACCTCCATCAACGCTAACTACATGCAGGGAAAAGATAGGTAGCACATTACCATATGATTTTAGGTATGTTAAACCACTCTTGTCCATCCTTTTTAGCTAGCAGGTGAATGCTTAAGCTGGAAACATAAATTTCCTTATGAATTGTGTGAATGTTTGAGCATGATTTCAAGAAAGTGGTAAGTTTTCCTAACTATGTTTAGTGAAATTCTGTAATAGGATTCTTGGTTTCCTTGAATAGTCCTAGTATTTTGACTATAACTTAGTCTACAAAACTCCAAATTGGGTGATTCCAATTGTAAATGAAACCTAAGAATAGTACTAAATATATCTAGAAGAGACCTAGACCTAATTCTAACTGAATGGTATTGAAAATTGAGATTAATTATGGTAACCTGATATTGTCCCTATGTTGAAGCAACTTGTGATATTTGGTTCGTGTTTCATAATTTAGAAGATGAAATGGCATGATTTTTAATGATATGTAAACTAGAGACATAGGAGAAACAAATGTCTAGAAGTCTTTAGAACCTAATTTGAACGTTTGATATGTGAAAATTAAGGAACAAGTGGAGGCATGGTTAAATGAAGAGAAAAACAACATCGTAAATAGAAAGGAAAACAGCATGTATATCCATGTCATATGAATGCTATTCAATGGGTATTAATTAGCAGCATGTAGATGCTATATATATGGATTAATGGTTGTTCAATGGAAGCATGTATGTTGTACATAGTTCAATGGTTCAATGTAAGGAAAATAGTAGGTTTATACTATGTACGTTATTTAAATGGAAAGAAGCAGCATGTATAAATCATGCAAGTTATTCAATGGTTGAATGAAAAGAAAACAAAATTTTAATCTTACTAAATGCTAAGATTTTGGGTAAGCCCTTTGTTTTAAAATTTGTAAAATAAGGTGGTAAGTTATGGATGTACTTAGCGAGTTTTAGGAACCCTTCAAGGGTCTCCCTCACAGCTGAGTAAGACCATAAAGTTTTCTTGTCATCGTGGACTTGGGACTAGTAAAAGAAAAGTACCGAACATAGGACGGTGGTTAACAATAAATGATAAACAGTGAGTGTACCTTTAAATTGATTTTGTAAAGATGGTTTTTACCTTACTATGAAAAATATGTTTATGAATAATTTCATTAGTGCTACTACTTGAATTTAAAAGTTAATCTTTGTGAGGTTTACATATGTTTTGATTTAGCATTGAATTGAGTTTTGGATACACATGGAAACTAATGAGATATGCACATGTTTTGAATTGGCATAGAAATGGATTTTGAATATGTTTTGAATTGGTATTGAAATAAGGGGAGCTTATGTATTAATTGTGATTTAGCATATGGTACATTGTTTGTAACATCCCACCCTCAATTAGAAGGGTAAAATAGTAAATTTGACATAGGATGGAATAGATTTGGAGTGCATAGGACTGTTATTGCATAATAGGATTGGTCCACATTCACATTTGTGCACATGAAATTACTGTGCATGCATACATGATATTCCCGGTTTGCGTGCCTAAGACAATTTTATTGGGATTAACGTGGTTAATGGATTTGAAAATTTATTCTGAGTGCACCATAAATTTTTTTCTATTTTAAGGGATTTTTAGAAATTTTTCTGGATTTTTTTGGAGAAAATTCTCGAACCGGAAAAAATCACCAATTGGTGAACCGGTCGATTTTCGGTAGTGAAAATTGCTATCCATTGGTACTGAATTATTGGGTATATTATTTTGGGATTAAAATTAGGGCCATTGAACTAGAATGGGTCAAATTGTAGTAGGATTTCTAAATCCTATACAAGAGTTTTGTTTTATACCTATTTTGTTTTTTTTAAGAAGTGCCACTTGTCCTCTTAATTTAATGCTCCTTGTCCTATGCTAGAGTGCTCCTCTCGGTTATGCCTTAAGGAATAGAAGAAATGAATGGGTTTAAATGCTAAATACTCTTCCTCCACCGAAAACCTACTTCCTTTACATCTCCTTTGATTTCTCTTTTTTGTTTCTCTCTTAAGTCACCTTCCACCAACCTTAAGAGCCCTCTTTACTTGCATATGAGCTTAAGTCTCTATCCAAGGTGATAGCCATATATGGGCTTTAGAAGTGAAGGAAGAAAGTGAAGTGATTGGAGAGTGGGAAAGAGTGGAAGCTTGAATTGGTAAGTGATTAAGTTAAGTTTTAATTATGCTTTGATCATGTAGTTGATGAATCATGGTTGTTGATGCATTTAATTGAGGCCTTAAATTGATGATAAGTATGGCTTGAATTAGTGGGTATAAGGTTAAGGTTTTGATTAATGTAAGAGTTGTCATAGATAGATTAGTGTGATGGGAATGTATTTGATTACCTATATGATGTTAGATAAGTAGGAATTTATTAAGGAAAGGTGCTGCCAATTTTAGTTAAAACGCTTAGGTGAAGGTATTGAAGAGGTATGGGTTGAATTCTTAATTACTTAGGATGTTTGCAGGTTTAGAAATGGGGTGGAAATGGTATAGAAACCATAGAAGATGGTTTTGACATAAGTGCTGGAAAATTTACTTTGACCTATTACACTGATTTGAGCATAACTCATTGTGTGGTTATGCAATTGAGGCAAGGTTTGTTCCCACTGAAACTTTGGTTTGTTGGCTACATTTATGTGTGAAATAGGTGTTGTCAAATTGTAACTCTAAGAGGTTGAAATTTGGCTTGTAAAGTTACTGTTTTGACTTAGGTGAACAGTATCCGGATTAATAACCTGATTGTTTTGATGATTTTTCTAAATTAATTGAGAAGGAATTAGTGAAAATGGTCTTCATGAGAGTTGAAGCCTACATTGTTAGATTTCCAATGCCACTGATTTTTCAATTTTTCGATATGTATATTAGGAGTTATGGATTGATGATTGTTGGCTGTTTTTATGCATTGAATGAAACCTAGCTGGAATGTCAAATTTGGTGTACATTCATATTAGAAGGAATTTTAGTAATTTTTGTGCATTGAATTGGTGTTGTAAATCTACTGAAGAGTTTTATATGACACATTCATCTTGAAAATGGTATATGGCATATAATTTCTGGAAATCAGATGTGGGAGTTATGGATTTTCACAATTTGAACCTACATTGTGATGTAAATTGCTGGTTAGGTCAGAAACTTGCATAACAGATTTGACACTGTTAGAGGCTGAATTGGAGTCTGGTTATTTCATGAAGAATTGAAGTTTGAGATTTTATCTTTTCAGGGATATAAAGTGGTGATTTGTTTGACTTGTATACAGGGAGATATGATTGATAGAAAGTTACTGCTCAAATTGAGTGATTTCAGGGACAGAAACCTAGAGTGAATTATTTGACCTAGTTAGCAAGGGAATTGAAATTTGGGTTGTTTCATGAAAGTTGTAGATAACATTGTGATCTTGATGAGCATATTTATTGTATAATTTTTGACTGCACAAAATGAAAGGTAACGAATTTCCAATGACTGTTCTGTTTTAGGAAGTGAATGTGTGGGCAGTAGCTTACATTGGATGTTTGACACCCTTAGGGGTGAAATTGATTTTTCTGGACTAAAGGAAACTTGTAGAGGGTTTCATTACCTTTCCAATGAGATATGGTTTGCATTTTTTTGAATTGTGTAGAATAAGTTATGATTTATTGAACTTCGGTTAAAGGAAAGGAAAAAAGAGTAGGAAATAAGGGCAATATATATATATTAATTGTTGAATTTTGGTTTCTTTCGTGAATAACTTTTCCGTCCGACATTCGATTGACTTGATTCTTGAGGCTTCGGATTTGTAGAATATTGAATTTCATTTTATGAGAGATTGGAGATTTTTGGACGGAAAATTGACGTGGGTCTGGATAAAAGTCTGTGTAGTCACTGTTTTGTTTAATTGGGAACCTATAGAAGTCCGATTTGCGCACCGTCAGTGCCAATAGGTTTCTAATTTTTAGATAAATTTTTCTGATGGAAAAAAATGGGATTAGGGTCGGGAATTCATAAACATGCATATTTTTACCTACATGTGCATCAGTAATTCATTCGGATTGAATCGTTAGTGATAGTTACCTTCTCTGATGCTTAGGCACAACTGGAGCATCGATCGACCGACGTGACGAAGACTTTCCGACAATAGCTCGGAAGTAAGATGTGAGTAACCTAGTTGGTTATCCCGATCTACGTGTTTACTGTGACTTGATTGCCCTACGGGGATTACGTGGATTATATATGGCTTTTATTGACTGTGAATTAGGCATTCGACAACTGTTTAATTAGACTGTACACTTGGACTGACCTATGGACTGTGATATATTATATTGACTTCTATTGGGCATGTGCATTCATGTACAAATGCATTAAACTGTTAAAAGGAAAATTGTGAACCGAGACGCCACTGATACTGAACCGAGCCTAGAGCTCGATATACTAAAACGAGCCTCGAGCTCAAGGGAGATAATTCTCCTGCACGCGTCTACACCGAATATGTTTATGCGCCGCTCACAATATCGTAATAAAATCGAAAAAGGAGTCACATATGCATTGCATCATTATCGGATGAATATCCGAAATGGATAATTATTGGATTGTTGACTTGGTGATCGTATTGTAAATGGATGACTCTTGTCTGTGGATCGCTTATACCGATCGTGGATCGTCTTATTATTCAGAACTAAATATTGATGTGACAATTGATCGTGTAATAGGAACTATGAATATTGATCGTATTAGTAGTATTAAGACCGCCTTATTACTGTAATTTGTTATGTGATGCATGAATTGGGAGAACCATCGATGATGGTTTCTCATTGAGTTCGCAAACTCATCCAAAATTGCAATCTATTTTTCAGATTTGAAGAGTACCCGCTCGACGCGGAGTATATCTACCGTAGGCAAGTGAAGGATGAAGTCGGGATCGCCTTCGTTTCAGCATTAGTGTTTTACCAAATTGTGTTCGCAATCATTGTATAACAAAGCTTTGTATTTAGACTAAGCCCATGTGGTGTTATTGTTTTTACACATTGACAATTGCATTATTGTTGCCTGACCGTAATTAGTGTTGATCGCTTGTAATAACCGGAAATAGTTTATGTGCTCATGGGCTTAAATTACTTAATGCTTTTACCGTTGTTTTACCGGGCCAATGTATGTTAAAAAATTGTATACCGAAGTTTTACCGACTGATGTAGTACTCCACCCTCGCGGGGCACGGACTCGGATATCACCCATAATATCGAGTCCGGGTCACTCGGTAGTGGGGTGTTACATTTAGGTGGTATCAGAGCCTAGTAGTACGTAATGTATCTGGGCACAGTCTGAAACATAAGGTGTATGCATTTGAGTCGTGTCATTGTAAACCGTGGCAACTGATCCCTAGTTTGAGTCGCACAGGTAGAAATCCTATGTGTGCGTACGTGTCAAGTGATTAAGTGAGAGAAAAGTGAGACTGTATTAGAGTGTAAATCCCTGAAAGTGTATAAGCAATTAGGAAAGAAAAAAAAAGGGATAAGGAGATTGATATTGTACTGTGGTTAGAAACCCTCGTCTGTGATAGTAGTATGACTATGTTGGCCTAGACTGAATAAGGAAAGAAGTGATATCACAATGAATTCCCGGATTAAAATGGCAAGATTTGTGGTGACAGAAAAACGAATATGTCTAGAACTTGGAGAGGTCCACTGGAGATATGAGAAGCAGGCCTAAGTGTGATTAAAAGTCCGGGATGATGAAGTAATTAGAGCTCTGACTGTATATGCGATGAAATTGAAAACATTGGAACTGAGTAAAACGTAACTAGTCCGATCAGATAGATATTGATTCACTGCATTTGTGTAAGATATCAGTAGATATCATAGATGGATGATGATAGCGAGATTGTGATAAGATCAATAGTGTGTCGTAACGGTCTACCTAGAACTGAAATAACTGAAAGAACTGAACGAGTAAGATGCCTAGTACCTAGTAGAGTAAAAAAAAAAGTAGACATGGTGAGAGAAAAGTGTACAGATAAACTGAAATGAACTCATGAAACGGGAATGATCTTGAACGCAGAAGCGTGAGGATGAAATGGTTATGTGAATATTGTGCTAAGAGTTTGGAAACTAATATCAAAGGATGGTAAGGGGAAAAAAGTCAGACTGACAATTTTCTACTGATTGTGTATCGGGAAATTCTAGATTTGGTTGAAAAGATGTATATAGACACAGAAATGGTAACTGGATGGGTAAATAGATAGAGATACAATGGAGTTGTATTAACGATTTTGTCGTATTTTGGGGACTGTGAATGCCCTATTATAGATTGTTTGAGGATATTAAAGAAATACGAAGCAATAAGAAGATGACATTGTATAAGCCAAGTGGACATGACCTTAAAAGGTCAAGTTGACACATGAATGCTATGGGAATGAAACTAGGGAAATGAAAAGAAAAAAAAATGAAACAATGATAGTGATATGAAAAGAGTTGTCACATTTAAGTCGATTTACCGTTGGGAGTACCTATTGGACAGTAAAGTTGATCATGATTAATGAAATGTATGTGAAAGATACATGGAAATCATGGAGGAAATGATCAGTGAGTTGATCATGATTAATGAAATGTATGTGAAAGATACATGAAAATCATGGAGGAAATGATCAGTGAATGATTAAATACGTGCTTCTATGAGTGGCTATAAGTGTAAAGTTTATATTAGGTTAAAGTAAGACATAGGAGGACTGAATGTACCTTTATGAGAGGAAATGAGAAATGATTATGGCATCATTTATTTATTTGAGAATTAGCATAAACGGAAAGGAGTCTTATGGAAGTCTGAATTGTATAGGTTACTAATTGGTTTCTGGATAAAATGCTGAGGTATAGATTATCGAATAAGTGTGAAAGAAAGTGTTTATGTGACTGTCACAAGGAACCTTAGTGTAAGGAATGTTCTGATCTTTTAAATTATGGCATAAAATTGTTCTGATTGAGATAGTACGTATAGTGAAGAATGATTGAAAAGCAATTAGGGATAATAATTGGTTGATGAGACTTTCGTGAACAGTATAAAGATGGTAACAAGACTAATGGTCAAACGGAAAGAAGTATGGACAAAATTAAAAGTGAAATTGAGTCATATCTCATATTATCAAGTTATCTCAGATTGTGTACGAAATGTAAAGTATCCAATAACATGAGTGGAATTTTAATTTGAGATGATCCTATTGCAATGTGAAGTGAAAAACTCAAATGACGTGGAAATTGATGGAAGTCTAAGTACAGATGATTAGGTATTAGTATATATATATCAATGTGGATGACAGAAAATCAATTGGAAAGAGAAAATGAATAGAGATAAGAAGTCCTAAAGAAAAACTGATAATGACGTGATGTAGAGTTATCTTCATAAAGGGATTGTAAATTCATTAATTGTGGACTCAATGAAAAAGTTAAAAGATGTATGGTAAAGTCAATGAGACCCTAATAGGGAATTATGCGAGGTAAGCAAATGGTAGTGACTATGATTATAGACGGAATGTGCTTGAAAGTGTTGAACAGTGAAAAGTAAAAAGAACTTTATGAATAATTGAGGAATTTGATACTGATGATAAGCATATCCTTGGAGAGTGGGTAGTGTGTGATGAAATGAGACAATATGTTAAAACGATATAAGATAAATTGAATTGATTTTGATAAATGGTATTGGTTCTATGATCGAAATTGTTTAAAGCCTTGGAGACCTTAGATTCCTATAAGGATACCTTGGGTTCATTCGAGGAAAAAGACGAGCATAATGACTACTATACCGACAATTCTGAAATGAACAGACAATTCTGCCTACTAAATTCAACTAGTGAACAGATCATGCTGCAATGAACAGATCAATTACAGATATTGGGAGTTTCAAAGAATGTCAAGTAGATTGTGGGTGATTGTGAAGTATTTCTGAAAAATTGAAGTTGTAGATCTAGTGATAAGAAAGGTTAAAAGTGCAGGAGTTAAAGTGGTAAGTCTAGTCTTATGAGTCATAAGTTGGACACGCAGTGAAATTGAAAAAAAAAACAACAACAACAATATTGAATGCTTCAAAAAATAAGTTGTGTACCCGATAAAAAGTGATAGAACAAGAAAGTAAACAGTCGAAGCTAGACATTCTAGTAAGCATATGCGAAAAGTGAAATTGAATAACTATGGGTATAGAATGAAGTGATTATTGATTCAAGTGCTTATAGGTGTAAATGTTCAATAGGAAAAATGCTTGATTATGATCGTGTTACAGAGTTTTGATTTTACTGTGGGGATACTGCTACACTGCACAATGCCTAACGAGAGTCAAAGACTATAATGAATTTGAGACTGTGATGAGTGAAACAAAGGAAAGTGACTCAGGAAAGCTGAATGAGTTAAGTACATATCCGAATAAAGTGCGTTAACACTTTAGAACAGTGAATTGTCTAAGGGAGTTGAATTTGAACAGAGAGTCAATGGGATATAAAGCATGATTGCATTAGGTAAAGTATCACTGGTTATAGTGAAATAGAGCTAAATGTCATTGTATTGGTACCAAAGGAATGTGAATCGTCCCTGACGAGATAAAGGAGGTTATTTGTTGGACCCCGAACCTTGGAGTGAAAATTTAGAAATAATGAATGAAATCAAATGAGTGTTTTATATGAAATCTATGTTATAGATGAATATGCTATTGGAGTATGAATCATGCATGGATGATGGGTAGAGAAGCCTTACGCATGAATCATGATTAGATATGTAAGAGTATGAAAGAACGAGAGTTTATGAATGAC
The DNA here is from genome assembly GCA_029891385.1 of Erythroxylum novogranatense. Taxonomy (NCBI): domain Eukaryota; kingdom Viridiplantae; phylum Streptophyta; class Magnoliopsida; order Malpighiales; family Erythroxylaceae; genus Erythroxylum; species Erythroxylum novogranatense. The sequence continues at coordinate 18,803,996 of CM057231.1, read as the reverse complement.
AAGATGCTATGGAATGTAAGAAAGCATATGGATTGAGGTTGAGTATTGGATTGATTTCCAATGTCAAATTTAATTGGTTGATAGAGCTTAAAATAGAAGAAGTGAAGATGGCAAGAATGATAAGTTTTGCATGTGAATAGAGATGTGTATATGTTGATTTAAAGGAAATTAGAGAATGGTCGATTTAGATTTGGCCAAAGTTGCCTTCTTTGAAGTTGTAGCTTGATCTTTTATCTTTCCAACGAGACTAAGAATGCAAGATTCCGAGATCGGAGTTAAGAGTTATAGTTGATACAAGTTATGATATTATATGAGATTTATGTTAGCGACAGCTATGATGAATGTTTGAGATTTGTGATTTTGATGAATCAATTTAGTTGGGAATTGAGGATTTCATGAATTTAATTTGTTGCTTGAAGTGTTATGAAGTGATTTCGGCCTATGAATAAGTAAATAAGTGGAGATTATAAGTGTTTATGATGTTAGTTTGGATGTGAGAAACTTTGGAAGAAGGTTAAAGAAGTTTTGGAAAAGCGTGTGTCTGTTAAACGGACATGGGAGTCCGTTTAATGGACAGCCTCGGGTCAAACTGACCCCTCCCCTTGCTCATGTCCGTTAGGCGGACATGTATGTCCGTTTAATGGACTCTCTCGGATGTTTTGGTATCATTTTGGCCGTGCGTGTCCGTTAAACGGACATGCCTGTCCGTTTAACGGACAGCTACGGGTCACCTTGGGAGATTTGCAATTTGCACCAGTTTTGAGGCCGAATCTCACTTCGAGGCCTCTAATAAGAGTTGTAGATCTTGATCTTATAGTTCAAATGGAGCAAGAACGAAGTCATTTCGATATTTGTAGAGAAAGTTATGGCATTTGCGCCAAAAGAGTTTCAAATTGATTTCTGTTTTGAACATGTTGAGTTGTTTTGATCATAACTCACTCACCCGACCTCGGATTGAGACGATTCTTGAACCATTGAATTCCTAACACATGTATCTTCCTCTACATGAAAATTTGCATCAATTGGAGTCAAATTGAAAAAGTTTGATTGAATCATATAATGATCAGAATGTTTTGCCTCATTCTGAGCTTGCTATTTTTCCTCCCTCATCCGACCCTATCACATCATTTGCTTATATCTTTTCCGTCCGACATCCGAATGACTCGGTTCTTGAAGCGTTGGATTTCTAAGACAATGAAGTTCATTATTATGTGAAAATTATGAATTTTAGAGATTTAATTGAGCAAGATTAATTGAATCAAAGAGAGACAGGAAAGTTTATGAACATAGTTCAGTATTTTGCGAATTTAAAGATCTGTGGAGATCCGATTGAAGCAAGGTTTGAGGAGAAATAAATTTAAGACATGGGGCTACATTTCTTATGAAGAAATGAAAATTTAATTTAGCCTTTAAGAATGTGTATCTGTGGAAGGAAGTGAATTCTAGAAACTGTGTTAGCAAAATGATATGTCCTACATGTTTGGACTATAACTTCTGATATAGTGCTCCGAATTGGACGATTCTTGAGGCTTTATGAAGTTAAGACATAGAGGAACAATTCTCTAGAAGGAAATTTTAGCAAATTCCTTCATTTAGAAGTGAGAATAATTGTCCAAAAGTGAGCATAACTTAAAGAGACATTCAAGGGCAAATTGGGAAGTTAACTTAGAGTTTTGAGTTTAAGGCTTATGAGACAAGGGCAAAAGGGTCTTTACCCTTAAATTTAATGACTTGGCTGATATTTAAAGGAGGAGTGTCGTTTTTCTAAGGAAGAAGCTCGAAAATTCCAGAAGAAAAGAAAGAGAAAGAAGAAAGAAGAAGGAGAAAGAGAGAAGAGAAGAGGAAAGCTCGTGGGAGAGAAGAAGAAGGAGGAAGAAGAGGAGGATTTCTAAGTTTTTAAACTTGGTTTTCCATGGAATCATGAAGGAAAAGAGGGAAGGAGAAGAGATCTTCCCTCTAAGCCAAAAAGCAATTTCGAAAATGGGAAGAGAGAAAGGCAATCAAGGGTTAATCCAAGAGCAAGAGGAAGGAGACAAGTGAATTGTGGATTTTCGACTATAAGGTGGGTAATGTGTTTATTTCTCAAATTATAAGTTAATTATAAATGTTGATTTTTATAAGCCATTGATTTTGCAAATGATTGAATCAATTTCTTTTAGAATGTTTATAAATTGTTTAGCAAATGGATTTTCAAATGATTTTACTAAGTTGAAATACTCGTATGAGTTTCATTATGATTAATTGGTTGAAAGTTTCAATATGAGAACTTGTGTGACATGATATTTAGACGATATTATTTGAAATGTGGTGGTTTGGAAATTTTTAAGTATGCAATTTTCTATGTGATTGATGGTTTGGAAATTTTTAAAGAAATGTATACATGTGACATGTTCATGAAATCAAGCTTTCAAAAAGTGCCATATGGGCAAAGAACTTTTTCAATGCATGATTACGTGTTATGTGGGTTTCGGCATAGTCCCTCATGTGGAGTCAGTGCACTGGTCTCATTCTTATAGCCTTCTCTCGGCTGCCCGCAAGTGGCATGGAGTTCCTTTTAGGACTCCCTCATGTGTACGACTACATAAGACCATTTTATGGAATTGTGTAGTCATTATGTGTTTTGGACATGCCAAACCATTTTGATGTGTTATAGCAATTGATATTATTTGAAATGTGGTGCATTTATATGTGATGTGATTCATGTGTTGCCGTTATACTCATAAATCTGTAAAAAAAAAGATTTGGGATTTTCAAATGATGGTGGTTTGAAAGCAGTTGTAAATGTTTATGAAAGATTTTGGAAAGTAAAGAGTTTTGGAAAATACACCTTCGATGTTTTGAGCAACAAAAGAAAGGTTTGAAAATATTTACTTATCATTTGTTTAATAAACATGTTATCCACGAGCTTCGAAGCTCACTCCCCTTCATCCCCATCTCCGGTATTTGTGCAGGAGATCGGATGAAAGACATCAGGATATCAACATTTGCATATGATTCGTAATTGTGTATTTGTTTTAAGATTATTAGAAATGGTCTGTGGCATGGAATGCCATTAGAGTATTGTAAGCTTTTGGGTTTCGTATGTAAAATTGTATTGAGTTATGAATGTATTTGGGATATATATGTATAGACATAGATGAATGTTTTTGATGTTGGGATGAGTTTGATGGATGTATTGGAATATATGTATATGGATATGGATGATTGTACTGGATTTTGAGATTTTAGTTTGAATGTGATCATTATGAATTATTATGGAAATGACTTGAAGTAGTTTATAACTTAGGATTGCGTTACTGCTGAGATCCCGGACGGAGGGTCCGGTTGATCGTGATGTATGTGTGATGTTTTTAGAAGTGATTTTTGCTAATTGCAGATTTTTGGATAGGTTAAAGTGCAGTAGTTATGCTGCCGGATTTTTTATGGTAGTATTTGGATTGTATGAGATTGCGTAAGAATTTATGAATTGATTGACATGAGTACGAGTATGTTATGGTAAGAATAAGTCTATGATGAATAAGAAAAATCAAATATTGAGATTAGTATGAGTTATAGATGAAAAGCATGATTAAGAAAGCAAGAAAGAAAGGAAAACAAAATTTACACTGTCTTCGGATGGATTAGTCATAAGGGTTTCTAACGCGACAAGTGTTTATGTTCACGCTTCGGATGTCGGAATCTGAAAATCTATTCGAACGCTCCATTTGTATGATTTGATTTCAAGATGACTATTTAATTGTATGTGAATTCGTTTGGTATCTGAAGTGATCCGATTCATTGCTTTCGTTTCGTTTCGGATTCGATTAGTATGTGTATTCGATCCTAGCAAATTGATCTATTTGTTTGGCATTCGTATTCGATTCATATCCGATTTTCATTGATATTAGATTTCAGTCAGATTCGATCCTTTTAGCTTCGCATTTGTTTCGTTTCACTTGTTTTCTTTCACTTTCAATTCGAATTCTATTCAAGAATGTTCATGATCAAGTGGTGTAAGAAGTTGGGTCTCGAAAACGGGATCCAACATGTATGGTATCAGAGCCCAGTAATATGGTCTTACTGGGGCATATGTGTATGAGTGACTTACATGAGCGGTTGATAAGAGTTTGTAAGGCTAAGATTGATTTTGTGAAAGTATAATATTGATGTGAATAGATTTGCATGAATTATTTGAAGGACCTATGTGATTATTTGGTTAAGGTGAAGAATTATGTTTGAGTTAGGATTATGATAATGGAAGTTAAGATCAGAAAGGCATGATGATTTAGGATGATGAGACCTTGAATATATGTGAGATGAGTATATGAATCCTTAAAGATGAGTTTAATAGTAGAAATACATGTATAGAAGTTAAAAAAAAAAGATTGAGATTGAATGGGATCATTAGCATATGTGAAGAAATAGGTGTTTGAAAATCTTATAAAGAAGAGAACAATTGTGAATGAGATAAGAATATATGTGATAAGAATTTGAGTGATTCTAGGTTTGTGAAAATGAAAATGAGAGTAGCATTTGATGATGAATAGGGTTGTTTTATTTTGAATAAGCATTTGTGAGAGAAATATACGCATTTGTGAACATGAGTTAAATCATGGTACTTGTGAAAATCTGATGAGAACTATTGGAGCGTGAATATGATATAGATGGTATATGATATAAGAGATGGATGGTATATGATCTAGGAGGTGAAAAACATTATGAATAAGTGTGGTGAGGCTTTGAATACATGAATGACTAGGATCATTTGGGAGAAATTAGTTAAGTGAATGTGTTTCATGGTGAATTGCTTAAGTATGAATTTCGAGGACGAAATTCTTTTAAGAGGGGGAGAAATGTTGGACCCCGAACCTTGGAGTGAAAATTTAGAAATAATGAATGAAATCAAATGAGTGTTTTATATGAAATCTATGTTATAGATGAATATGCTATTGGAGTATGAATCATGCATGGATGATGGGTGGAGAAGCCTTACGCATGAATCATGATTAGATATGTAAGAGTATGAAAGAACGAGAGTTTATGAATGACAAGATGCTATGGAATGTAAGAAAGCATATGGATTGAGGTTGAGTATTGGATTGATTTCCAATGTCAAATTTAATTGGTTGATAGAGCTTAAAATAGAAGAAGTGAAGTTGGCAAGAATGATAAGTTTTGCATGTGAATAGAGATGTGTATATGCTGATTTAAAGGAAATTAGAGAATGGTCGATTTAGATTTGGCCAAAGTTGCCTTCTTTGAAGTTGTAGCTTGATCTTTTATCTTTCCAACGAGACTAAGAATGCAAGATTCCGAGATCGGAGTTAAGAGTTATAGTTGATACAAGTTATGATATTATATGAGATTTATGTTAGTGACAGCTATGATGAATGTTTGAGATTTGTGATTTTGATGAATCAATTTAGTTGGGAATTGAGGAGTTCATGAATTTAATTTGTTGCTTGAAGTGTTATGAAGTGATTTCGGCCTATGAATAAGTAAATAAGTGGAGATTATAAGTGTTTATGATGTTAGTTTGGATGTGAGAAACTTTGGAAGAAGGTTAAAGAAGTTTTGGAAAAGCGTGTGTCCGTTAAACGGACATGGGAGTCCGTTTAACGGACAGCCTCGGGTCAAAATGACCCCTTCCCTTGATCATGTCCGTTAGGCGGACATGTATGTCCGTTTAACGGACTCTCTCGGATGTTTTGGTATCATTTTGGCTGTGCGTGTCCGTTAAACGGACATGCCTGTCCGTTTAACGGATAGCTACAGGTCACCTTGGGAGATTTGCATTTTTCACCAGTTTTGAGGCCGAATCTCACTTCGAGGCCTCTAATAAGAGTTGTATATCTTGCTCTTATCTTTCAAATGGAGCAAGAAAGAAGTCATTTGGATATTTTTAGAGAAAGTTATGGCATTTTCTCCAAAAGAGTTTCAAATTGATTTCTGTTTTGAACATGTTGAGTTGTTTTGATCATAACTCACTCACCCGACCTCAGATTGAGGCGATTCTTGAACCATTGAATTCCTAACACATGTATCTTCCTCTCCATGAAAATTTGCATCAATTGGAGTCAAATTGAAAAAGTTTGTTTGAATCATATAATGATCAGAATGTTTTGCCTCATTACGAGCTTGCTATTTTCCTCCTCATCAGACCCTATCACATCATTTGCTTATATCTTTTCCGTCCGACATCCGAATGACTCAGTTCTTGAAGCGTTGGATTCCTAAGACAATGAAGTTCATGATTATGTGAAAATTATGAATTTTAGAGATTTAATTGAGCAAGATTAATTGAATCAAAGAGAGACAGGAAAGTTTATGAACATAGTTCAGTATTTTACGAATTTAAAGATCTGTGGAGATCCGATTGAAGCAAGGTTTGAGGAGAAATAAATTTAAGACATGGGGCTACATTTCTTATGAAGAAATGAAAATTTAATTTAGCCTTTAAGAATGTGTATCTGTGGAAGGAAGTGAATTCTAGAAACTGTGTTAGCAAAATGATATGTCTGACATGTTTGGACTATAACGTTTGATATAGTGCTCCGAATTGGACGATTCTTGAGGCTTTATGAAGTTAAGACATAGAGGAACAATTCTCTAGAAGGAAATTTTAGCAAATTCCTTCATTTAGAAGTGAGAATAATTGTCCAAAAGTGAGCATAACTTAAAGAGACATTCAAGGGCAAATTAGGAAGTTAACTTAGAGTTTTGAGTTTAAGGCTTATGAGACAAGGGCAAAAGGGTCTTTACCCTTAAATTTAATGACTTGGCTGATATTTAAAGGAGGAGTGTCATTTTTCTAAGGAAGAAGCTCGAAAATTCCAGAAGAAAAGAAAGAGAAAGAAGAAAGAAGAAGGAGAAAGAGAGAAGAGAAGAGGAAAGCTCGTGGGGAGAAGAAGAAGGAGGAAGAAGAGGAGGATTTCTAAGTTTTAAACTTGGTTTTCCATGGAATCATGAAGGAAAAGAGGAAGGAGAAGAGATCTCCCTCTAAGCCAAAAAGCAATTTGAAAATGGGAAGAGAGAAAGGCAATCAAGGGTTAATCCAAGAAAAGAGGAAGGAGACAAGTGAATTGTGGATTTTCGACTATAAGGTGGGTAATGTGTTTATTTCTCAAATTATAAGTTAATTATAAATGTTGATTTTATAAGCCATTGATTTTGCAAATGATTGAATCAATTTCTTTTAGAATGTTTATAAATTGTTTAGCAAATGGATTTTCAAATGATTTTACTAAGTTGAAATACTGTATGAGTTTCATTATGATTAATTGGTTGAAAGTTTCAATATGAGAACTTGTGTGACATGATATTTAGATGATTTGCATTTGTCTTAAGTATGCAATTTTCTATGTGATTGATGGTTTGGAAATTTTAAAGAAATGTATACATGTGACATGTTCATGAAATCAAGCTTTCAAAAGTGCCATATGGGCAAAGAACTTTTCAATGCATGATTACGTGTTATGTGGGTTTCGGCATAGTCCCTCATGTGGAGTCATGTACTGGTCTCATTCTTATAGCCTTCTCTCGGCTGCATGAAGTGGCATGGAGTTCCTTTAGGACTCCTCGATGTGTCTGACTACACAAGACCATTTTATGGAATTGTGTAGTCATTATGTATTTGGACATGCCAAACCATTTTGATGTGTTATAGCAATTGATATTATTTGAAATGTGGTGCAATTATATGTGATGTGATTCATGTGTTGCGTTATACTCATAAATCTGTAAAAAAAAAAGATTTGGGATTTTCAAATGATGGTGGTTTGAAAGCGATTGTAAATGTTTATGAAAGATTTTGGAAAGTAAAGAGTTTTAGAAAATACACCTTGATGTTTTGAGCAACAAAAGAAAGGTTTGAAAATATTTACTTATCATTTGTTTAATAAACATGTTATCCACGAGCTTCCGAGCTCACCCCCCTCATCCCCATCTCCGGTATTTGTGCGGGAGATCGGATGAAAGACATCGAGATATCGACATTTGCATATGATTTGTAATTGTGTATTTGTTTTAAGATTATTAGAAATGGTCGTGGCTTGGAATGCCATTAGAGTATTGTAAGCTTTTGGGTTTCGTATGTAAAATTGTATTGAGTTATGAATGTATTTGGGATATATATGTATAGACATAGATGAATGTTTTTGATGTTGGGATGAGTTTGATGGATGTATTGGAATATATGTATATGGATATGGATGATTGTCTTTGGATTTTGAGATTTTAGTTTGAATGTGATCATTATGAATTATTATGGAAATGACTTGAAGTGGTTTATAACTTAGGATTGCGTTCTTCTTTGAGATCCCGGACGGAGGGTCCGGTTGATCGTGATGTATGTGTGATGTTTTTAGAAGTGAATTTTGCTAATTGCAGATTTTTGGATAGGTTAAAGTGCAGTAGTTATGCTGCCGGATTTTTTATGGTAGTATTTGGATTGTATGAGATTGCGTAAGAATTTATGAATTGATTGACATGAGTACGAGTATGTTATGGTAAGAATAAGTCTATGATGAATAAGAAAAATCAAATATTGATATTAGTATGAGTTATAGATGAAAAGCATGATTAAGAAAGCAAGAAAGAAAGGAAAACAAAATTTACACTGTCTTCGGATGGATTAGTCATAAGGGTTTCTAACGCGACAAGTGTTTATGTTCACACTTCGGATGTCGGAATCTGAAAATCTATTCGAACGCTCCATTTGTATGATTTGACTTCAAGATGACTATTTAATTGTATGTGAATTCGTTTGGTATCTGAAGTGATCCGATTCATTGCTTTCGTTTCGTTTCGGATTCGATTAGTATGTGTATTCGATCCTAGCAAATTGATCTATTTGTTTGGCATTCGTATTCGATTCATATCCGATTTTCATTGATATTAAATTTCGGTCAGATTCGATCCTTTTAGCTTCGCATTTGTTTCGTTTCACTTGTTTTCTTTCGCTTTCAATTCGAATTCTATTCAAGAATGTTCTTGATCAAGTGGTGTAAGAAGTTGGGTCTCGGAAACGGGATCCAACATTATTGTACGTATCACCTTGAAAAGATGTACTCCATGGAATACGACTTAGTCTGTATGTTATTGAGAGAAAAAGATATTGGACGGTATAGTGAGAAAAAGGTATTGGATGGATAAACGTGATCATTAATGAACAGGTTCGGAAATAATGAACTGAGTCATAGCATTGAAACTAAAGGTAATGACTACTCTGAAAATGGCAAGTGTGATAGCTAAAAAAATGAGATCACCAACTGATAGCCTTGTTGAGTCCGCTCTCATCATCTTGAGTGATAATGAGTTAGCCAAATTAGTAACTGAACAACTGACTGAATATGGTTACTGTGACCTTTCGGAAAATGAATTATTGAGTGGAAAAGTGTATGGGACATATAGGAACATATGACTACGGTCATACTAAACTGTTGATTGAGAATTTCGAGGACGAAATTTTTATTAGGAGGGGGGAATTGTAACATCTCACCCTCAATTGGAAGGGTAAAATAGTAAATTTGACATAGGATGGAATAGATTTGGAGTGCATAGGACTGTTCTTGCATAATAGGATTGGTCCACAGTCACATTTGTGCACATGAAATTACTGTGCATGCATACATGATATTTCCGGTTTGCGTGCCTAAGACAATTTTATTGGGATTAACGTGGTTAATGGGTTTGAAAAATTATTCTGAGTGTGCCATAAATTTTTTTCTATTTTAAGGGAATTTTAGGAATTTTTCTGGATTTTAGGAGAAAATTCTGGATCAAAAAATCGCCAATTGGTGAACCTAGTCGATTTTGATGGCTAAAATTGCTATCCATTGGTACTGAATTATTGGGTATATTATTTTGGGATTGAAATTAGGGTCATTGAACTAGAATGGGTCAAATTGTAGTAGGATTTCTAAATCCTATACAAGAGTTTTGTTTTATACCTATTTTGTTTTTTTCTAAGATGTGCCACTTGTCCTCATAATTTAATGCTCCTTGTCCTATGCTAGAGTGCTCCTCTCGGTTATGCCTTAAGGAATAGAAGAAATGAATGGGTTTAAATGCTAAATACTCTTCCTCCACCGAAAACCTACTTCCTTTACATCTCCTTTGATTTCTCTTTTTTGTTTCTCTCTTAAGTCACCTTCCACCAACCTTAAGAGCCCTCTTTACTTGCATATGAGCTTAAGTCTCTATCCAAGGTGATAGCCATATATGGGCTTTAGAAGTGAAGGAAGAAAGTGAAGTGATTGGAGAGTGGGAAAGAGTGGAAGCTTGAATTGGTAAGTGATTAAGTTAAGTTTTAATTATGCTTTGATCATGTAGTTGATGAATCATGGTTGTTGATGCATTTAATTGAGGCCTTAAATTGATGATAAGTATGGCTTGAATTAGTGGGTATAAGGTTAAGGTTTTGATTAATGTAAGAGTGGTCATAGATGGATTAGTGTGATGGGAATGTATTTGATTACCTATATGATGTTGGATAAGTAGGAATTTATTAAGGAAAGGTGCTGCCAATTTTAGTTAAAATGCTTAGGTGAAGGTATTGAAGAGGTATGGGTTGAATTCTTAATTACTTAGGATGTTTGCTGGTTAAGAAATGGGGTGGAAATGGTATAGAAACCATAGAAGATGGTTTAGACATAAGTGCTGGAAAATTTACTTTGACCTATTACACTGATTTGAGCATAACTCATTGTGTGGTTATGCAATTGAGGCAAGATTTGTGCCCACTGAAACTTTGGTTTGTTGGCTACATTTATGTGTGAAATAGGTGTTGTCAAATTGTAACTCTAAGAGGTTGAAATTTGGCTTGGAAAGTTACTATTTTGACTTAGGTGAACAGTATCCGGATTAATAACTTGATTGTTTTGATGATTTTTCTAAATTAATTGAGAAGGAATTAGTGAAAATGGTCTTCATGAGAGTTGAAGCCTACATTGTTAGCTTTCCAATTCCACTGATTTTGAAATTTTTCGATATGTATATTAGGAGTTATGGATTGATGATTGTTGGCTGTTTTTATGCATTGAATGAAACCTAGCTGGAATGTCAAATTTGGTGTACATTCATATTAGAAGGAATTTTAGTAATTTTTTTGCATTGAATTGGTGTTGGAAATCTACTGAAGAGTTTTATATGACACATTCATCTTGAAAATGGTATATGGCATATAATTTCTGGAAATCAGATGTGGGAGTTATGGATTTTCACAATTTGAACCTACATTGTGATGTAAATTGTTGGTTAGGTCAGAAACTTGCATAACAGATTTGACACTGTTAGAGGCTGAATTGGAGTCTGGTTATTTCATGAAAATTGAAGTTTGAGATTTTATCTTTTCAGGGATATAAAGTGGTGATTTGTTTGACTTGTATACAGGGAGATATGATTGATAGAAAGTTACTGCTCAAATTGAGTGATTTCAGGGACAGCAACCTAGAGTGAATTATTTGACCTAGTTAGCAAGGGAATTGAAATTTGGGTTATTTCATGAAAGTTGTAGATAATATTTTGATCTTGATGAGCATATTTATTGTATAATTTTTGACTGCACAGAATGAAAGATAGCGAATTTCCAATGACTGTTCTGTTTTAAAAAGTGAATGTGTGGGCAGTAGCTTACATTGGATGTTTGACACCCTTAGGGGTGAAATTGATTTTTCTGGACTAAAGGAAACTTGTAGAGGGTTTCATTACCTTTCCAATGAGATATGGTTTGCATTTTTTTGAATTGTGTAGAATAAGTTATGATTTATTGAACTTCGGTTAAAGGAAAGGGAAAAAGAGTAGGAAATAAGGGCAATATATATATATTAATTGTTGAATTTTGGTTTCTTTCGTGAATAACTTTTCCGTCCGACATCCGATTGACTTGATTCTTGAGGCATCGGATTTGTAGAATATTTAATTTCATTTTATGAGAGATTGGAGATTTTTGGACGGAAAATTGACGTGGGTCCGGGTAAAAGTCTGTGTAGTCACTGTTTTGTTTAATTGGAGACCTATAGAGGTCCGATTTGCGCACTGTCAACGCCAATAGGTTTCTAATTTTTAGATAGATTTTTTTAATGGAAAAAAATGGGATTAGGGTCGGGAATTCATGAACATGCATATTTTTACCTACATGTGCATCAATAATTCATTCGGATTGAATCGTTAGTGATAGTTACCTTCTCTGATGCTTAGGCACAACTGGAGCGTCGATCGACCGACGTGACAAAGACTTTCCGACAATAGCTCGAAAGTAAGATGTGAGTAACCTAGTTGGTTATCCCGATCTACGTGTTTACTGTGACTTGATTGCCCTACGGTGATTACGTGGATTATATATGGCTTTATTGACCGTGAATTGGGCATTAGACAATCGTTTAATTGACCGTACACTTGGACCGACCCATGGATGTGATATATTATATTGACTTCTATTAGGCATGTGCATTCATGCACAAATGCATTAAATCGTTAAAGGAAAATTGTGAACCGAGACGCCATCGATCATTGAATCGAGTCAGAGCTCGACATCTTGAAGCGAGCCTCGAGCTCGAAGGAGATAATTCTCCCAGACGTCTACTACTGAATCTTGTTTATCGCTTTCGTTCACAATCTGTAATAAACGAAAAAGGAGTCACATATGCATTGCATCATTCTTCGGACCTGAATATCTGAAATGGATAATTATTGTGATTGTTTGACTTGATGTTGTATTGTAAATGGATGACTCTTGTCTTTGATTGCTTATCTTGTTGTGATCGTCTTATTATTATGTAACTAAATATTGATTGTGACAATTGGTATGTAATAGGAACTATGAATATTATTGTATTAGTAGTATTAAGACCGCCTTATTCTTGTAATTTGTTATGTGATGCATGAATTGGGAGAACCATCGATGATGGTTTCTCATTGAGTTCGCAAACTCATCCAAAATTGCAATATATTTTTCAGGATTTGAAAAGTACCCCGTTCGACGCGGGAGTATGTCTACTGTAGGCAAGTGAAGGATAGAGGTCGGGATCAGTTCGTTTCTGCATTAGTGTTTTACCAAATTGTGTTCCGCAATCATTGTATAACAAAGCTTTGTATTTAGACTAAGCCCATTGTGGTGTTATTGTTTTTACACATTGACAATTGCATTATTGTTGCCTGACCGTAATTAGTATTGACTGTTTGTAATAACTGGAAATAGTTTATTGTGCTCATGGGCTTAAATTACTTACTGTTTTTACCGTTGTTTTTACCGGGTCAATGTATGTTAAAAAAAAATTGTATACCGAGTTTTACCGACTGATGTAGTACTCCACCCTCGCGGGGCACGAACTCGGATATCACCTATAATATCGAGTCCGGGTCACTCGAGAGTGGGGTGTTACATCGTTACGTCGATCAGAGTACTTCCTAACCTATATGGCGGTGTTTAGGGGGCATTTGTCACTAACATGGGTGGTGTTGTGTCTATTAATATGTCCTATGAGTCACCCTCTACACTTGTAGAGCATATATTGTGCTAGCACTATTACAGGTAAGCGATGCAGAACCAACTTCGTAACTACTGATTTATATATAGTGCTAGCATCGTTATGGGTAAGCGATGCAAAAATAGCTTCATAACAATCGATATATATAGGTTAACTAGGCACGGTAAACGATGCAAAATCAACTCCGTGGCTTTACACCTAAGGGTATCGTATGAAAGAGAAAATTAGTGACAGGTTATGTTTTAAAAAGAAAGTTCATGAAAGTATTATTTACCAGCACTGTTTACTTTACAAGAAAAATGGAACTTGATCACAAAAAAATATACATGTTTTGTTTTACATATGCATTGATCTTATGACAAGAAAAGAATGTGTTTTGTAAGAACATTGGTTATTACTTGAAAAGAAAATAAACTGTTTTTCTTTTATGAAGGTTAATATTTGTATAAATATTTTTATTAGAAACCAATAACACTCGCTGAGCTTGTTTAGCTCACACTTTTTTTTTCTGTTTTTAAATAAAACCTCCCAAGTGCACGCTCGGGGGCTTTAATAATAGGGGCTCCACCTCTCGAGTAGTCAACTTCGTCAAGTGCTTTTATGTAGGTATTTTTATTTTGCCTTGTACAAATTTTTTAGAACTACTACACATCTTTGTACCTATTTTGGAAAGTACATTTTTATAAAGAATTGATGTGTATAAAGGTTTTTAAATGGAATGCATGACATTGTTTTAGCTTTTCAAAATTTATTGATGTAACTATTTGATATTGCATGTGAGTGGATTTGAAGTCCACAATTTAGAGTTGAGAAATTGATGTGAAAATAAAAGTGTTTTGAACTTTTACAGGTACTTTAAAATTTTAGGGATGTCAAAATACAGTCGTTGTGCTGTTAAAATTTTTAACAAATTGAAAAAAAAAATCCATTGTTTACATTTCTTATTGTGAATTGAAGCATTTCCTTAACAAAGGCAATATGCTTAGCTTTACAGGAACTTTTTAGCTGACTCAGATATTGACAGGAGAGCCACCAGGAAGTGCCGGGCAGGTTGCCAAGTCATTACAGGATAAGAGCCTATCACGAGTAGTCTATAAGATTAGTTTGCTCTTCTATAGTTCATTATAGAATCATTCTAGGGCAAACAATATGGAATTATTTCAAGTGATTGTATGGATATTCACTTGTAAGGCCATGAAAGATAGGGAGCAAGTGTATCAAAACGGATTTTATTTTTAAATCTACCTCAACATCTTGAAATCTTATGCATAAAGGCTACTAATTCAAATTTAATGCAACTAACTCCTTCAATGTTCTATTATTAATTTTTTTCATCTCCCCTTCAACTTTTTGGATAATAAAGTCTCCACTAATTGTTAAATTTATCTTTACTTTCACTTTTGGAGACAATTGACTTTTTTGCTTAATCTCTTTTCTTAAATGATACACTGTCTTCTTAAGTTATGGATTATATTATAACTCACCTATTTAAGAATAACGAGTCATAGTAATAAATTGCTAAAAAAAGAAACTAAGAAACTAAAATAGGTCCTTAACAATGGTTCCACAATCTTAGATGGATTCTTAAAACCTTTAAAATTAATTTATGATTAACTAAATTATTGTAATAGTCATGAAATCAGGTCAAATCCTACAAAAACTAAATATTAGATTTTTAGGAAGTATTTGGTTAATGGATTTGGGAAGAAAGGAATGGGTAAGGAATGAAAAATAACTGTTTGGTAATATATTATCATTGGACAAACAATAACTATATATCTGAGTTTGGGGCATTACTCCATTTCTCTCGATTACGAGAGAAATGAAAGTCATTCCTCTTAAAAAAAGTGTCACATGCATTACAAGAATTATCACGAGCATAATACTTCTTTTTTTAATTATTTATATATATCAGTGTCACGCCCATGATTTTTTCTTTTTTCCTAGTTATTTCGATATATGATAATTGCCTAAATATAATAATTTGTTGTAAAATAATGAAAATAATTCAAATTATGAATTATGAATTATTTTATTAAAATTTTAATTTTTATTATTGTTATTTTTCACATTGTATTACATTTTACCTTTAATTAGACAATTTAATTTTACATTTAATTAGATTACAATACATGATTAAAGCGTATTTTGGGGACATTATGTAGTTGACGATCTATTGATGCAAGTAAATGCGAGTATTTTTCTTCAAGAGTTATTGGAAAGAAAATACCACAATATACTTGATTTTAAATATTCGTCATCATAAATGGGTGTATAGACTAAATATAATTAATTAAAATATATTAAAATTTGATGTAAAACAAAATTTAACAAAATTTTATTTCAAGATTTTTAACAAACCAACTCTATCAATAGTAATGATAATCATTCTTTCATCGACCAATTATAATTATAATGATTATATCAATTCTCATTCTTCACTATATTTATTATAAATCTTATTACTATTAGCCCATGTGAATCAAGCACCCCTTTAATTTTATTTTTTTTCTATTAAACCATCCTGTATCTGATGCCACATGGGTAATTGACTAATCCGGATTCGAGTCGGGTTGGACCCTTGCGAGTGACAAAGCTCTCCCTCACGAGTGCGGCTCCATACCCAAGACTCGAAACCGAGACCTTGGTTAAGGATGGAGGAGGCCCAGCCACTCCACCACAGCACTTGCGGGTCCCCTTCAATTTTAATTAACCAAACATAATAGGGGTTTATGATTAATTAACTAATTAACTAAGATTAACATGAAATCAAAATAAATCAATAAAGTATAAAATAAGAAATTTAATTTTACCTAAATGTAATTTTAGTGAAGGATCTCATCCAATTATAACTTTGATCATTGATTAGAAAAGCATAAAATTTCATAACTCAAGCATTTAGTTTGAAACATATTAGAATAGTCATAATAAGTCTCAATTTTCTAAATTAATTAAATCCAACCTAGCATTCAGAGTAAAACTTACCATTAATTGATTGGATAAGCTAGCATTCTATATCAATTAAGTGATAGCAACAAGTTTAATAAAAAATACTAAACCTAAAATTAACATAATTACAAGTATTCAATTTAATTTTCTTGTTTATCATAAGTTAGATATGTACATACATAAATAACCTTCTTACTATTTAAATACTCATGAAATAGAAGAATAACAAGCAAGAAACACTAGAGTTTTAATTTCTCTTGAATAAAAAACTTATAATTAAATCTCAAAATCTCATAAAGTTCCAAATGAAGTTTTAATTCTCTTAAATAAAAAATTCAGATTTAGCCACTCATGACTATTTTTCCTCACTAGAGATTGAAGAAAGAAGATAAAAGAAAAATAATAATGTTTAACTTATTATTCCATCTCCTAAAAAATACAGTCTATGAATATCCTAGAGGTAATAACCGAAATAAATCATAATCCCTATATAATATGGTTGGAAATAAAGTCTTCTAATTATATTAAACTTCTTAAACTAGGTCTAACACTAGGCATAACCTCATCTTATTAATTTCAACAATATGATATCTTTTACTCCATCTCTCCAAAATTTGTAGCTTTGAAAATGATGTTCCAATTATATTCTAAGCCAAATTTGGTTGGTTGAATGTTTACTTGTCATGGTCAAATATTTACTTGTCAACTCCTAAAATAAAATAAATATTAATATTATCAATTAAGTATCAAAATCAACCTAAAACAAAAGAGATAAGTCTAATTAATACGATATAATCATATCTTGTAAAGCGTCCTTCTTGAAAAATCATAAAATTGAACAAATATTAATTACTTTTAAACATTATTTAGTTAATAGTAAAATAGACTATCAGTAGTCATCCTATAATAAAAATGATATAAAGAAAATAATAATATCAATAAAATCAACAACATCAATAATAATGACGACGAAAATGATAAAAATTAGTTTTGAAAGTTTTCATACTTACTTTAGTTGTAGAGATGTAAAATGTATTTAATGATCTAAGGAAAGAAATTCGATAATCACTAAAACTTACAGGTATAATGATTGATTGTAATATATAATTTGAGAAGCATGCGAAAAGTTTTAAAGTTTTGTACTGTAGACTTAAACTATTACTTAAAATGTGCAACAAACTTCTCAGGATAGAGATTAATTATGATAATTTTCGAATTCGTGAATATAGTATTTGAAGTCAATTACACTTCTTATAAATGGATGTTAATTTTTTTACTTTTATGTTAAGTTTTAATTATCGTAATAAAAGTCTAATATTTTGCAAACGTAAAATCAGTTTATTTTTCCATAATACATATATATAAAGAAAAATTACATAATATTATCATAAATGTTTTTTAATAAATATTGTATGAATATATATTTAAAACAGTTTATACCGTACTTTATTGTTTTAACAAAATTTAGCTCGTAATAAATAATAGTTATTTTTTAAAAAGCGTATAGTGAGCAAAAACTTATAGCGAGAAAAGGTCTTAATTTAACTTCTCTCTAACCTTCAGCCTCACATGATCCCTGTTGTAACTGTAACTTGTGTTTGGGCTTGCCTGAGCTTGTCTTCTTTCAGTCTTACTTGTGGCTATACTAAACCTAGCTTCTTCATATCTCTTCTTGTTCCTTTTAAGTTTTCTTTGTGTCTGTCCTCCTATTTTTCATTATCTTCTACTTATGACCCTTTTCTTTTTTTCTGCTCTAGTTATCCTTTTCCATATCCCATTTTTGTTGTTCCCTTTCCCTAATTGTTTTTTCTTTGTTGCCTCCTGGTTACTCTTCCTCCTTCCTCTACCCCCTCCTATTAATTAATTTTTTATCTTTTTCTACAATAATTTTTTAAATTGCTTCAGGTTACTTTTCCATTTATATCTTTTTTAGCATAATGTCGAGCCTTATACCTTGGCTCTTTAAAGCTTTTCCACCTTCATCACAAGCTACCACCTTTACTATTATTCCTCCTCCGGTGAGCAAGCTATCATCTTTATCATTAGGTCTTAGGAGGAGATGCTACTCCGTCCTTATTATTGTCCTCTATTGCTCGCTAATGGAAGCCCTATTGTAGTCACTCCAGTTGAGTTAAAAAAAGGATCTTGCAAGTGGGATTCAAGCCCTTCTTATTTTTTTAAACAAGAATCCAACTTTTCTAGTTTTGGACTTATGGGCTTATCACCATTAGAAGTAGTTCGGCTTAAGAGAAGCCTTAGTTAATGAGAAGAACCACTTTCTCGTCGGGTTTAATTCAATAGCCCTTAGCACCTCAACAACAAATTATTGTACCTCTAAAAGTAGAAGCCTAGAATTTAAACTCAATAAATTTAAGTTCTTATCTATATTAATATCCATAATATTTCAAGAAATTTAAGAACTGATGAATTTGGACAGTGACAATAATGATAACTTTAATTATGAGAAATCTAAGATAGATAAGAGTGAAGGAGAGCTAACTCCTTAATCGGAAAGAGAAGAGATTTCCCTAATAGGTAATACTGGATATGCAATTAAAGGAACTAATGTTATTGATTCCCCTGAGAATTATGACTAAACAATAAAAAAATATTTTAGAGAAAATATTGTGCGGGTCTTTTAGAAAACTATTTGTTACGTTTATATTTGTATTTTCTTTTTATGGAATTTGCTACCTTTTCATATTCATCGCATAATATATTTAGTCAAATCTGTGCCGATGATGGATCCGTTTTGATACCAACCAATCAGCTGTTTTTTTAGTTGATTAGTTTTAAACAGCTAACAACAATATTTGGAGCAGCTTTTTAATGAGCTTATTGAAAGTAAATAGTTGAAAACGAAAACGTTGCAATATATGAGCGCTTTTGTCCAACAACTAAAATGAAATATAGCAAAATCCAACTATACTCTTTTTTATATGTATCCGCCACTAGCAGCTAAAGAAGAAAAAAGAGCATCAAACACTTTAGCCCTTGCTTAAATAAGGACTTTTTTTTTTCACTTTTCTTCTTCCACTTATTTGTGATGCCACCTAGCCTTGAATTCTTCCATTTGCGTAATTGCGTAATGTTTTGATATTTAAATTGTATTCTTGATTAACTTGTAATTAAGTACTACACGCATCATATTTTTGTTAGTTTTAATATACAACAATTTCTAGTAAATAAGACAATCTAGTTGAGGTTCTTAGATACCTACAGTTTAGGAACATTATTTATTTTATAATTATTTTATGTAGTTATAGGTTAGAAATAAAATGTTGACCTTAAGCGAAAATAAAAATAGAAAAAGTTGCATAAATTTTTTCATAAATGATGAAATAATACAGGTAAATATGACTTCTCTAAAATATAAATTCTTATAAGAATATTCAACGAAATACTAAAATATATAATATTTATACTCTTATAATTTTTTAAAGTCATATCCTCATAATTCATTTTATACATAAATAGTTAACACTAATTAACTAATTTTACCAAACATCTCTAACAAACAACTAATACAATTTACTGATCAAATCAATTAATATAATCAAGTATCAACCAACAACCCAAAAAATCAACCACAAGCCGATTACCAATCAGGGTAAATATCTTTTCTATCATTAAAAGTATACAACAGAAGCCTTTTTCCCAGTGTGCGAATTAATGGCTTCTCATCATGTTACTCTGTGACACAACGATACAATCCAAATCTCATAATTCTAGGGTTTTTGAGTTTGAACCCAATCTAAAGAGCTGTTAGACCAACCACAAAGAAGAAGATGCTGCAGAGACACTCAAGGAACAACAATGATTTGGCCTTTTTCACGTATGACGAGAAGACGAAGTTGGGATATGGAACCCAAAGGGAGAGGTGAAACAGTAGTAAGGCTAATAAGGGGTTGGTTTTCTTTTATTCAATGATAACAAATTACAGAGCTTAGGGAAGATTTGAAAACGTCGGAAAGTAATGAAAATTACAAAGAAAAGGATGAGAAGCAGACAGTCAACAGACTTTGCTCAACAAATCAATCATGTCCCCTTACGCTCTCCTCTCCTTGCTTATAATCACGTACTTTGGGCAAAAGTGCAGGTTGTTATGCTGAGTTGGTGTGTGTAGATCCAGAAACGGCGTTCAATTGGTAACCATCTAACCTTCTGGAAGGAATCGTTTTTCTCTTGCTCCTTCTCATCACAGGCTTGGGCTGGCTAATGGGCTGGCTCATAACATTTCCCTCCCCATTAGCAAGAACCTTGTCCTCAAGGTTCGATGAATCAAATGGCAAAAGTAGAGGTGTAATCTGAGTTTCAGGGCTGCCATGACACTTCTTGAGCTAGGATACATAAAGCACCGGATGTATCTGAGCATAGAGAGGCAACTCCAATTTGTATGCCACTTTACCAATGCGGGCAAGCACTTGGTAAGGCCCGAAATAACGGCGACCAAGCTTGCGGTGTCGTTGTAACCGAACCGAATGCTGTCGAAAAGGCTGAAATTTCACATACACCCAGTCGCCAATCTCAAGTGTCACCTCTCTTCGTTTGTGATCGACATAGAATTTCATACGATCCTGGGCCTGTCAAAGATTGAACTTTAACAATGCCAACACTTTGTCCCTCTCGAGCAATTGTGTATCCACCAATGCATTTCTAGATGAGTCACGAGCATACCGAGTTATTGCTGGTGGTGGACGACCATAAAGTACTTCGAATGGGGTCATCTTTGCAACAGTTTGGTAAGCTGTGTTGTACAAAAATTCAGCCCACGGGAGAAACTGCATCCATGTAGAGGGGTGATAAGCCACATAGCTTCGGAGGTACATCTCTAAGCATTTGTTTAGTGCCTCAGTCTGTCCATCGGACTGTGGATGGTATGCAGAACTCATACACAATGTAGTGCCCTGTAATCGATGTATTTCCCTCCAAAATTCGCTAACGAAACGAGCATCTTGGTCCGAACTATTTCGGATGGGATTCCATGAAGACGGATGAATTCCTGCACAAAAATGGCAGCCACAGAGGTACTCGAAAAATTTGCAGGCAGCCCCACAAAATGTCCATATTTCGACAATCGATCCACAATAACCAAGATTATAGATTTGCCTTTTGAAAGTGGTAAGCCAGTAATAAAATCAAGAGAAATAGACTCAAATACCATGTTTGGGATGGACAAGGGCTGTAGCAAACCACCTGGCAGTAAGGAAGCAACCTTCATTTGTTGGCAAACTTGGCATTCTCGAACAAATTTACGAACAACCATTCGCATGTTTTTCCAATAGAAGTTGGATGATAGATGGTGAAATGTACTAGTTGTGCCAGCATGACCACCCACGGGCGATGAATGGAATTCAAACAGAAGCTGATGGCAAGGAGAGGAGGTCGAAGGTACCACCAATCTTCCGTGAAATAAAAGGAGTTCGTCTGTAATCACAAAACCAGGTGGCAAAAGCTGCCGTAATTGCAATAGTTCGTGGTCTGATTGATTAAGCTGATGTAGGTGATCAATAATATCATATTTCACATGAGATAGAGCTAAGCACTGTGAAGAGGGCATTCGATACAGAGAGTCTACTGCAATATTATGTTTGCCAAGCGGATACATGATATCAAAATCATAGCCAATCAACTTGCTCAACCAATGCTGCTGATCCGGGGTCTGAATTACCTGCTCGGTCATGGTTTTAAGTGGTTGTTGGTCGGTAATTATTGTAAACTTCCGGCCTAACAAATACTGTCGCCATTTGGATACAGCTTGTGTTACTGCCAACATCTCTCTTTGATATGCTGAAGCCTGTTGCATTCGTGGGCACAACCTCTGACTAAAGAATGCAATTGGGTGTTTGTCTTGTGATAACACAGCACCGATATCAGTGCTAGAAGCATCAGTCTCCACACAAAAAGGCTTGGTGAAGTCTGGTAGGCGAAGAACCGGAGCTGAACTTAGGAGCAGCTTCAAATGTTCAAAGGCTGCCATGGAATTATTAGACCAAGAAAACACATCCTTCTTTAATAAATCAGTCAGAGGTGCTGCGACAGTGGCGAAACCCTTGATAAATCGCCGGTAATAACCAGCTAAGTCCAAGAAACCCCGAAGCTCCTTAACTGTGGTTGGAATTGGCCATTCGCGGATGGCATTGATTTTGGTCGGATCAACAGCGACACCCTCTTAAGTGATTATGTGTTCAAGATATCCTACTACAGTAAGAGCAAACAAGCATTTCGACCGTTTAGCAACTAGCTGGTTCGTCCGTAATAACTGCATAACAGCTCGAAAGTGATCAAGATGAGACTCCCAAGTAGGGCTATAGATAAGGATATCATCGAAGAAGACAAGCACAAATCGGCGAAGAACAGGCCGAAATACATCGTTCATCAGGCTTTGAAATGTTGATGGCGAATTAGTGAGGCCAAACGGCATCATGAGAAACTCATAGTGGCCGTCATGTGTACGAAATGCCGTCTTTTCTTCATCGCCAGATCGCACCCTTACTTGATGAAAGCCAGCCAGCAAATCTAATTTGGAGAAATACCTAGCACCGCATAACTCATCAAATAATTCGTCAATTGAGGGAATTGGAAAACGATCCTTTACAGTAATAGCATTGAGAGCTCTGTAGTCTACGCAAAATCGCCTTGTGCCATCCTTCTTGCGAACCAAAAGTACCGGAGATGAGAATGGGCTTGTACTGGGGCGGATAATACCATCACGCAGCATCTCAGTCACCAATCGCTCCATCTCCTGTTTTTGGAAATGAGGATATCTATAGGGCCGAACATTTACTGGTGTACTTGCTGGCAATAAGTGGATGGCATGATCACTTGGGCATGAGGGTGGCAGGCCTTGTGGTTTCGTGAACACATCCTCAAACTCAACTAGCAACTTCTCAATAGTAGGTGGCAATGGTGACAGCCCAACCGATTTGGAGGCAACCAACTCCAACCGGAAACAAGCAGCAATATCATCAATCCGTGATAATCAACGGAGACCATTAAATTGAATTCGGCGAAAAATAGAAGCAGATTCGCCAGATCATTGGATCGGAATCCCTTTGTGTTTGAACTCGAAAGTTGCAGCACTGTAGTCTGTAATAACCGGACCCAACGTAGAGAGCCAAGCAATTCCAAGAACCATGTCCCAGCCTTGAATATCAAGCACATAAAAATCTAGGAAAAGTTCATGCCCCTGAATAGTCAACGGAACAGCACTGGCCACACCGTTGCAAACAAGTCGTTCGCCACTGCCCACCAACACGGAGAAAAGGGGTGTGGGAACCACCTTCAGACCTAAAAATTTGGCCACCCGTGTCTGAACGAAATTATGTGTGCTGCCGCCGTCAAGCAACACTTGCACCGATTTACCGTTAACCAGACCAGTGCATCGAAGAGTTGAGCTAGAACAACCGCCGGCTAGGGCGTTATACGAAATAGAAGAAAGAAGCTGGTTAGAGTGTAGCTCCTCCACTAATTCGGGCACAACGGTTTGTTCAACGGAATCTGGATTGTCGGGAGGTTCGGGATCTTCTTTTAGTAACAACAATTGTGGTTTGTTCTTGCACCTGTGCTCCTTGGTATACAGCTCGTCACAGTGAAAGCAAAGGCCCTTAGACCATCAGAATGCTACCTCAGCCGGGGACAACTGCTTGATCAGAACCTTGTTTCCGCCTGGAAGAGTGGTCGTGGAAAACTGTGTTTGCGATGTCGGGGAGGCAGGCGGCTAAAAGGGCTTTGGAGTTGGTAATAATGGTTTAGTATGGCCCAAAGTGGGCCGTAGCAAGCCTTTCTCCAAGGCAATGCGTTGTTCATGGATTTGGTCCAAAGAAGTAGCATCCGTGAGTGACGAGGGCCGATGGACTAAGACACTGTGCTTGATATCAGATCGAAGCCCAGAGATGAAACATTGGACCAAGAAATGGTTGGGTAAGTGCATCGTCCGATTTCTGATGGCTTCAAACTGAGCTCTATATTCGCTCACGTTGGTCTGTTGGTGCAACTTAGCTAGCAATCCTTCCGGCTCCTCAAACTCCATTGCACAAAAGCGTTGCGTCAAAGCGTTGGTGAACACCGGCCACGTTGTGAACTGGCGGTTACGAGATGCCCAATCAAACCAGTCCGCAGTAGCACCGTCAAAATGAAAGGAGGCGATCATGATCCGTTCATCATGAGGGATTTGATAGAAGTCAAAATAACGATCTGCCTGAGGGACCCATCGCTCAGGATGTTCACCGGAGAAACGAGACATCTGGACTGGGGCAGGCTTATGTCGACCAAGAGGATTGAAGGAAGAGGACGCAATATGCCCGTGAGGAGAGGTGGTGCGACGACCCAATGATTCTTCGAGAAGCTGCTTAAGCTCATCGAGGGAAGAGGAAATATGGTCGACATCTTGACGTAGAATAGACTAGTTCTCGGAGAGAGCCTTGACGCTCTCATCTAGAACGCGAAGACGGGTATTGTGTTCACCCATAACGAGAGGTCAATGAAAGCACCAATGAAACAGTAGTAAGGCTAATAAGGGGCTGGTTTTCTTTTATTCAATGATAACAAATTACAGAACTTAGGGAAGATTTGAAACTGTCGGAAAGTAATGAAAATTACAAAGAAAAGGATGAGAAATAGACAGTCAACAGACTTTGCTCAACAAATCAATCATGTCCCCTTACGTTCTCCTCTCCTTGCTTATAATCATGTACTTTGGGCAAAAGTGCAGGTTGTTATGCTGCGTTGGCGTGTGTAGATCCAGAAACGGCGTTCAACTGGTAACCATCTAACGTTCTGGAAGGAATCGTGTTTCTCTTGCTCCTTCTCATCACAGGCTTGGGCTGGCTAATGGGCTGGCTCATAACAAGAGGCTTGGTAAGGACTTCATAAAACCCTTTGACTTTTACTGGCTCTTCTTGAAGCCTTCTATTGATCCCATATATTGCTAGAGAGGTCATATCTTTTGTAAAGAGTGTATCCTCGAATGTCTCTAAAGCCAGAAGAAGCCCCCGAATACAATCAGATAAAAAGAGATATGACGTATTTTGTTTTTTTTTTCTCTATTTTCTTTTTATCTGATTATATTCAGGGGACTTTTATTCTTTTGGTGGGGATGGGATCTAGGCATTTCTTTGCTTTTACGTTGAAGCTAGATGGGTGTTTTTCTGGGATTGTAATTTATAGTCAAGAATGTTAAAACCGCCTGTTTTCATCATCATCTGGAACACTTTTTTCTTCGAATGAGGAGATGAAAAAAGTGAGAATTTGTTTTTTCTAACAATCGTTCGTAATTGTTGCAGTCCACATTGTCTTTTTTTTTATATATAATAACTATCATTGTGCATCAATTTGGCAATAAAATAAAACATTATCGGTATAACCTAACATGGCAATCACTCGCTTTGTCCGCATTCTTTAGTTTAATGGTTTCAGCGTCATCTTGCTTTTGAAAGTTTTTTTTACACGAACGTCGATGTTTTGATTTGTTTTCTCCTCTGTAATATAATTGAATAATGCTTGCATGTTGACACGCATAAACTAAGAAAAATCCATGGCTAAATAACCTAACCACTAACACTACCGACTTTAAGACCAACATCTCTCAATCCAAATCCTTTAATGAAGGCAGATCAAGAGTCACTAGAAGAAAAGAAGCCTTTTTGCGATGTTTTAAAAACGTCACAAAAGGTCATAAATCGTCATAGAATAAAATGTGCGATGTTTAAAAAAATGTCACTAAAACTATCGCAGAATGTGGTGTAGCTACAAGATATCCGCGACGTTTTTTGAAAAACGTCGCGAAAAACAATCTGCGACGCAGAATAGGAAACTATCCGTGAGGTTTTTTTTTTGAAACGTCGCTGATTGTAAGTAATTTATATTTTTAATTTCCAGAAAATAAATTTAATTTAATAAAATTCAATTTTAATAATTAATTTTAATTTTTTGACAATAAATTTAATTTAATTTTTTCAAATTTATTGATTAATTTTTATTTAATTATAAATTTAATTTTATAATTATTCAAATTTTAATTTTTCCTTTTCATTTATCTAAAATAATTTTAATTTAACAATTTTAATTATTACTTTTTATTTTTCATTATTTCAAAAATAATTTAATTTAATAATTTGTAAATTTAATAATTATTTTTCTGTTATTTTGTTTCAATTATTGAAAATAATTGTAATTTAATTATATTTCTAATTTAATAGTTATGTTTAAATAACAAAATTTTTAAATTTTATTTATTTAATAACTATTCAAAATTATTTATGAATTTTATTTATTTAATAATTCATGTATAACAAGAATTTAATACGTGCATACAATATATTATTTAATTGAAATTCCCAAACATGTCATAATACAAGAATTAATATAAACAATAAATCATAAGTGTTTAATATATCAATATGAGTGCATATCTAATTTAAACGAATATTATGTATAGCACATAAAAGTTCCAAGACCTTTTTTTGTTGTTCGGAGATCTTTTTTTGTTGTTCGACTTCGATAGTTAATCGATCCTGCATTTCTTTAACTTTTTTATTCAATTCATTGACTTGAGATTGCAACTCCTATTAACCTTCTTCGACTCCTCCAATTCGTCTTGAAGTCTCTTTCTTGCCGAAGTCTTCCCTTGAAGTCGAGGCCCAATTCCTATGCCAACAACGTAATCTGATCTAGTGCTCAAGACTTTGTTGCACACTTCATCCATTGTCATCGGATGATCTTGTTCTATTGAATGTGTCAATTCGTGACACATTAATTCCTAAAAAACCAAAAATTAATTACATACACAGTCTTATTTAAGAAATATTTGTAAATGAACTATATACTCACCCATTTTTCTCTGCATTCGGTAGTTGTCCATGGACTTTTTCTTTCATCATAATGAGTGTGATACCATAGTTTCATTCGATCACACTCTTCTTCATTTCTATCACTCTGTTGTATAGAAATATGTTACTAGTAATATTCATTATAAATATTGAAATATCAATTAGAGAAAAATATAATTAAAAAGATAATAACTCATAATTTCATGTCGTATCGCTACAAAGGCCTTGGAGCCGAAGTTTGGTCGATATTTGACCTGACTCTTAGCCAATTTGACTTTTTGACTTTTTGACTAATTGTACACGTAACAAAATATATTATAAAAAATCTATAAATCACAATTCATAAATTCTAAAATATTATCAGTTGACAAAAAAGTTGGGAAATTATGTTTTTTGATGAAATAAACTAACCTTTGTAGCTGCTTGCTCCTAATATTTGCATAGGTAAGTGGAGGGTATAAAGAAACAAACAAGAAACAAAATAATGTGCCATTAAACAATGCATCGACCTAGCTTATAATATTCCCATATTCATGTCTTTATTATTTATGCATAGTATAACCATCATACACATCATCAAATCTAATACAGAAACTTAACCAACCATCTATGCAAGTTACATGTATTAAAGCAACCAAAGTGATTCATATGTGCATCTTAGACCATGAATAACACACATATTGTTCACGACTCTTCCAAGTCATTTCTTAGTACCCTAAACTTTCATGTATAATGGATATCTAATCACCAATAGACATGAGATGCAATTCATAACTATAAATAATCCAAATTCCATCAAAATAACAAAATTAGGACTTCAAAATGGAAAGTGAAATTTGGAAAGTGAGGTTGTTAAAAATGTGAAAACATAGGCTAAACATAACTTTTATATGGTTCTATAAGTTGTATGCATGGTGCTATGCATATGGGTAGTGTTCCCATATAAAAAGGTGTGTTAACATAGATTTAAAATAAGAAGAAACACAATGGGGTTGTGTTTGTATACCACCTCTATATAATATGTCATATAGATGGTTAGTTGAAAAGTATCACATTCTTCTTTTCCTACAAGGTCAACATGAGCTTGGACTAGATAGAATGTTGGTGCTCTTTATGCCAAACTAAGGCCTTCTTTTTAACAAAAATAGAAGTCAAGGAAAAAGTTTTAAGAATAGGCTAATTAGCTAGCCTATGAAAAGGCAATTGTGTAAGATCAAAATCAACAAGAAAGATGGTTTCATTGAATATGTTTAACAAAATAACTTAAAATATGAATTAAGAAATAATGAGCTAAAAACAAAAATGATTTGGTATCCCACATAAATAAGATTTGGTATCCAATTTTTACATAATAAAAAAAAGAGAACTCAACTTTTGGTCAGAATTGACAAGAGTACGTACTAGCTCTTTTATTTAGATGATGTAAAGGCCTGGCACTTTTTCTTCTTCTTCGAAATATATGGAATCTTCCAACTTTGAAAGAGATTCAATACCTGTCAAAATGTTAAGGAAACAAATAATTATTCACTCTCCAATTGTTGGTTATAGATGTTTTAATTGTTCTTCTTACTTGGGTTGTTTGCGATCTTAGATACGTAAACAGTTGTTGGCCAATTATGTTTATAAAGTGCAACTACATGAAGTGAAAAGAGTGAAATAAATATATTTATAAAGTGCAGCTATGTCCAATTATATGATGTAAGAAAGCAGATAAAGAGGATCAATCAAATGCAAAAGGTTAAGTACTAAAAATTGCATAATAAGAATTTATTCATCATCGTCGTCGGTGGACTCTTCGAATACAATATCACATTCATTATCACTACTGCTTGTCTCTAAGTCATCAAAATCATCATTCAAATGTTGCTCGGAGTTCAATACAACATTATTTACAACATCAAATGCAATATCATTTCGATCTAAAAACTCTAACGAACATTCCTTGACTTCCACTGCAACTTCATAAGAATCCACATCGTCATTTGAACCTTCTTCATTACCATGCAAAGGGATATCATACGCAGGTCTAACTTCACATTCTTGCACAATCCGCCAAAATAAATGGGTCATCCTGTTAAGTCAAAATGACTTTACATAAATGATTTTGATGAAGTATAAATAAAAATGAAAAACAGACGAAAGCAAATGAAAAGCAGACGGAAGCTAAGATGAAAAGAAGATGGAAGCCAAATAGAAAAAGCAGACGGAAGACAAATTGAAAAACTGACGGAAGCAAATGAAAAGCAGAAGGAAGCTAAGAAGAAAAGCAGACGAAAGAAAAGCAGATGACTGAAAAGCAGACGAAAGAAAAAGAAGACGAAAGAAAAGCAGAAGGAAGAAAAACAGACAAAGAAAAGCAGTCGAATGAAAAGCAGGCGGAAGAAAAACAAACGACGAAAAACAGACGAAGAAAAGCAGACGAAAGAAAAGCAGATGAATGGAAAGCAGATGGAAGAAAAGCAGATGCAGAAAAGCAGACAGAAGCAAACGACGTCAGATCAAGAATCAGTTTGAGTTAGTTACAGAACTCAACTGAATAATCGTTTCTTGAAAGACACAAGAATTAAGAATCAAGAAGCAGTTGAAGACGAAGACTATAAATATGAGTCGGAGTCGAAGATTAAAAAGTTACATACATGAATTGCGAAAGTTACAAAAGTTAGCAATACTTGAGAGAAACTATTGTGCGAAAAATCTAAAGCTATTTTTCTATAACAAAGCTCGAAAAACCTTTTAGATTGAAAGTAGTACAGATAACTTGCAGAGACTAAGTGTGAAAGAATACTGACTGTAAGAGACCTGAAGAGGCTTGGAGACAAAGAATACTTGTAAAGTTTTGAGAAGAAAGTGAAATCTCAGAAAGATATCTGAGGACTGGACGTAGCCCACGATTTGGGATGAACCAGTATAAAAATCGTTGTGTCAATATCTCTCTACCCTTTGTCTCTTTTATCTTTTAATTTTCAATCTTACTAGTTGTTATACAAGTTTTCGAAAAATACTTTATAACTTTAGTTTTCAGTAGTTCTTGTGAAAAGAACAAGTTTCTTTTAACAAAACGTTTTAGAAGGGGCTTAGCGAAAATAAATACACAATTCAACCCCCTTCTTGTGCATTTGCATATCGTATAATAAGTCTTCTATTAACGTGTGATTCACTTCAATTGGTATCAGAGCTTGGTGTCCAAGGATCACCTTAACAAAGTGTGAATTAAAGATTATGGGGAAATCACATACATACATAGCGGAAGGTGCCTCAGTCACTAGACCTCCGATGTTTAATGGAGAAGACTATCACTACTGGAAAGACAGGATGCGGTTGTTTATCGAATCTACTCATGTTGACCTTTGGGACATAATAGAGAATGGACCATATACACCAGCGGATGAAGAAGGAAATCTTATTCCACGAATTAGATGGATGGCTGATGAAAAGACGATATTTCAACTAAACCCCAAAGCAAAGTTCTTCTTGAGTTGTGCCTTAAGCAGAAGTGAGTACGACAAAGTCCACGGATGCGATACTGCAAAGGAGATGTGGGATACATTATCCATCGGATATGAAGGTACGAACCAAGTTAAAGAATCCAAGATAAGTATTCTTGTGCATCAGTACGAGCTGTTCAAGATGAAAGATGAAGAATCTATTGATCAAATGTTTGGAAGATTTCAAACAATTATTAATGGATTAAAAGCTCTTGGAAGAACTTATGGCAACCAAGATCACGTTCGTAAGATCCTAAGAAGTCTATCAAAGAGGTGGAGACGAAAAGTTACTGATGTACAGGAAGCCAAGGATTTAAGCATATTAAAACTTGAAGAACTGCTTGGATCGTTGAAGATATATGAAGTTGAGCTCGATGCTGAAGACAAGCCCATACGGGACAAGTCGATAGCACTAAAGGCCGGATAAAAGAATCACAAGACTCAAAGGAAGAGAAATTCAACAAAGGCGCTGAAGATTGAAGAATCAAAGAATGATGATTCCAGTGAGTCAGAACAGGAGTCGAGTGAAGAAGATGATGAGCTATCCTTCATTTCCAAGAAGATCAGAAGGATGTGGAAGAAGAAGTCCAAAGGAAATCAAATCTTCAAAAAGGACGACAAAGATGATGGGAAGATAGAGAAAACACCCATCATATGCTACGAGTGCAACAAACCAGGACATTACAAGTCTGAGTGTCCAACATTAAAGAAGAAACCAAAGAAGAGTAGAGAAGGAAAGAAAAGCATGATGGCAACCTGGGAGGAACTAGATTCATCCGAATCAGATACATGCTCCGAGACATCAGAACATGTGAATATATGCCTGGTAGCCGAAGAGGAAAGTGATGAGGAGGCAACCTCTAATTATGATGACTTGCAAGATGCATACTCTGAGCTACTAAAAGATTCTCATGCTATTCTAAAACAGTACAAATTGTTAAAGAAAAAGTATGTAGAAAATTTGAAACATACACAAGAGATAGAAAGAGAGAATACCTGCTTAAAGAAGCAAGTATAGGAAATTAAGAAAAAGAGAGTCATAGATAGATCTGAAGAGATAAATCAACTAAAGCTTAGGATCAGTAGTCTTTCAGCTGATCTGGCAACTTTCACTGAAAGTACTAGAAAAATGAACGACATGTTAGGAAAGTGTAGACATCCGAGTGATAAAAGTGGATTAGGGTTTATTAAAAATAAGTCTAAACAGAAAAGGAAACCATTCTTTCAGAAAAAGAAGTTTCAACAATCACATTTTCATCAACAATCTTATCAAATGCATCATTATCATTCTGTCCATTTTGTTAACCTAAAAGGACCCAAGAAAATTTGGGTACCGAAAAATAAAATAATATCTCCTGCAGATATCCTTCCTTGGAAGAGGCAGCAAGCACCATTGGTATTTGGACAGTGGATGCTCGCGACATATGACGGAAAGAAGGTTTATGTTCCTAGATCTTCAGTATAAGAAGGGAGGATCGGTAACTTTTGGAGACAACCAGCAGGGCAAGATAATTGGAATCGAAAAAATAGGTAAAGATTCCTTTGCATGTATTGATAATGTGTTACTTGTTGATGGTCTGAAATACAACTTGATTAGTGTTAGTCAATTGTGTGATTCTAGTTTCGAAGTTATGTTCAATGAAAATCTTTGTGAAGTCAGAAACAAAGATGGGTCTATATTCTTTTCTGCCAAAAGAAGAAATAATCTTTACAAAATTGATTTAGAAGATTTTCAAAATCAAAATGTTTTGAGTTTTTTATCAACTGAAGAAGAAAGACTTATCTAGCATAAAAAGCTAGGTCATGTCAGTTTTAAACATATTTCAAAGTTGTAAAAGCATGATTTGGTAAGAGGTTTACCAAAAATAAGTTTTGACAAGGATCTCTTTTGTGAAAGTTGTCATAAAGGAAAACAAGTCAAAACATCGTTTTCTTTTAAAAATATTGTAACATCATCTAGACCTCTAGAATTTTTACATATGGATTTATTTGGTCCAACTAGGACAATAAGTCTTGGCGGAAAGAAATATGGACTTGTTATTATTGATGACTTTACTAGATTTTGTTGGATATTATTTTTGTCATACAAAGATGAGTCTTTTAAGTGTTTTATAACCCTTTCCAAAAAGTTACAGAATGAAAAAGGAATGTCGATAGCCAATATTAGGAGTGATCATGGTGAAGAATTTGAGAACGAGAAGTTTAGAATATTCTGTGAGGAGAATGGAATTTTTCACAATTTCTCTGCCCCTAGGACTCTACAGCAAAATGGAGTTGTTGAAAGGAAGAACAGGACGATTTAAGAGATGACAAGGACTATGCTGTGTGAGATGAATGTTCCTAAGTACTTCTGGGCAGAAGCTGTGAATACAACATGTTAAATTCAGAATAGAATATTGCTGCGACCCTCGTTGAAGAAAACTCCTTATGAGTTATGGAATGGAAGGAGACCGAATATATCTTACTTTCATCCATTCGGTTGCAAGTGCTCTATACTGAATACAAAGGAAATGCTGGACAAATTCGATTCAAAGACCTATTCAAGAATTTTTCTAGGCTACTCCTTATCATCAAAGGCTTTTAGGGTTTATAATCTTACCTCGAAGACTGTTAAGGAGACTATTCATGTCAAGTTTGATGATAGGTTCCAACCAAGTAAGGAAGATGATATGGATAGAGAAATCCCTTCAATGCCCTTAGGTGATACTAAAGAAGCTTCTTCATCAAAAACTCAGATAGACAAGATTGAGGATATTCCAAAGACTCTTGGGTTAAAAAGAGATTGGAGATATAAGAGTTCTTATCCAGAAGAGTTAATCATAGGAGAGACCTCAAAAGGAGTCCGAATAAGGTCCAAATTCAGAAGAGAAGCTAATGCAACATTTGTTTCTGAAATAGAGCCTAAGAAGATTGAGGAAGCTCTTCAAGATGAAGCATGGATTTTAGTTATGCAAGAGGAGTTGAACCAATTTACTAGGAATAAAGTTTGGTCCTTGGTTCCTAAACCCTTGAAGAAATCCATCATAGGAACTAGGTGAGTTTTTAAGAATAAGTTAGACGAATCAGGAAGAGTAAGTCGGAATAAAGCAAGATTAGTAGCATAAGGCTATAATCAGCAAGAAAGAATAGAATATAATGAGACGTATGCTCTAGTAGCAAGACTTGAAGCTATTTGGATACTGCTTGCATATGTTGTTTGTCATGATATCATGTTTTTTCAAATGGATGTGAAAAGCGCATTTCTGAATGGTTTTATAGAGGAAGAAGTGTATGTTAGGCAACCTCCTGGTTTTGAGGATGTTAAGTATCCAGATCATGTCTATAGACTTCATAAGGCTTTGTACGGCTTGAAGCAAGCTCCTAAAGCTTGGTATGATCGTCTAAGTACTTTTCTTATTGAGAGTGGGTTTAGTAGAGGTCAGGTAGATAAGACACTCTTTAGGAAGAATTATGAGAATGATTTTATTTTAGTACAAATTTATGTTGATGACATTTTATTTGGTGCTACTTCAAAAAACTTGTGCATGAGTTTTGAGAATTTGATGAAAAATGTGTTTGAGATGAGTATGATGGGAGAGTTAAAGTTCTTTCTTGGGTTGTAAATTAAGCAAACCGAAGAAAAGAACTTTATCCATCAACAAAAATATGTGAAAGAATTGTTGTCTAAGTTTGATATAAAAAAAGTGAAACCTATGGCAACTCCGATGCATCCATGCATCGAACCTTTTGTCTAAAGACGAAGCTGGTAAGAAGGTGGATCAAACCTTGTATAGAGGGATGCTTGGTTCTTTGCTTTATCTTCATGACAAGCAAACGACATCTTATTCGATGTATGCTTGTATGCAAGGTTTCAGGCCGATCCTAGAGAGTCTCATTACATTGTTGTTAAAAGAATTATGAGATATCTCGTAGGTACTACTGATCTTTGCTTAATGTATGAGAAAGGTAAATATTTCAGGTTAATTGGATATTGCGATGCGGACTATGTCGGAGATAGAATTGATAGGAAGAGTACGAGTGGAGGTTGTCACTTTCTTGGCTCAAACCTAGTTTCCTGGTCAAGCAAGAGATAGAATTCAATTGCCCTATCAACTGCCGAAGCCGAGTACATGTCTGCCGCAAGCTGTTGTTCACAAACATTGTGGATCAAATATCAACTAGAAGATTACTCAGTACACGAGGAGGAGATCCCAATCTTTTGAGACAACACTAGCGCCATCAGCTTGTCAAAAAATCCAATTCAGCTTGTCAAACATGAAGATTATGGGAAGGTTTGATTAAATATGACCGTTGGAGTTAGCAAAAAGTCAACCAGTATATCATAAGTCGACTAATAAATTAGAGATCATCAGATGCGGGTTGAAACAAGTCGACTAATAAGTTAGAAGTCGACTACAAATCAATTGAATAGGAACACTAGTCGACTATTATGTCACTAGTCGACTTATCGAAGAGCGAAGTTAAAGCCTAAAGTGAAAAATGCTAATACTAGTCAACTATAACAACTCGACTAGTCGACTACTAGGTAGAGCTGAACAAGATATGTCCGAATCATTCATAAATGGAAAGGAGAAAGTTAAGCAACGTCTATTAGCGATCAGGCAATGGCTAGTGGAATTCTCCAACGGCTATGATCATCTTAGAGCCTGCAAATAAATAGAGACACATCAAGAGAATTGGATATTAACGATCAAATCAAAGCATAACACTATAGTTCCATCAAATTGCTCTCATACCACTCTAAGCTTGGTCTAAAATCCATTCATTTTGTACTGAGAGTTAGTGCTTTCATTTTCTATCTTATTGTGATTGTGAGTTGAGTGATTAGTAAAAAATCACTCGTGAGGTAGGATTTGTGCCGGGAAAACAAATCGATTGTAAGGGTAGCTTGAGCCGAAAATCAAGTGGCGTTGTAAAAGTTCACACTAAACTAAAAAGGGTGCAATAAAGTGGTCTGCCAAATCCTAAGGGGGAGCTTAGGTAGAGGACGTAGGTCTTAGCACCGAACCTCTATAAAAATAATGTTTGCTCTTCTTCCTTATTCTCTGTATTTAAAATTGCTTAATTTGTTTTTGTGTGGAATTAACTTCTGATTTTTTGTAGAACTTTGTGAAAAGTTTTAAAGATCTATTCAACCTCCCTTCTAGATCGTTTACAATAGTTGTACATGGCATTTGTTAAATGAAGACGAGAGGAGCTTTTATGAAGCCTTGAGGTATGCAATAACAAAACCGTACCCCACAAAAATGACAAGCCAACCATACACTATTTACCCAGTCACAGAGCAAACCGTGATAAAGGTTGTACCTGATCTTCAACCACAGAATCCCATGGAGCAAAATAAGGGGAAGCAGAAACCATACCCAGAAGGGGTGATAAATGATCTGTCAGCATATCAAATTATAGAACAAGTGCAAAGAATAGATGAAGCATGTTCTGTAGAGAAGACTATGATAGGACCTTACATTTCAAGAGCTAGTGGTAGTTCAATAACCAAAGATGAACACTGTCTAGTGAGGGAAAAACTTACAAAAGGGACGTTCACTGAATCCCTTGTGCAGACAATTATGCGTATTAGGCCACTATCTAATACATCTTCGATTGAAGAAGAAGTTCTACCCTTGCGTGGAAGGTAAGTGTTAAGACTACCAGCTCCTGATGACTTAGATCTTCCTGAACCCAACCTACCTATTCAACCTCCTACCCTAGAGATCATTGAAGACTATGTTCTATCTTCAGATGCATATGTCACTACAATTGCTTCTGAAGAAGAACAACCGAGGAATGATGACCGACCAACCTCCTCTTTTGACTTACAAGCAGAGGCTATTCAACTACGCAGAGAAGTTAAGGAAATAAAGGAGATGTTGAAAGAATTATTGAAGCATCATCGGTCCTAATCATTTTTTATTAATAACAAATAGGGGGAGAAACGAAAAGGGGAGAAGAAAATTTTTGAAGAAGAAGAAAAAGATAGGGGGAGGAAGAGTAAGCAAAAAATGAAGAACTAGAACATGAAGCGAAGATATGTTCTTATTTTCTCATCTGTACATTTTTTTGTAGTTTTTTTCATCTTACTTGTATGATTATTTTTCATCATAAAAAAAGGGGAGATTGTTAAGTCAAAATGATTTTACATAAATGATTTTGATGAAGTACAAATAATAATGAAAAACATACGGAAGCAAATGAAAAGCAGACGGAAGCTAAGATGAAAAGCAGACGGAAGCCAAATAGAAAAAGCAGACGGAAGACAAATTGAAAAACAGAAGGAAGCAAATGAAAAGTAGACGGAAGCTAAAAAGAAAAGCAAATGAAAGAAAAGCAGACGAATGAAAAGTAGACAAAAGAAAAAGCAGACAAAGGAAAAGCAGACGGAAGAAAAACAGACGAAGAAAAGCAGACGAATGAAAAGCAGACGGAAGAAAAAAAGAAGAAGAAAAACAAACGAAGAAAAGCAGACGAAAGAAAAGCAAACAAAAGAAAAGCAGACGAATGGAAAGCAGATGGAAGAAAAGAAAACGCAGAAAAACAGACGGAAGCAAACTACGTCAGATCAAGAATCAATTTGAGTTAGTTACAAAACTCAACTGAATAACCGTTTCTTGAAAGAAATAAGAATCAGGAATCAAGAAGCAGTTGAAGACGAAGACTATAAATATGAGTCAGAGTCGAAGATTAAAAAGTTACATACATGAATTGCGAAAGTTACAAAAGTTAGCAATACCTGAGAGAAACTATTATGCAAAAAATCTAGAGATATTTTTCTGTAACAAAGCTCGAAAAACCTTTCAGATTGAAAGTAGTACAGATAGCCTGCAGAGGCTAAGTCTAAAAGAATATTGACTGTAAGAGACCTGAAGAGGCTCAGAGACAAAGAATACTTATAAAGTTTTGAGAAAATAGTGAAATCTCATAAAGATATCTAAGGACTGGACGTAGCCCACGGCTTGGGGTGAACCAGTATAAAAATCGCTGTGTCAACATCTCTCTACCCTTTATCTCTCTTATCTTTTAATTTTCGATCTTACTAGTTGTTATACAAGTTTTCAAAAAATACTTTATAACTTTAATTTTCAGTAGTTCTTGTGAAAAGAACAAGTTTCTTTTAACAAAACGTTTTAGAAAGGGCTTAGCGAAAATAAATACACAATTCAACCCCCCCTTCTTATGCATTTGCATATCGTATAATAAGTCTTGTATTAACGTGTGATTCTCTTCACATCCTTGAACCAAAACTTAGTTATGTTGATGCTTTTTACAATGTCGTTGACCTTCATATTCAAATTTCCAAGATCGTACCATTTGCATTTAAAAAGCACAACACTTTTACCCCTAATATATTCAAGCTTGATAATATCTATCAGCAGCCCATAAAATGTAATATTATCTTCCTCATAATTTCCTAACATTGCAACACCACTATTTTGTGTAAATCTATGCAGATCACGAGCTTCAGTGCGAAATCGCATGCTATTTGTATTGCATACAGTATACCTCTGCACCAAACTATGAGGTCCACAGGCTAATGCATACAAAGACTGAAAGATATTTCCTTCACGCGGGCTAGTTAATGTCGTCATCTATAACAAGAAATGAAAATTAGTTAATAATATATAATTATTAGTGTACACCACGTACAAACCTTCTTCTCGCCCGATGCTTTAACCATGAAGATAATTGTTCTCTATGTCTCCTGTCAACATCTAATGGACATTGTTCCTTCAATGCATCCATGTGCTCACTATGGATCATTAACAATTCATTCAAAATTAAATGAAATTTTTGTACTTATTACATATCTTAATTTCACAATATGTTAAAAAAAACTTACTCAATAAAGGGCCTCATCTCATGATAATTCATAAGCACATACCAATGTGCAATCTGAAGCTCATTTGTAGGAAGAGCAATTGTTTTGCCAGCACCAATCAGCTTACATTGTTGGAAGAACACTGATATGTCACTACCATAAACTATATCATTGATTCGCTCTATCACATTAAAGTTGGATTCAATTCCTTTTAGATACATTGAACAGAATGTCATGCACTCTTTAACAACATACGTTTCAATAATTGACCCTTCTGGACGTACTTTATTTCTAACAAATTCCTTCAGTGTACCTAGGAATCTTAACAAATGATTTACCATAATTAGATAGGCCACTATTTAGTTAACTTTTAAGAGTAATAGGATAAATTTAAATAATACCTCTCAATTGGATACATCAATCTATACGCAACTGGTCCACCAAGTAAGGCTTCATTTGGAAAATGAATAGCTAAATGTACCATGACATCAAATAATGTCGGTGGGTATATCATTTCAAGTTTGCATAAGATTAAAGTAATCTCATCACACATCTTATGTACTTCATCCTTATTCCATCTTCGTCTACAAATTCGGCAAAAAAAGTCCCTCAATTCCATTAAAACACCTGTAACATCTTTATTCAAGATGGCACGCGTGCCTAATGGAAGAATGTTTTGTAACAGTATATGATAATCATGAGACTTAAGTCCAGTAATCTTCCTTTCATCAACATTAACACATCTAGATATATTAGATGCGTAACCATCTAGAAACTTCACCTGCTTTACAAACTCACAAAACTTCTTCTTCTCATCGGAAGACATTGTATAGCATGCTGGAGGTTTTCCTACAATAGTTCCATCAGCTCCTCTTATTAAGTGTAATTTTTTTCGAATATTCGTATCTTCCAAATCAAGCTGAGCCTTGATTGTATCTTTTGTTTTACCTTCAACATTCATCAATGTGCCAAGGATATTGTCACAAATATTTTTTTCCATATGCATGACATCAAAGTTATGCCTTAATCTTAACTTATGCCAATATTGTAGATCAAAAAGAATGCTTTTTTATTCCAATTTAACTCTCCTTCCAATCTCCTTCTCCTCTTATTACATGGGTGCTTTCCATAACATATATTCTGCATATGGTATAATTGTTCCACCACATCATCTCCATCCGGTAAGTTAGGTATAGGTCGATAATCACTCTTGCCATCAAACTTCTTGCTTTTTCTCCATAGATGATCATAAGGAAGAAAACGTTGATGGCTTAAATAACCAATCTTACTTTTTAACTTACAAGAAGGAGTGTGCTTGTTACAAACAGGACATGCCTTATGTCCTTTTGTGCTCCACCCAGAAATAGTACCATAGGCTTGAAAGTCATTGATAGTCCATATTAAAGCTGCATGCATTTGAAATTTTTCTCCTTTTGAAACATCAAAAACATCCAAACCATCTTCCCACAACTAATTTAACTCATCTACTAGTGGTCTCATATAAACATCAATGTCTCTACCAACTGCTTTCGGACCTGGAATAACCAGCGATAGCATAAAGAATGACTCATCCATACACATCCAATGGGGTAAATTGTATGTTAAGAGAACAATAGGCCAGACGCTATAAGAAAGTGACATATTGCCATGTGGATTTAATCCATCTGTTGCTAAGCCTAATCTAACATTACGTGGTTCTCTGGCAAACTTATGATATAACTCATCAAAGCTCTTCCAAGCTTCCCCATCAGAAGGATGAACCATGTTATTACTGTCACCTTTAGGCCTATTATTATGCCACATCATTTGTTTAGCAGTCTTACTTGACATGAATAATCATTGTAATCTGGACGTTAATAGAAAGTACCGCAATACTTTATGAGGTATCTTCTTACCCTTGCCATCATTAATTCTCCATCTTGATGTTCTATACTTGGGACAACTTTCCAAGTCTCCACACTCTTTCCAAAATAGGGAACAATCGTACTTACACGCATGTATCGACACATAACCCAAACCTAGGCTCCGTAGAAATTGATTTGCTTCATAATAGGACTTCGACAAAGATTTACAATTAGGTAATACATCCCTCAACAGAGCAAGTAACATATCAAATGACTTATTGCTCCATTTGTTGTATACTTTCAAGTGAAGCAACTTTATTAAAAAGACAACTTTGAAAAGTTTGTACAACCGGGGTATAACTCTTCATTTGCTTTACTTAATAATTCATGAAAGGCACCCATAATAGAATCTTCGACACCTATAGGAGGACTTCTTCCATCCTGATTAATTGGACAATCATTTAAGAAAGTACCCACATCATGGAGCAAATATTGCATGTCATCATCCTCCTCATCACCATCACCATCACCTTCATTAATATCATTACCCGTCCTATCTATGCCTACATTTGCAGCGTCAAGCCTTTCTTCCTTAGAGATAAATGTATATTCTGGCAGTTCACCATGTAAAACCCAGCGGGTGTATGATTGGTCCATGCCAAATTGCATTAAATGTTCAAAAACATTCATCTGAGACATCAAATAATAATTCATGCAACGTGCATAAAGGCATGAAATTTCACACTCTTTGCCCTATTTTTCAGCCACAAAATTTATAAATATTATCACTCCATCAATGTATTCACGGGAAACCCTAACATTGTTCATCCAACTCTTATCTATGGAGGAAAAATACCTATTAATTCAATATAAGAATGAGAACATTATGTTAAGTTAGTGGATAGTTACAAGCAGTAATGAGAGTCGTAGATATGAGAGTCATAGATAACGAGTTCTAAGAAGTCTAAATACCTATGAGAGTCGTAGATAAAGAAAGGCCTCAACTATTGTTTAACGACCTAGACAAATTAAAAGAAGGAAGATTTTGATAAATACATTATCAAAACTAAGACATCTGTACAATAACTAATGTATGTTTTTACCAAATTATAAGTTTAGCATATTACATTTAACTATATTTGTTTTAGGTAGCAAAAATGTTGAATAAAATTTAGTACAAATAATTGAACAAGATAAACCTCATTGAAAATGTTTATCATATTTAATTCGAAAAATGAAAAGCTACATATCAATAGGTGTCACAAAAATTACATTGTTTTAAAATAAGATATTAAAATAAATGAAATGAAGAATGAAGACAAGAATCTATATCTGTCTTCTTATCTACAAGACAACTCTTATCTATTAGGTTAGGTTTACAATGAAGAGTCTCTTATGGTAGAACATGATAGATTTAAGTCATATGTATTTGGAATAAGATCTTTATGATTGTATTATTCTTTGTCCACTAGGAAAATCTCTTGTGAAAACCCCTCTAAATGATAGTAGTAAGTAAAAGGATAAGTGCTTGAGATTTATATTGCAAACTAAAAGGAATTTCTTATGGAAGGGATCATAAAAAGTTATTTTTTTTCATTTCTATGTGAAAATGAATACAACCACACTTACGAAACTCCGTATCAACAGCTAATATAATCCATGGCATAATGAGTATTAATAACATGTTTGAAATGAACGAGACTCAATCCAATATATAGATCTTTCCTCTTAAACTATCAAATAACATCATAGATGAAAGATTCAGATTATGGATCTGATTTGATGACCTTAGAATCAGTATGATTAACAAAAATAACATAATTAATGTTAATCTCAGATCAAAGTTTAATCCATCAACTAACCTGTATATGTATTGATATTTGCAAAGGGGGAACAAGAAGAAACTTAGTGGGATTAACTTTGCAATCAGAGAGATGAAGAAGCCCGGTGGTAGGATGTGCCCGTTTCACTTATTAGTTTCCTGAAAAACAACATCAATTCATCAGCTAATCCAGCCCATTCAAACAAAAGAACGAAATGCATAATCCTAAATCAGTTATCGAAAGCAACAAAAATGAAGGAGAAAATTACCATGTAAGGACTTCTATTTTGAATATTGAACAGAACAAGAGGAAAGAAACAAACTTCAACAGAATCTTGGCTGAAATCGAACATGCCCATCTCACAAAACAGAAAAACAACAACACCAACCCAGAAAAAAGAACACGAGAAGACAAAATGAAAACCAGACATGCAAATGTCAATAATGAGAAGACAAAATAACGGTAGAAAGTGGCTCGAGAAGAGGGAAAAGGCGATGTCGGGTTGGGGGGGAAGGAGATAGTCGATCGGAGGTTTTAACAAAAACAAGGAGGTAAAGAAGATAGTTGGAGGTTTTAACAAAAGCAAGGGGGAAAGGAGATAGTTGGGTAGGTTTTAACAAATTAAAAACAAACGACATTTGAAAATACCAACACAGTCGTTTTGCTCATGGAATAACTCAACAATTGTTAGTTTTGCGACGTTTTCTCTAGAAAATCGTTGTCTCTAAAACGTAAATGTCGCAAAAAATGGGATCTTTTTGTGACGTTTTTAAAAACGTCACGAAAACTCTACACAATTCGTGACGTTTTTTCAGAAAACGTCACGAATTCTATTAAATTGTTATAGTGAACCCTTTGTTGAAAGAACATCCATAAGGCATTGTACAAGTTTGTAAGACATAAGATAAGGAAAAAATGTTGTGGGTAATTTTGGGATAAGAAGTAGCAGTATATCAAATGCCAAGTGCTTGCGATCGTGAGATGACTGAAGAAGAGATCCCTCTATGACAACTTCACTAAAGGATTGGATATTGTTTGAAACTTCTTCCTTAAATTAATTAGACTTTCGACTTTTCCTGTGTTTCTTTTGATTACTACAAGCTGACACTATGTCTTCACCAACAGCAGCTGTGGAGATTCAAGTACATGACTAACCAAAGCTGAAAACAAAGTATCAAGATTCCTAACAGCAATGGCCCCTTGAATCCATTCACGCAGCTATGGAGCCTCAAGTACATGACTAATCACAGCTTCACTTGGCAACTACAATCATAAGGCACATAACATACAGAAATAGTAAAGCAATCATATAAAATAAAACATCGCAAAAAAGTCAAACTTTTCGTGATGTTTTTGAAACATCACAAAAAGTCTTTACAATCCATGATGATTTATCAATAAAACATCATAGATTATATTAGTTTCTTGTAGTGATGTTTGAGTGATACCTCTCC
Source organism: Erythroxylum novogranatense (assembly GCA_029891385.1). NCBI lineage: Eukaryota > Viridiplantae > Streptophyta > Magnoliopsida > Malpighiales > Erythroxylaceae > Erythroxylum > Erythroxylum novogranatense. Next base: position 18,760,333 of record CM057231.1, on the reverse strand, counting down.
TTCCTTCTTGGTAGGTGTTGTAGTTTTCTTCTTGTGACCAATGTCAACCCTATAGTGTTGGAGATACCACCGCTTGAAAGGTGCTGCAACAACTGTAAGAAGCAAACTTCCCATTTTCAAGTATCAGCTTGGCAAAAGCAAAAGCAATACTTCTATTCAAGGCACAAATGCATCATGAAAGATAAAAATTAAGTGAATTACTTGTGCATGTACCTAGAGCACATATAACCAAAATAGCTGCACCAAGCGGAAAACTTGAGCTTTTTTACTGGAAACATAAAAGAAAGACAATCACATCAAAAGAAAGTAAAGAAAACAGTGTAGCGCCTCAATGAAACCTCGTAACATATCAGTGAGCCAGCAGGAAGAAAGCATCCTTCAAAAGTAATCTCACAAGCTTAAACTATGTGGCAATAATTTCCACGAAGTCAGTGGCCAAGGCCATATGCCATGATAAAATCTCCATTACTTTACCATCATACATTAATTGATTGAATGTAATCATGTCAACTACGAATCACACGAGAAGCATCTAACCAATAAGATTTATTGACGCCAATAGCTAGATGCAAAGAACATAAATGCCTATCATTACGATTGCGACAGGTAAATTGAGAGACATGTGCAAGCACAAATAATTGTAATAAAAACAAAAACCTTGAAGTATATTTAAGAGAAAACATAGGCGTCGATCACCATATATAGCAAGTAATTCAACTGCCACTTTCTCTACATCTTGCTTGGTTTTAATGTCAAAAGGACTTGCTTTATGAATGTTGGACCTCGATTTTTGAGTGAAATTTAGAAATATGAAGTGAAAGTAAATGAGTGGTTTTATATATGTATTGTGAAATAAAAGTAATTATGCTTTGAGGAAATTCATAAGAAAAGAATGATTTTGATTTCGATACTTTTGGGTTTTGAGTAGATTGGTATGGTTTATGAAATTAAAGTGGATGAGTTGATTGAAATGAAGTTAAATAGCAAGAAATAAAGAGAAAAAGTGTGAAAATATGAAAAGTTTGACTTTTTGACCATTGAGAGTTGACTTTTGATTCAGGCATAATTTGAGCAAATGGTCTACATGAAACTTGTAGATTATGTTAAGAGCTTTCTGTCGCCATAAAGTTTGCAATTTTTCGATATCGGGAGTGAAAGTTATGGTCAGTCAAAGTTTGAATGTGACATAAGTTGACCTATTTATATGGCTGAAGCTTTGACTGAAAAATTTACCTAGTTAGAGGTTAATTTAGCCTTGAAGTTCTTCATGAAAGTTGAAGATTTTGATTTGATATTTATTTTGATATAAAGTATAGAATTTTTCGATCAAGGAATAATAAGTTATGATTTTTACAAGTTTCTGTTATGATTTTAGCATGATTATTAGAGGACAGAAGTTTTGATTAAAAAATTGACTTCTTTATAGGTCAAATTGATTTTATGTCCTTCATAAAAGTTGTAGGTGACTTTCCGATCTTCACATTGATATAAAATATGACATATTTGGACTTTGGAGTTGAAAGATAGGATTTTTCAAAGTTGAGTTATGGCGTAGGACATAATTTAAATGGGGGGAATCTTTGATTAGAAATTTGATAATATTAGAGATGAAATTGATTTTTGAGTTCTTCATGAAAGTTGTAGATCTTTCTTTCAGCTTTCTATTGATACTGAGTTTGCAAAATTTGGAGTTCTGAGTCAAAAGATATGGGGTTTAGAAGTTGAGACATTGGTTAAGAAGAAAGGGTCGCAAGTCCACTCGAATGTCGCGGTCGTGCATACGCACGATCGCGACTCTGCAGGTTCACCGGAATGTCGTGATCGTGCACGCGCACGATCGCGACTCTACTGGACCACCTGATTGTCGCGGTCGTGTACGCGTACGATCGCGACTTTCCCTATTTATTTAAGAAAGGTAATTTTTTGAACATACTCCACTCTTTTGCTTATATTTTTTCTGTCCGACATCCGATTGAGTTGATTCTTGAAGCGTTGGATTCCTAAGACAATGAATTTCATTTTTATGAAAAATTTGTGAATTTTTTAGATTAAATTAAGGGTGATTAATTTAATCAAAGTAAGTTGGTCTATTTTATGAACATAGTTCAGTATTTTGAGAAATTCATGATCTGTGGTAATCCGATTGAAGTGATTCTTGAAGCGAAATAAAATTAAGACATGGGGATACAAATCATATGAAGAAATGAAATGTCAATTTTACCCCTAAGACCTTCAAATTATGAATGGAAGTTCGGATTAGAGTGCAGTTTTTGGATTAAGAACATCTGAAAGTATTTTGAGCATAACTTTTGCTCTAGAAATCGAAATAATGTGATTTTTGTTTTGGATTAAACTAGAGAAATAGGGCTACAATTTTTATGAAGACATTGAGTTTCAATTTTGGGATTAAGAATGCTAATTTCTGGATGGAAAAAATCATACATGGAAAATGTGTTAGAATATGAACATATCTGAAATGTTTTGAGCATAACTTTTGATGTAGTGCTCCGAATTGGATGATTTTTGTGGCATTATGAAATTAAGACATAGAGGAACATTTCTCTAGAAGGAAGTTTTGACAAATTCTTTCAAATTGATAGTGTGAATCAGATCCGTAAGTAAGCATGACTTAAAGTAAATGTTAGGGGCATTTTGGTCAATTGACTATCATTAAATGACAAGGCATTATATATAAAAAGGGAGATGTCGTTTTTGTTAAAGGAGAGCTGGCACTTTAAAGGAAAGAAGAACAAAATAAGAAGAAGAATGGAGCAGAAGCTTCGACCATGGAGAAAGATGAGAGAGAAAGGTAAATATTCGATTTTTCTACCAATTAAAAAAGGATTTTGGGATTGTCCCAAGAGAGAAAAAGGTGGAGGAGCACAAGAGCTTCCTTCCAAGCCAAGAAAAGTCGGATTTCAGTGAAAAATGAGGTAAGGTCGAAAATTTAATGTGTGATTTTTGATAAGTTCTTGGTTTAGAAATATGGGAAACAATATGGGTTCATGGATTATGAGCTTAATTTTGAAGATATCATGATTAATTGGATTTAATTTTGGATTTATGTGAGTTAGGGATTATGCCAAATTTGTGATTTTGGAGATTTTGTGAATTATTGATGTAGAATCATAGATAATAGTATGGGTTTGTGAAATATGATATCAATTTTGAAGAAATTGTGATTTATGATATTGAATTTGAGTGAATTGACTTAGGTCAAATTTGAAATTTGGAGATTTTAGAAATTGGTAATTTAAATGTCTTGGAATTAGTATGAATTGATGAATTATGACATCAATTTTAAGAATTATGTTATTTATGAGGTTGAATTTTGATGAAATTGGTTTAGGGAAAATTTAATTGGAAGAAGGAAAGAAGAATTGATCAAATTGGAGCTAGAAACGAGTTTCTAGCATCGATTCAAGGTGGGTAGTATATTTATTTGTTGAATTTTAAGTTAAACATGTGAAATTGAAAATTTAAGAAGCGGATTTTTGATAAACATATAAATGTTTGAAAAATTATGATTTCGAAGGATTAAATTCCTTATTGTGGAAATGATTTTTAGAAAATGCAAGGTTTATAAAATTCAAGGTTTTCGAATTATTTGAATAATTTGAGAAACGTGCTTTGTAAATTTTGAATAAGTTTGAATTATGACTCAAAGGAATTATTGCATTCATTGTTATAAATTTTGATTGATTGCGATGTGTGATTAAATATATGATTTGAATTGCATTAAAATTGTTATATGATTTTCATGTGTTATGAGAATGTGTCAAGTATTGACACCATTTGATGTTATGATATAAAAAGTTTGAAAGTAAGATTTTGAAAAGTTGCCTTCGGGCAATCCGAAAGTTTCAGTTTTGAATTATGTGTTAAGTGGGTTTGGTTAGGTCCCTTTTGTGAGTCAGTGCACTGTCTCTATCTGTTTATAGCCTTCTCCCGGCTGCCCTTGAGAAACTTAGGAGTTCGATTTGGACTCCCCTCCGTTCACTGTTGCATGAGAATCATTATCTTGGGAATGTGCGAGACGTTCTATTAGACCGAACCAAACCGTTTGATGTGTTTTATGTGTTTGGTTTATGATTTTATGTGTTTTGTGATTTGGTGTGATGCATTCATGCTTTTAAGTTTGATCTTGAAATAAGAAAGAATTGAGAATTTTGAGAAATGAGAAGATAAGATTTGCAAATGTAAGATTTTGGAAATGTTTTATGAATGATTTGAAAAGTGAAAGATTTGAAAGATAAGCTTTGAAAGGTTTCTATCGTGAAATGTTTAAAAATGACAAACTTCTTGAAAATAAGTTTTTCCGCTTATTGTTCAATTTATAAATATATTATCCACGAGCTTCCAAGCTCACCCCCCTTTCATCTCCATCTCCAGGTTTCGAGTAGGAGATCGAATGAAAGAATGTGAAGACGTTTGGTCCGATTTTGCATCGTCTGTATTTTTATGTGAAATGAGATTTGGATATTAATATTGTTTATGGCTTGAATTGCCGTTAAGTAAGTGATTATGATGTATTTCGAGCATGTATTTCAGAATGTATGAGGATTATGAATTAATGTATGAGAGTGTGAAATTGTATATGAAATTGTGTATGAGTTTGGGGATGAGATTGATTTATGAGACTAGTAGATTGAATTACAATTATGAAAGTGTTTTAGAATCAAGTTTGCGTTTGTGTATGCTGAGATCCCGGACGGAGGGTCCGGTGGATTTTGATGTTTGTACGTTTTGATTGGAAACTTTAGAAGTGTATTTTGAACCCTTGCAAGTTTTGGGTTAGGTCAAGGGCAGCCGTTATGCTGCCGAAATTTGGATAAAAATTGGTATAAAGATGAATTTTTGGGATTTGATTGTATGTATAAGCAGTTTGTATGATTTGAGGATTTGATTGAAGATAATTTCCAAGAAAAAGGAAATTGTATGTTTTGATTGACTTCGAGGAAAAATGAATATAAAAAAAAGAAAAAAAATTATACTGGATTTCGGATCGGTTAGTCTTAGGATTTTCAACGCGACGCTTCTTTAAGATAATTTATGCACGGATGTCGGACATTTGTTATGCTATTCGATTTTCCTTCATTTGTATACTTTGATTTTAAGTAATAATTCGATTCGTATTTCGCTTCGCTTTTGATTCGTTCGTCTTTCGTTTCTTTGCTTTGATTCGATTCATGTTTGTTCGTTTTCGTATTCGATTTCAATTTGCTTCCGCTATCATTTTCCGGTTCCGCTTTTTCGGTTGGGATCCGGTTCCCGGATCGGGTCCCAACAATGAATCCTCATCTCCTCATTCACATCTTCTGGCTCTTCCATTAGTTTGTTGTTATCAAAATTAAAGATGAGATTTAATTCTTGTCCTGAAAATTTCAATGATGGAACACTTTAGATGTGATGCTTAACTGGTAAATACTAAGAAAGTTGCTTATTTAGTTCCTTTCTTTATGACATGATCAAAGGCAATAATAATTGTAGAAAAAAGGGAAATAAGAAAATGCAAGAACCTAATGGGAATCAACTTACGAAGATATCTTAGGAATGTATCTGATGGGAACTGAAGAGTTATTATAATCCCTGCCTTTCAAACGCAACATTGTCGTGCTTCTCTTTCCCCTAAAAATCAAATCATTATAATCAAGAATAACCTAAAACCTCCAACCTGCACATACTAAAAGGAAAGTAATAAAATTTCAAAACCTTAAACACTAAAGGAGTGGTGCCTAATTATCAACATTACAAAAGCTCCAAGTAAAGAAAGTCATAGCAATTTTCCCACTAACCCACCAAAAATTTTAAGCTCAAACCTAATATTTTCACACAACTATGAAATAATCATCAGAACATAATGAACCAAACATCATATATACTCCTGCAGAATCAGTATTATCCCCAAACCCATTAAAGAAAATCATTAAATAGAGCGAGGAATTTAAAGGAAGGATGGACAAGGATAAGATCAAAGAGTGTATTTTGGTCAACTTTGACAAAATCAGTGTCCTAAGTCTTGAGAGCCTCATTGGAGGAGGCGGATGTCGATGACAAGGAGTCCTTCTCCTTCTCCTTCTTGACTGCAACATAAACATACTTCTTGCAATAATCTATGACCCTAGCAAGGATCGCTCCGATTATGTTGGGTAAAGGGATCTTGCTGTCAGTGCAACCATCCTCGATCATATGCTTGATCGTCTGCAACACCACGACAACCGACTGCTCAATCTCGAAGATCTCTCCTTCTGACGACTTGAGGATGATTTTTTGGGAGTCCAATATCGTGTATCCAAGTAGAAATCCCAAACCATAGATCGTTTAGATTGTTGCGTGATTAAAGGGGTTGAGTAGGTGACACGTTGTTTTAGTGGGGTTAGATTGTCAAGTAATAAACCATTAAGAGATGACAAAAATGAACACTAAAGAGAATTAGGCAGAGGGAAGAAACCAATTTTGGGTTGGAAGAAGGCAGAGAGAAGAAACGAGGCAGAAGATCAAAATGTTGGGACCCGATCCGGGAACCGGATCCCAACCGAAAAGCAGAAAGACGGAAACAAAAACGAAGTGGCAGATAGCTAAAACGAGACAAAAGTGAAAGCGAAAATAGCGAAACGAATCGAATAAGCGAATCGGATACGAATAACAAAGCGGATAGAACGAAATCGAATCATAAAGCGAAAACAAATCAAAAGCAAATCGGATATCAAAACGAATACACATCAGAATTGAATGCGAAAACGAATTGAATAAAATACGAAAGCGAATCGAACTGAATTAAATGTCGACATCCGTGGGAAACACAAAGTATGGACAACTTATCGCGTTGGATAACCTAGACTAACCATCCGAAACCGGTATAATTTTTTTTTTCCATACATTTCTGTTCTCTTTATTCAAACTCATTCAAAACATAACCAATCCCTACAATTTTCTTTTTGGAAACTCATCCGCGCACAAATTTCAATTCACTTAAATCTCAAACAACATTTCGATTCATATTATTTTTCTTAACCAATCACACAAATCCCAAAAATTTCATCTTCTTAACTAAACATTTATCTTTAACAAACTAACTTCTTATTCTTATTCTTATCTTAACCCGATTTTTATCGAAAATCGAAGCGACATAAATTTGTATTTTGACACCAAAATTTCTGCAAAGGCAAAAGCACACTTCTATATCACAATCCAACAACACAAATCAACATCGGACCTCCCGTCCGGAATCCGAAACACCAGCAAACGCAAACCTATATCTAGAACACTTCATAATCTCATTCCCCAATACATATTTCAATCCGAATACAATTCACTCATATTCAAATACATTCACCATTTCTACTCATAATCATATACAAACTCAATTCCAATACTCGACTCCATACACACAAATCCATAATTCATATACACATCCATACTTAATTTCAACCATTTATTTACAATCCAAACTGAAAATGCTACAATTTTTCATGGCTTCCCAAGCCATAAACAATATCAGAATCAAAACATAAAATACAAGGTGTGCAAAAACGAACAGAAGTCTTAACGTTCTTTCATCCGAACTCCCGCTTATAACACGGAGGTGGGGATGAAAGTGGGGTGAGCTCGACGGCTCGATGGATAATACACTTATAAATTGAAACATAAGCAAAACATTTTCCAAAGCGTTTGCTATTTATTTCTCAAAAATTATAAGTTCATAACCCTTTTCACTTTTCACAAACACTCACACTGAAAACTTTAATTTCCTTCTCAATTTCAACCTCAAACTATTATTTCTCAAATTCCAAAACTTTTCAAAATTTATAAAATGATCGAAAACATGAATGTAAGCACGACGTATGCATCACTTTTAGAAAGAAATCAAACGACACATAACATTTCGAATGGTTTGGTTCGGTCCCAAAGCGAGCGTCTTGCACATTTCCGCATAAGCGGTCTGTGCGACCATGAGCAGAACGTACTACACTTTCGCATAGCGGTCCAGTTATATTTGTGAAGGAGTCCGAAATCGGAGCTCCGTGCCACTAGCGGGCAGCCAGGAAAAGGCTTTAAACAAGTAGAGATAGTGCACTGACTCACAAAAGGACCTGACCAAACCCACATAACACATAAGCAAAAACGAAAATTCAGATTACCCGAAGGCACTTTTCAAAAGTCTTGATTTTCTTTAAATTTTTCATATTTCCACATAATGTCAGATTTGGCACACTCACATACATAATTCACATCAATTCATGTTGAACTTCACATTCAATATTCACCAATTTCATCACATAACAATCAATCCAATGCACAACAATGAATGCAATTTATTTCTTTCAAACATATCTCAAAACGAATACAATTTCATAAAACACATTGCTCAAATTTTTCAGATAATTTAAAAACATAATTTTCATAAATCTTGTATTTTCTAAATCATTTTCATAAAATCATTTATCAAAACTTTGCTTCTTGAATTTTCAAATTCACATTCTTAGCTTACAATTCAATAAATAAATATACCACCCACCTCAAATCGATGCGAGAAACGTGTTCCAAGCTTTAATTTGGCCATTTCTCCTTTCTTTCTTCCAATTTAACATTCCCTAAAGCAATTTCATCAAAATTCAACCTTATAAATAACTTAATCCTTAAAATTGATGTCATAATTCGTCAATTCATACTAATTCCAAGATATTTAAATCATCAATTTCTAAATTTCCCAAATTCCAAATTTGACCTAAACTGAATTATTCAAATTCAATACCATAAATCACAATTTCTTCAAAATTGTTATCATATTTCACAAACTCATCATATTTCAAGCCATCTTAATCCAACAATTTCAAAAAAATCCCAAAACCCCAAAATTTGACATAAATCCTACACACAATTATCCAAAATTGAACATCACAAATCATATAATCTTTCAATTGACTTAGGAATTCATCAATTCCTCACATATTCAAGCTATTTAACTCTCCAATTTCCACAATTGACCTAAACCCTCAATTTACAATTTTTCAAATTAAACCTCACTTAAGGCATAAACATCAAAATTGACTTAAGAAATCTCAAATTCATCATTAATCCAAGCTATCTAAAGCATCAATTTACAAAAACTCCAATTCACAAATTTGGGCTTAACCCCCAATTCACAATTAATCCAAAATTAAACATAATCATAACCTATTCTCTTCAATTAACCTTAGGAAAACTCAATCCATAACCATCTTAAGCTAAACCAACCAACAAACTCATCAAAAATTCAAAACTTGAAACTTTCTCTCACTTACCATTTTCTCCACCATTTTCGTTCTTTTTGAGCTCCAAGACAAGCTTCCTTCTTCTTCCATGTCTTCACCTTGAAAACCACCGAAATCTTGCTTAAAAACCCCTGGAAAAACTGACTTGCTTCATCCTTCTTCTACTTTCCTTCCACTGCCGATTCCTTCCCTTCTTTCTTCTCCAACGTTTCTTCTTTTTTTCTCTTGATTTTTCGTGAACTTTCTGCTGCTTTAAATGGGTAAAAATGACAGCTATAGTTGAGTTTAAGGCCAGGTCATTAAATGGGAGTAAATGACCTAATGCCCCTTCATTTAAGTTAAATCCCAAAATACCCCTGCACAGGATTTTCAAAATCTGATAGCTTGCGTCCTGTTTTCAAGCATCTAAACGAAATAATTTGGACAAACTTTCTTCTTGAAAATTGTTCCTTTAGATCATACGAATCCAACACCACCGACCACGCTCAATTCGGATCAGAAACGAAGAATTTATAACCAAAATACTACCGGACCTTCACAAAATCCGAGACTGAACATTAACATAACTTCAGTCCAGAAATTGACAATCTTAGGGATGAAATTAAATTTCGATCCCTTCACATGATTTGTAGCCCCATATCTTAATTTTTATTTGCCCTTAAGAATCAACTCAATTGGAGTTGTACAGCTTCCGAATTTCGCAAAATACTGAACCATGTTCAGAAAATTTTCCAACTTATAACCTATAACCAAATCTCTTACTTTGGTTCAATCAATCTCTTTCCATTTAATCTCCTAAAAATCATAATTCTTCATAAAATGAAATTAATTGTCTTAGGAATCCAATGCTTCGAGAATCAAATCAATCGGATGTCGGACGAAGGAATTATAAGCAAAAGATTACAAAAGGGATCGGATTAAAAACAAAGTAATGGAACTTCAAAATTGAACTTTTCAAAAATCATATCTCTCGATCTCGAACTCGGAATTTGACAAATTTGGTGTCAATAAAAAGATCAAAGGAAGCTCTACAACTTTCCTGAAGTACTCAAAATCAAATTAGGTCTCAAAAGAGGTCAAAAACTCAATCAAAGATTCTGTCCAAAACAGCTTTTCCTAAACGACTTCCAATTTTTAATCGCTCATAACTCCTAGCCCCGATATCGAAAAATTGCAAACTTTTTATCAATGGAAAGATAAAAACATCATCTAAAATTTTCATGAAGACCGCTTACTCTAATTTAAACTAAATCCGTACGACGAGTGGCCTCGAAGCATAGAACACACAAATCTATACTTAATAGCATTTTCAAAACAAAGCATATCTTCCGAAAATCATATCTCTCAATTCCGACATCGAAAAATAGTAAACTTTATGTCCACAAAAAATTCTCGACAGAGGCTACAATTTCCATGTTGATCATTTTCTCGAATTTTGCCTAAATCAAAAAGTCAACTTTTTCTTTAAAAAGTCAAACTCTAAGCGAACTTTGACTAATCATAACTCTTACTTCCGATATCGAAAAATATCAAACTTTATGGCTACAGAAAGCTCTTGACATAAACTACAAGTTTCCATAAGACAATTTTCTCAAATTTTGCCTCAAACAAAAAGTCAACTCTCTCAAGTCAAACTTTCTATCTCTAAAAGTCAACTTTCTTATAAAAAATTCAAATTCTCTCACTTTCTTTCTTTATTTCTTCATTTTCCACTCCCATTTCAATTAACTCATTCTCTTTCCGCTCGTAATCCATATAAATTCAGTCAAATATCAAAGTCCTCAAAACTAAACAATTCTTTTCTCATAAATTTTTCTTAAATTCATAAATTGTCTCACCAATTTCTTTCTCATTAATATTCATTTTAATATTTCTAATTTTCATCAAAAGTTTGGGGTCCAACACAAAATGTTTTAATTAAACAAAAGGTAAACGTCTTTTGTGATGTTTTATTCAACAAAACATCAAGGTTTGTGTTTCGTGATGTTTTGTTGATAAAACGTCACAAAAGGTGGTACAAATCTATGACATTTTCATAAAACATTGTGAAAATTTTGAACTTTTGTGATGTTTTTAAACGTCACGAAAAGTCGTCATAATCTGCGACGTTTTATTGCCTTATTTTCTTGTAGTGTTTATCGTTTTCTCTCAGAATTTTCCGTCACTAATCGATGAATTTCTTGTAGTGATGTGGTCTCTAAGGTTGATGGTTTTACTTCAGAACTGATCAAATAATTTCCATGGGGCTGATGTTATTTCTCTGCTTATAAATTGACTACTTTACTGCAAATTAAGTATATATTTTTCCTCATTGGTTGTTAATAAAAAAAATACTTCAAACATAATCACATTTCTTCTTTGTTTTACTAATTATTATTTCATGTACAACTTGGTTATGATGTTGGTTTGACTATAATAGGTTGTGAGCATTAATCAGCTCCAAAAGTTTGTTAACGGGTAAAGATATTATGGTGATCATGGTTGTGGCAGAGGCCTTGGATTAAGAGGTGGTGGATTTGGTAGAGATGGGGCACGGGATGTAGCTGTACTCTCTATTGAAAACCCTAGTCAGTTTCCCTTAATGGGTGGCAAGTAAGATGCATCTGGTAGCATTCATATTGGTCTTGCTTCATGCATTGGTTTACCCTTTGTGATCTTGGAAGAGTTTTGAGTCATAACCATATTAATAGGCTTCTAAATATACTTGAAAAACATCATTTTTTACAATTTTTAGTCATCCTGGGGTGTAAATTTTAGATATTTCTCCATGCTTGTAGTGATTAACTTCTTGACGTTAGTATGCATGCATACATACCTTTCTTTTCCTGGGAAAGTAGATTACTATTGAGTCATTATATTTTAGACCCAAGTAATAACATCATCATTTTTGGTTTTAGAATTTCATAGAACTATTTTATAGTCCCATTTTTAATTTATGATAGCTTCTTCTTACTAGTTTTTGCTTTAAGATAAATGTAATAGCCAAATCCTTACTGATGTGTCACAAATTTTCCTAATTTTTTACATTTAAATCTTTCATAATCTTATCTTAGTATATTCAAACTCAACATTTTTGTTTATTTTCTAGGAAAGAGGTTGGAAGATGCTATTTAATTGGAAAAAAGACCCTTAATTCAAATTCAAATGTTTGAAGTAGAGGAGTAATATCAACAAAAATCAAGGAAGAATCAAGAAGATTTGAGTTGAAAAAATGTTTTAATTAATAGATTTGATTCAAATTATTAGAATTAAGGTTAAAATCTAGTGAAACAATTTTACATGATTTTAGGCGTAGACATGTTCAGTGAAAATTATGACTTCAAGACTTCAAATCTATAAAAAAAAACACTTTAAAAATTATTTAGATCTTATATTAGTTAAATTTGGGTGGAAATCAATAAAGTTATGATTTGTGAGATCCAAAGAATCACAGGAAAAAGATCTCGATATGGGATTAAGCGACTATAAATAGAGCCAAAGAAAAGGAGCAATGCATCCAAGTTTGATTTGCAATTTCCTAGCTTTCAACAAAGTCCCCTTTCGCCCTCTATAGTAAATGTTAGAGTAGTCTTTCTTTATCTTTTTTTTGAAAAATTAATCTTTCTTTATCTTGATTGAAGGAAATGAAAGCCTTTTGAAATTTTGAAGAGTGAGAGGCAGCTGGGTCTTAATGTGAAGGTTTTTCATTTATTCATGTATTAGATTATTTTTGTGTTTTTGTTTTATAATTTTTTGATATATTTCTAATATGCACGATTAGATTATTATTTAAAATGATCATTTGTTGGATTAAATTTTTGAATATGTAAAGTTCGATTCTTTTAATTATTTATAGCAGCTAGAAGTTTTAATTTGTTGCGTTGGAAGTTAGCTTTTAGGAAAGCATTTAACTAGATTAAATACAACAATGGATATAGTGTTATTTTGCTTCGACGATCTTTCTTTTCTTGAATTTATTGTTTAATTAAATTTTTTAGATCGTATCTAAAATTGCTAAACAATAAGAGTTAATTGAATTACGTGTTTTGGGCTAGTTAATCATAAGAAAAAATATTTAATATCACATTAAATATATGATTGATGAAATAATTATTTTTAACTATGATCAATCGTAGTTTCAAAGGTGGAAGCAACTATAAACTAAGCTTTGTTTTATCAATAACTCTCGTTTATTATTTCTTTTATTTTGTCACAAAATATTATATTATCGAACCTCCATTTTACATTTTCTTTTGTAATAATTGACAAATTAGAATTTCTGTGAGATTGACTCTTACTTTCCTATATTACATTTATTTAAGGGTTAATTATAAAAATGTTAAACTCCTCTCAATTTTTCAATTATAACTCAAACTTTAAAAGTGACAATTAAATACTCAATTTTCATTTTTCTTAAATGTAATCCAACGCTAGTGTCTTCATTAATGCAACAATGGATGTTGTGTTATTTTGCTTGATGACCCTTCTTTTCTTAATTTATTGTTTAGTTAGATTGTATATAAAGTTGTTAAATAATAAGAGTTAATTGAATTATGTATATTTTATTAGCTAATCCTAAAAAGGACAAATATTTAATTTCATATCAAATATATTATTGATAAAATAATTATTTTTAACCATGATCAATCATAGTTTCAAAGGTGAAAGCAAACATAAATCAAGGTTTGTTTTATTGATAACTCTCATTTTATTATCTTTTATTTTTGTCACAAAATATTATATAATCACAACTTCCATTTTATATTTTCTTTTGTAATGATTAAAAAAGGATTTCTCGTGAGATTGACTCATATTTTCCTATATTATATTTATTTTAAGGTTAATTATAAAAAATCAAAATTTTCTCAATTTTTCAATTATATCCCAAACTTTCAAAGGTGGCAATTAATATTTGAACTTTCAATTTTTCTTAAATATAATCTCACGTTAGTATTTCTGTTAAACTAGATAACGTGGCTAACGACACGCAAGAAACCTTTGAATATTGCCAAAGGATGCCTTTTCACACCACCTATGGAACCTCCTAAAAAACCTCCTCTCTCTTGAATGGCTTCCTTGTTGTTCTTCCCTTTATATATCCTCTCACTCTCCAAATTTCCACTTAATAGTAATAAAAGTCTCATCTTTCTCTTCTTCTCTCTTTAAACTCTAATTTTCACACTATTACTAGCTAAGCTTTAAATTGATTCTTCGGATGAATCTTTAACCTTAAAACCTATCATACAACACCATTTAACAAGCTTCACTTCCATGGACAATTTCACGTTCGTTAATAACCTTGACAAACATAACCATACATCCTCGCATCGTCGTAACAGTTAACAACATAATTGAGATTGCAAACCAAGAGAAGCATAAAAGAGGTGTTTGTCAATGACCATGGGGCAAGTACACGATAAGATTTGGTAGTCACCATGAGTTGATAACATAATAGAGAGAGAAGTTAGTGAGAGCAAAAATGGAAAATTTTCAAATGAAAGAAAATTGGATTGTGTTTGGAGAGAGTGAGTGAAGAAGAAGAGGGACTTTAACCACCATCAAAATCAACCTCAGCAAGAAAGATCAATTAACCAAGGGTGTTGGATGGGCAACAAAAGAGGGAGAAGGATATGTTAGGGTTTTGTTGTTGATTAATTTAATTTAATTAAAATATGATGTAAGTTTAACGTGATACATGACATCCTACATTTACCAAGCCACATCAGCTCTATTAACATGAATACTAACATCGAGTTATATTTGAGAAAATTTGAAAGTTCAATTATTTAATTGTCTTTTAAAATCCAGACTATACTTGTAAAATTGTGTAAAGTTTATAATTTTTTAGTAATTAACCATTTATTTTATTGTAGGAATTTAAGATTTAATTTGAAGTACATGGAATAGATCTAGCAATTACTTTTAGTGTTCAATTTATAATGTTCTTGCTTTTATTTTGTGAATTGGTTGTATCAACTTTTGGTTAATTTATGTTGGATACATTCTTGAAGTGTTTACTTGTCCTTGTGTGGTTGAGGTATTTGTAGGAGATAGCCTTGACTTGTTCATGTGTATTTTTCTTAATGCTCTATAAAATCCTTTGCATCAGGAAGAGATGAATGCTAAGCAATAAATCGTATACACTACAAGATAGATGGGGTAGAGGAGTTAGAGCTGACATACACCGTTTTTAGTTATGGCTTGATTTCCTTAGCCACTGAATGCATTGTTAAGAAGGTATAGTGAAGAATAGAATTTAATATATTGAATGATCAGTGAGGAAATGTTGCAGTTGAGGTTTTCTTTGTAGACTTATGGGTTTTCCCCTCTTACTGAATATGTCTTAGATGTGGAATCAAACTTGTCATTTGGTGCTCCAAAAAAAAAAGTGGTGATAAGGGCAAGTTTGTTGCATGTTAATTGAACTTTATTCTCAGCCTTTCTTGATGATTAATTGTGGTGCATTATGGTATCCACTGATTGATTGTAAAACTCATTTCTACATGAAATGAATAATATTATTGAGAATACAATTTAAAATATAGCAAGTGACCTCATCTTTGATTAACTGCATTCAAAAATTCGCAAATAACTCATCTTTGATTAGCTTCATTTTAAATATTTATTAAGGGGGGTGTTTGGTGGATAGCTTTTCAGCTATATTTCAGCTGATTAAGGAGTATTAGTTGTTTGACGATGTCAAACAGCTAATATACTTGTTTGGTTAATAGCTGGTTGGGTTGACTGATTTAACCCAACCAGCTATTTCTTGAAAAGCTACTTGGGAGGAACTTTTCATCCTATCAGCTAATATTCATCTTCTTCAAAGACAATTATACCCTCAAACTTAACTGCCTACCTCATTCTCTCGCCACTTTCTACTACATTGTTAAGGCTACACTGCAACTTCATTATTGGGCATACTAAATGTCGACAAATTTCGTAAGGCAGATGTATTTTGATAAGATGGTCTAACCAGTGTGTGATGCTGTGATATTCCTGCAAAAGATTCAACTAAATTAACAAGATATTACTCCTAAACAAGTACATCAGGAAAGTTATAACAACAATCGTCAGGGAATAGTGTAGTATCTATATGCAAATGTTTTCCTACTTATGTACACATGCTAGTTAGATTTGTTTAACTCTGAAAAACCTGTAAACTCAATTAAGTAAAATTCAATCAAATTGATTACGGTAGGAGCTTTAAGTAAACATCATAAACAAGTAAGACGTTGATTCAGAAATTACCAAAGACATGAGTTATAAGACTTTTATTGATCTACAAAAAAACAAGGAAATTCCATAACAATAAATCTCGAAAGGAATGAAATTGAAGTATCCCAAATTATTATTATTATTATATGTTATATATTTTTTATTAGAGTTATAAACTTAATTTTGTAGAATTAAATATTTTAAATCTAAATTTCTATAAAAATATATGCAACAAAATACTAAGATATATAATATTCATACCTTATAATTTTTTAAAGTCATATCCTCATAAGTCATTTTACACATAAGCAGTTAATACTAAAAAATTAATTTTACCAAACATTAAATAACAAACAGTTAATGCAATCCACTAGTCAAATCAGTTAATAGAATCATCTATTAGCTAACAGCTGATAGAATCAGCTAATAGTTAATGTAATCAACTGATTGTCAAACATGGCCTAAATGTTTTTGTCAAACTCTTCTGATTAGAAAAGTATCGATCTTAAAAAGAAAATATCGCAATCTTAAAAATTATTTGTCTAAATAACATTACCAATAATAATAATAAACAAAAACCAAAATAGAAGATAATAACAGCTTCAACTTTGTTTTAAAAAAATCTCAACAACAAACATCTTGAGACATTTTTATAGAAAATGTTGCAAAATGTTTATTACTAGGCATTAAGCAAAATGTTGCAAATAATTTTGTCTACACTTTTGGAAAATGTTATAAAAATTGAATTGTTACATTTTATTTGCTTATCATTTATTATGTATACATTTATTTAGCTACACATTTATAATGTTTTGGTACAAAATAATTTGTACCTAATAATTTTACTTTGTTTACGATTTGAAAAAAACCACCTAAATTGTTTTACGAGGAATTGACAATATTTCAAGCAACGAGTTAATAACTTCACCATTACAATGCACGATGTTTTTGGACAAATTGAATATATTTTTGTTCATAATCTATATCCTAGTTTGTTGAGTGGAAATGAGATAGGAGTTAAGAAAAGGAAATTAACAGCTTTAGAACAATCTCCTATTGAAGATGTATCAAAGAATTATCTCAAACCAAGTCTAGCCGGTTTACATATTTCAAATAAATCACTTAATGAGTTAGTGATTAGAAACCATAAATCCTATTATAAACATGTAACTACTAATTTGAAGTTAACTCCAATTCAAGACTTCTAGCACTGGAGACATCTGAGAATTTCCTTCTTACCGGTCGAGCTATTCCTACAAATAAAAAAAAAAGAAAATATTAACTTTTAATATACATTATTAGGTATGACTTTTACTGGTACATTAAGTAGGGTGTTGATGATTACCATTATTGTAAACCTCAAAATTTTGTCCATTCATTTCCTTCCAGGCAAAAGAATAAGATTTAAGTACTTGGCTAGTCCAAAATGACACTGTCCTGGATGAAAGTGTGTTAATGTCAGTTTCCACAATTCTTCACTCACATGCTAAAAATTTTGGGGACCCAAACTGTGGTCTTTTCTTCTTTACGTAATATGAGAGAGAATGCGTCTAAAACCATTATCCAAAAGCTGGGAGACATGAACCATTGTGTACCCTTAAGTGGTCATAAATCACGTGATTTACGGGGTTGGAGGGCTCCACTTCTACATGACGCAAATCAAGACACACATGTGCCTACTCCACCTGAAAACTGGGCATTGGCAACCAAAGCTAGCCCCCACCAGGCCACCACCCCCGATACTATCTCAAGTCGAGAAGTGTCAGTTAGTGATTGGCAACTTCACTGATACCAATCCGCATCAGACCAATAGGGCTTCTTGTAGTTGACCAGACTTACGAATAAGAGATCAAATGGTGGCCATTGTTGAAGGTCTATGTGCTGCACTGCACCATACAACTGCATAAGACGGGCTTTTGTCCTTTTCGATAAGAACACGACGGGGAGCTTTAATGGGACCCTTCTGGGATTCTACAATCTTGTGATGTGGTATGCTAACAACTTGCAAGTTCTTTACCAAACAAACGTGTTGTTACGGATAGACCATTCAGGAGCTACAGAATCTAAGTTAGGAGTTCACAGTCTATATGCGATCTGCACCATCCCAAGTTTGCAACTTTTTCTTTTCTGTTAAAATAGTCCCAAGGCCTCTCAGTTTTTTATTAAAATTTTAATGAGTTTGAAGTTTTGCTAGAGAGAATTTGACATATTTATTGGCAATGATGTGGCCGCTGTAAAAACTTGGAATACTTAGCCAAATGACGGAAACAGTGATCTGATATATGATAGAATGAAAAGTGCAATGATTAGGTATGCCAACGAAGAGACGCATTGTAATCAATCCATTAATTGACTTGCCTACGCAAGCCATTAAGCCCCGAAAGCATGTTTCATTGAACCGGAATTTTTCTGAGCGAAAAGGACAAAGGGAGATAGAAGTGAATGTCCAGTTGTTCTTACACCAGGTGGTACATCAGGATTGGCAGGAGAAGTACAACTTTTGTCTTTTTTAGTCCAGAGCATGCCTAGCTAGCCACTACAATAGGTCTCTTTGGCTTTCTGGACTAGACCACTCTTTCATTTGTCTTAGGTGTGCTTACTTGGTAGGTACGAAGGAGGTATAAGTATAAAATGAAAGAGGTAAAAGTTAGTAAAAGGCTATAATTAGATGATCTATATTTTTATTTCTAATTTTTGAATATTGCTCTAGTCTTCTTTATTACGAGAGAAATTAGAATTATTCTTCTAATATTCTTTGTTCTTTAATATAGTAGCTTTATCACCATTATTTATTCTTATCCTATGACTCAAGGTAATGCTTGATTTTTCTAGTTTAGAAAAGTTTGGTATTCTTTAACTAATATTATTATTAATTAAATTAAAATGTAATTAATTAATTATATTTTAATTAATTCATGGAAGCTTTTGGAATATGATAGAAGACTATAAAAACTTGCGAAGCTTATGAAATATTGCGTATCAATATGAAACCTTATAGAAGCTTATAAAATGTTGTATATATATATATATATATAATGTCAATATTGACCAATTCTAGAAGGTCAATATTGACCATTAGATCAAGTAGATCTTAATTGTTCTTTCTAGGAAAAATCAAGTATAAATACCCCTTAGGAGTTGTCTCATTTTGATCATAAAAGGTCGTAGAGTGTATTGTAAACATTTTAGCTTTCTTGATACATTCCTTTAATAGAAGTGTTCTTACATTCTCCCACATGTTTTCTTTTCTTTAGCAAAGTGTTTTGTGTAGAAGGCTAACTTGAAAACGAAAGTTTACTCAAGTGTCGAACGACTGTTGGTGAAAGTCCAAGCCCTTTACAAGTAATATCAGAGCAACATTAAAGATCCTATGGGTGCAGTCGAGCTGGCTGGTTCAAGCGAAGTGACTACCTACGAAGGAAGGGAGGTCGAGAGAGTTCCTCCTACTAACAAGGGAAAGAGAGAAAGGTCTACTACGAGGTACGACATGGCTGAAGTGATGGCTAGACTCTCAAAGTTGGAGATCACCATATGGGAAGATCAGTAGAGGATTGATAACTGGGACCAAAGAGTAGAGGAACTGGAGGAGTAGTCTCTACTTCGAGAAAAGATGAATGAGACTATCAATATTGTTTCCTTAGATGCTTCCAAAAAGGTGAGTTTGTTGGAATCTTCTCTTGTTGCTAAAATTATTATGTTTGAGGAAACACTTGCTAGTTTGTCTGCCAAGTTGAAGGAGGTAAGGGAGGATTAGAGTTTGTGTAAGATGGCGATGACACAAGGAGTTATAACACCTATACTTCCATTGCTTTTGCCAAAGTAAAGGTCCTGGAGCCTAAGGTCTTTGGATGAGCAAGAGATGTCAAGGCTATCAATAATTTCTTTTGGAGTATGGAGCAACACTTCATGGTGTTTGGCATTACGGATCATGCCAAGATGATCAACAGTGCTTCTCTCTACCTTGTAGACAAAAACATGGTGTGGTGGAGGGGAAGGTATAATGATATTGAAAAGGGAACCTGCACCATGAACATATGGGATGACTTCAAGAAAGAGTTAAAGAAGTAGTTAAAAAGGGGACCTGCACCATGCATATCTAATAGTTGAAATGTTACCTTTGTGATGGACCTCATCAAATTAGGAACTATCCGAAGAAGAACAAGCTTATGACACTTGAAGAAGAAACCTCAAAATTGGATAAGGAAAGATTTGGATCCTTAGAAGTCCTTCATGTTATCAATGCCAAAGTTGAGGTACCAAAAATCGAGAAGAAGGGGCAATTGTTCATAGACTCAAAGATTGGTGGACAAGGTACGAAAGCCTTGATGAATACCAATGCTATAAACAACTTTGTGAAGGAAGATGAAGCTAAGTGGTTAGGCATCACGTGCACACCCACCAATGATTGGATAAAGGCAGTAAACTCAGAGGCTAAAAGCATGTGTAGAGTGGCAAAGAATGTGGAGATTCGTATAAGTGAGTGGTATGGTTTAGTAGATTTTTTTATTGTTCCTATGGATGATTTGCAAGTGGTGTTAGGTATGAAATTCATAGACAAGGTGAAAGCTATTCCGATCCCATTTGCAAACACCATACGTATTATGGTGGAGAGGAATACAAACATGGTATCTTTGTCTCGAGAGGTACCAATAAGGACTAAGAACCTTTCAACCATGTAACGCTCTAAAGGAGTGAAGAAGGAAGAGCCGATGTTTTTAGTGGCTCTGAAGGAGGAAAATGTCACTACTCATGAGGAATTGTCTTAGGAGATTTCTTATATCCTTAATGAGTACAAGGATGCCATATCACCCGAGTTACCAAAGAAGCTACCACTAAGGAGAGAAGTGGATCATGAGATCGAGTTGGAACTTGGTGCTAAATCCCTTGTCGTGGTCCCATGATGTATGTCACCACCAGAGTAAAAGAGTTAAGGAGACAATTAAAGGAACACTTGGATGAGGGGTACATTCAACTTTCTAAGGCCTTATATGGCACATCGATACTGTTCCAAAAGAAGCACAATGGATCACTTTGGTTATGTATCGACTATTGAGAACTAAACAAGGTAACTGTGAAAAATAAGTACCCTATCCCTCGAATTAATGACTTGTTTGATCAACTTGGAGATACAAGACGGTTTTCGAAGCTTGATTTGAGATCGAGTTACTACTAAATGAGGATTGAGCCAAAGACTACTTATGTGATGAGATATGGAACTTTTGAATTCTTAGTCATGTCATTCAGTCTCACTAATACACCTGCAACGTTTTGCACACTAGATCTTTTTTTGGATCGATTTTTGTTATTATTTATTTGGATGACATTGTTATGTATAGTAAATCGTTGGAAGAACATGCCATACGTCTACAATATATCTTTCAAGCTTTAAGGGACAATGAGTTATATGTCAAAAAGGAAAAGTGTGTATTTATGAAGCCAAACGTAGTGTTTTTGGGGCCCATCGTGGGACAAGGCAAGCTAAGAATGGATGGGTCTAAGGTGCAAGCTATTCTTGAATAGGAGCCATCAAAGAAGGTGAGTGAGTTAAGATCCTTCCTTAGTTTGGCAAACTATTATCGTAGGTTCATCCATAGCTACTCTTCCATTACTGCACCTTTAATAGATATGCTCGAG
This sequence comes from Erythroxylum novogranatense, assembly GCA_029891385.1. Classification (NCBI taxonomy): domain Eukaryota; kingdom Viridiplantae; phylum Streptophyta; class Magnoliopsida; order Malpighiales; family Erythroxylaceae; genus Erythroxylum; species Erythroxylum novogranatense. Next base: position 18,738,248 of record CM057231.1, on the reverse strand, counting down.
AAGGGATGAGTTTGGAGATGGGATGCCAAATGCCAAAAGGTTTTTGATGTTTTGAAGGAGGCCGTGACGAAGGAACCAAAACGAATCACACAAAGCCATTTGAAGTACAAATGGATGCTTCTGAATTTGCACTAGGGGGGTGTGTTGATACAAGAAGGACACCTATTACTTTTGAGAGTCAAAAGTTTAATGACATCGAGTGGCATTATATGGTGTAAGAGAAGGAAATGATGGTTGTAGTGCATTGCTTGAGGACATGGAGGCGCTACTTTTTGGAAGCAAAGTTCATGGTGAAGACGAAAAATGTTACTTCAAGCTACTTCCTCAATCAAAAGAAGTTGATGCCTAAGAAAACTAGATGACAAGTCTTCTAGGAAAAAATTGACTTCTAGATGATCTACAAGCCCAGGAAGGTGAACTTAATAATGGGCGCACTAAGTAGGAAGGTTAAGCTAGCAACCTTATCACAACCTAATTTTTCTTTGTGTGATTAAATGAAGGAGAGATTGCAATATGACCACCAGGCCAAGGAAGTGGTAAAGAAAATCAAGGAAGGAAAGACTTGCAAGTTTTGGCTTGAGGATGGGTTGCTCATCACTAAAGGAAGATGAATTTATATGCCTAAATAGGATGGATTGAGCAAGGAGATCATCAAGGAGTGTCATGACTTCTTATGGGCTGGTCATCCAGGAATGCATCGGACTTTGACACTTATGAAGCATGCATACTATTAGCCCTAGTTGAGAGATGATATAGAGGCATAGCTGAAGACTTGACTTATGTGTCAACAAGACAAGGTGGAAAATAAAGCATCAAATGGATAGTTGCAGTTGTTTCCAATTCCTGAGAGACTGTGGGAGAGTGTCTCAATGAACTTCATCATCGGGTTGTCAAAAGTGAAGGGGTAACACAACATAAAGGTTGTTGTGGATCTCTTCAGCAAGTATGGAGTGTTCATACCTGTGCCAATAAAATTCACTATCGAAGATGCTGCTCACTTATTCTTTAGGTATGTGGTGAAGTATTGGGGCATTCCACAAATCATCATCAATGATGAGGACTTTTGCTCCACAGGACTTTTGCTGCTCACAACTGTTGGATCCCGTTACCCAACCTGCATATAACTTACTATAGATGTTGGATCCGAGACCCAACTGTCCCGGGAGGTGGTCCCTGGTGGAGCTCATTCCCGAGACACTTGCCTTGCCAAGACCCTAACTTGACACACTCTATTTGACTCACTTTGGTGGTGAGCATACACTGACTAAGGCCTGGACCCTGACTGCTTTCGACAATCCCCAAAATAACACTCTTATCTATGGATCTGCAGAACAAGTCGACTTGTCTGATAAACAAGTCGACTTATCGAGACAAACAACTCGACTTATAACCAACAAGTTGACTTATCGAGACAAACAACTCGACTTATAACCTACAAGTCGACTTATCGAGACAAACAAGTCGACTTATCTAACCGACAAGTCGACTTATTATTCAAAGCTTCACAGTGTCGACTTATGGGTCCAATAACTCGACTTATATCTATTTCGAACTCAAAACCTAACCTCTACACTCTCTCTTGGCTTATTCCAAACACCATAAACACTTCTAAACCTCTCAACTCATCCACTCCACTCTCAACATGCTATAATCTCACTTAAACTTACATCATTCATCTACTCACATGAATTCCAAAGCAATTTCATACAACTTTGGAAACTATGCTTAAACATGATAGTAAATGGCCTTGGGAGATCATGATAAATCATAATTCATGCATTTCATTTATATCAAAACAATATTCTTACAATGCTTTAGTAGGCATTTCAAGCCTAATTACATGAAACTTCAAAATAAAATATCATTCTCAAAATGCTACTAAAGCATTGTTTTACAAAAATCAATTCAAATACAAGACCAAAAGAAGATCTTGGAGTAAATGCCTTTAAGCTTGCTCCTCGGGATCCTGCTCATTTCCTGGAGAATTTGAGGGGGGTGAGCTTTCGCTCCGTGGGTAACACGTTTATATTTATACTACTAAGCTGAATCTAGTCATTACTCATACTGTTTGCAATATTCTCATTAACAAATCTTACAACTTGCATTTCACAAATTCATCAAGCTAACAACAAAATTTCATGATTCATGCATTCATCATTCTTGCTAACATATGCTAACACATAATCACATAGCTGATGGTTTGAAAAGTCCACGGGTTTCTGATGAGCTACACAAGTGTAGTCATATGCTAAGGAGTCCAAAAAGGAACATCCTATGCCACAGTCGGGCAGCCGTGCGAAGGCTTTACTGGTCTACGTGCACGTGACTCTGCTGGTGGGCTTAACTAACCCACATAACACTGAATTTCATGCATAAAAATTGGACTTGTCTTGTCCATCGACTGATTTTCGAAAATGGATTTTCATGCATCCATAAAGTGATTTTCTTGAAAATGCTACATTTCATGCTTAGTTCACATTTCATGATTCTCATTCATGCTCATTCAATTCATGGCAATTTCAAGCAATAACAAGGCAATGACATATACTATTAAAATGCTCATTTAATGGCAATCATACACCATTTACATACATAATTAAGGCACAATCAATGCTTATCTCAAATAGTCACAAATCATTAAATTCATTAGTTAAAGTAGCATTCCACACTTACTAGCATAAAGATAAAAATGAAACCCACCTTATATCCTTGCTTAAGCTTGCCTAAGGAAGCTCCTCTTCTTGTTCTCCTCTTCTTTCTTGTCCTCCTTCATTCATGGCAAGAAAAGAACCTCACATCATTTAGGGTTTCTAAAATTGAAAACCTAATGAATCTTAATCATGAAATCAACCCTAGAATCACTAAACCCACTTCATTTCTAAGCTATCTAAACCATAAAACCAACAAAAGCTTAACCTTGAAAATATGACTTACCTTGAATCTTGACTAAACCAAAGGGTTTCTTAGCTTAAAGTGTAGCTTGAACCTTCCTCCACACTTTTTCTTCTTGCACTTTCTTCAAAAACCCACTCAAACTCTTAGAAAATCCAACCCTAGCCAAAGTTTCTCTTCTTTTCTCCTTCTTCTCTCCACTTTGCCGAAACTCACTCTCCTCCCTCTCTATTTTCGTAACTCCTACTCTTCTTCTCCTAACTTATTCACTTCTTTTATTTTCTTACTCACTTCACTTAAGCCCATTATCCTTTTTAGGCCCATTTACTTATTCTCCCTTCTTTCCTTCTTATACTTTCCTACTTAAGCCCATTTGTTCTTTTAAGCCCAACTCATTCCTCTTTTCTTTTCCTACTTCATTCAAGCCCAACTAACACATTTAATTCCATTAATTCTTAACCTAACTACCAACCAACATATTAAATTTCATTCATTCACCACCTATCTCATTTATGTTACTACATGCTAATTAATGCCATATGCTATTTAATGCTATCATATTTAATTCATGCTAACTCAATTTCTTAATTAGTCTAATCATGCTTAATTAATTAATTAATTAAATAAATAAATAAAAAATCTCGGGGTTAATAGTAAGGCTCTCTAAAGTGGAGCTTGCAATAATCAAAGGGTAAGAGAAGTTTCAAGAGATAAATCAACACATTGAAGGACTCAAGAATAGGAATGAGTAGTTTTGTGGTGAGATGTAAGTCACCTTAAAAGTTGCCATGTCTAAATGTCATAATCATGTGAAGGTCTTAAAAAATACTCTCCCACCCAAGAATGCATCTTAAGGAGGAGCTTGCAAAGGTTTTTATAGAGCTCAAAGAAACAAGGGAGGAGTTGGTCCTTTGTAAAAAGGCCATTGTTTAAGGGCAAAGCAATGTTGTGCCTATAGTGGTCTCCATTTCTTCAAGGGTAGACACTCCTAAACCAAAGACATACACTGGGTTGAGGAATGCGAAGGAGATGGACAATTTCATATGGAGTTTGAAGCAATATTTCAAAGTTCTTGGCATAGAAGAGGTTGGCAAGAAGATCAACAATGCTACTCTCAATTTTAAAGATATCAACTTGATATGATGGAGGAGGCGACATAGCAACATTAAAAAGGCTATTTGCACCATTGAAACATGGAGTAATCTCAAGAAAGAACTCAAGTGTCAATTATATCCTAAAAATATAGAACAAGAGGCAAGAGCTAAGCTAAGGTGTGTCTAACAAAAAGGAAGCATTCAGGAGTACACAAAAGAGTTTTCCAAGGTACTTCTGAAATTCCCGAATATCTAGATAAAATAGTTTTCTTTGCATTTAAGGATGGTTTACAACATTGGGTAAAGACGGAGATTCAAAGACATGATGTTTAAAAAATTGGTACTACTATCTTCATTGTCGAGTCCTCGATCAAGTTCAAGAAGCCTGAGAATCCCAAATCCCAAAAGGAAAATAGTAACAAGGGGAAGAGTGGGGAGATAACCATCGAAGTAAAGAAAATTTTTATAAATCTAGTAAGTCCAAAATTAAGAACTCCAAAGATGATAAAAATAAATATACTTTTAGATGTTTCTTTTGTGAGAGGTCATATAAGGTAAGAGATTTCCTGAATAAAGCAAAGCTCTCCACCTTAGTAGAAAAAAAACAAGCACAAGAGCAACAAAGAGAGGAGGTAAAGATGGGTTCTTTAAATACCCTTTAAACCATTAAAACAAAGGTTAAAGTGCCTAAAACTGAGAAGAAGGGATGTTTATATGCTAAAGTGAAGGTTGGAGGTCAAATAAAAAAAACTTTAGTAGATACTAGAGCTTCTAACAACTTTAGTTGAACATCAACTATAGCAAGGAGTAAGGGCTCAAAGTTGTACTCAAAGCTAAGAGCTACTTTTGGAGCTGCTAGGGATGTCAAGGTATGTCTTGGAGAATGGTGTGGTTTAATATATTTCTCTGTAGTTTCTATGGATAATTATCTTATAGTGCTTAGTATGGAACACGTTAAGGCTATACCTATTCCTTTCGCTAATACCATGTGTATTTTAGAGGAAGAAAATAACTATAAAATATCTTTATCGGGTGAAGGAAGTTTATCCACCAAGCAACTATCTACCATGCAATTTTCTAAAGAAAGAAGAAGCAACCCACATATTTGGTGGCGTTAAAGGAAGAAGGAGTGGAATCTTGACTAACGGAGTTACCCAAAGGAATCTCTAATGTATTTGAGGAGTTCAAGGATGTGATGCCTACCAAAGAAGCTCTCACCAAAATGAGATATGGATCACAAGATCAATTTGGTGCAAAGCATTATCCCATTTACTGTAGCAACTTATTGTATGGCACCTCCCAAACTTAAAGAGTTAAGGAAGCAACTTAAGGAGTTATTGGATGTAGGCTACATTTAACCTTCAAAAGTTTCATATAGTGCAATTGTGCTTTTTCAAAAGAAGCATGATGATTCTCTTTGGTTGTGTATTGACTATAAAGAACTTAATAAGATTGCTATGAAGAATAAATATCTCATCATATTGATTGTTGACTTGTTCGATCAACTTTGCGAAGTAAGGTGGTTTGTCAAGTTTGATTTAAGATCGGGGTACTATCAAGTGAGGATTACAGAGGGAGATATACTGAAGACTACTTGTTTTACGAGGTATGGTTCTTTTAAGTTTTTAGTAATTCCTTTTGGACTTACTAATGCACCTACTATATTTTGCACCCTCATGAATTAAGTGTTACAACCCTTCTTAGATAAATTTGTTGTGGTGTGATTAGATGATATTGTGGTGTATAATAAAATATTAGAAAAGCACGTTACGTACTTACGATAAGTTTTCCAAGTCTTAAGGAAATGAGTTGTATGTGAAGATGGAGAAATGTGCTTTCTCACAATACAAAGTCATATTTTCAGGGCACATTGATGGAGGGGGCAAGCTATGGATGGACAAGTCCAAAGTGTAAGCTATATATGATTTTGAACCATTAAAATAGGTATCATAATTATGTTCCTTACTTATTCTCGTCAACTACTATTAGAAGTTCATCAAAGGTTATTCCTCCTTGCCTCTCCGCTATCTGATCTATTGAAGATGAATAAAGTGTGGAATTGAGAAACAGATGTGAGAAAGAATTTGAGGCCCTAAAGAAGAAGGTGATGGAGGAACTCGTGTTGGTGCTTCCTAATTTTGCTAAGCTATATAAGGGACATAGCAATGCCTCCGATTTTGCACTTTGTGATGGAGTACAAGCCCAAAAAGGTCAACTTAGTTACTGATGCCTTAGTAGAAAAGGAGAGCTCACCGCCATCAGAATTCAAAGTTTTCCTCTTATTAAATGAATAAAGGAGGTACTTGAGTATGACTTGTAAGTCAAGAGCTTAGTGGAGTTAGTGATTGATGTGTCAAGTTCTACAATTTATATACCTTAATTACTGCAAGTGCATAGGCCGTGAATTGTAGTATTTGAAGGATCAATCTCATAAGGAGGGTAAACTAATCTAATCCTAAGTTATCTAAAGCTTAGGAATTAATAAAAATGAAATTAAAAAATAGAAAAAGAATATAAACACGGGAATTTGATTGCATGAATTCAACTCAAGAAATTAACACAAAAAAATAATTAAAATTGAGCAACACAAAAGGTTACTGTAAAAATTAATCAAGAGAAATTATCAGGTTATGAGAGAGGGGATTCTACCTATCATTAATCATAACCTAGTCAATTACATGTTATCAGGGTGTCGATTCTAGACTATCGTAGGGGGAATTACTTTCTCTCGAGTTATAACCCTGCACCTTAAATCATTAACCCCAATTAAATTGTAAATTTTGCAATCTCTCAATTAATAGAAGACCCATAATTAAAATTAGATCGGAAGCTCTCTATTAAACTATCGAGTCTCACACGGGATCTCTCTTTATATAAAAATCGATTTGATTAACTACATGGTCTATTGGATTGCCTAACTCTTGTTAATCTATTCTAATCATTTTTATCTAACTTACCCTCTTCGTTTGCTCCTGAAATATGCAAAAATTGAAGTTAATCATAACACCCAATCAATAAAACAAAAAAATCAACTTTATTAACATTAAATCAAAGTAAAATCCTGAAGGAAGAGTTATAACATCATTAACAATCCAAAACCCATCATCATATAATCCATTTCAATCTTATATATTAAATGAACAAAAGGGAAATGGAAAAGAAATAGAACTTGGATCGGATAATCCAGGAAGGCAGCAGTTTTAGGATAACAACAGCATCAGGACTTACTTCTTCTTCCTCTTTTTCTTCTCTTTACCTTTTTTTTCTCTCTCTTGAACTTCCCAAAAGTGGAAAAATGTAGAAGCTCACAGGGTTACATCATTATATCTTATATAGTATTTCCAATTAGGCCAACCCTAGGGTATTTTTCGGGTCTAAAAGGTCTAAAAGTTTTCTCAAAAACTCAAGTCAGGACTACTGTCTGCATATGTATTTTGCAGGCCACGATCGTGTACCTTAGTGACCTGATCGTGGCCCAGAGTTTTTGCTTAGGTCACTATTATGACCCATAACACCACGATCACGGCTCCCTGCACTAGCTTTTGTCACGATTATGGCATATTCCCCATGATCGCGGCTCCTTACTCTTGCTTCTGTCATGATCGTGACCTTAGGTCGTTTCCTAGGTCTTCTTCAAATCTCCTCCAATTGTCCTGAAACATTAACAAACACATCAAGGCACCTCATAAATATAAAATTGAAGCTCAATATCATGTTTCAAACTACAAAACTCTGAAAACACAAATATTTACTAACACAAATTCTATCCTAAACATGCATTAAACAATCAAATTAACAACTAAACACACGCTAAACTACCCACAAAAACATAATGTAATCTACACCTATCAGTTAGCTAAATGTGAGGAAACATGACAATTATGACTTCAAGATGGCAGACTTATCACCAAAGGTGACATGATTTATATGCCTAAATGGAAAAGGTTGTGAAAGCGAATCATTAAGGAGTATCATGACTCTAAGTGGGTAGGGCATCCTGGAGTAACTTGCACATTGCATCTTGTGGAACGTGCATATTATTAGCCCCAAATGCACAATGACATCGAGCTTTATGTGAGGACATGTCTTGTATGCCAATAAGAAAAGATAGATCAACATCAATCAACAGGTTTACTAGAGCCATTACTTATTCCAAAGAAACCATTAGAAAGATTTCAATACATGCCTAACAAAGTTTAAAGGTTGCGGTAACATCATGGTAGTGGTAGATCGATTTAGCAAATATAGTGTTTTCATCCATATACTAGTGAAATTCACAGCCTAGGATGCCACACTCTTATTTTTCAAGGATGTGGTAAATATTGAGATATTCTAAAGATAATTGTGAGTGATCGAGATACTCACTTTATAGGAAGATTTTGGATAGAGCTATTCAAGTTAATAGGGTCCAAACTTAACTTCTCCTCCAGTTTTCACCCTAAACGGATGGAAAACTAGAGAGGGTAAATGCACTATTGGATTTGTACCTAAGGCACTACATGAGTATCAATCAAAGTGATTGGGCAAAGTTGCTTGATGTTGCCTAATTTTTATACAATTTGTAAAAGAGTGTGTCAACAAGAGCTAGCCCATTTGAAATTGCAACTAGCCAACATCCGATACCGCACACACTCTCGCCATCACATATAAAGGTCTAAGTCCTGCTGCATTCGAGTTTACTAAAGGTTGGTATGAAAAGACCGATATGGCATAAGCCCACTTAGCAAAGGTTGCAAAAAGAATAAAGAAGTAGGCTGATGCTAAACGGAGGGATGTAGAGTTTAGTAAAAGAGACTTAGTTCTAGCGAAACTTCTCTCTCACCAAAGTCAAAGATTTGCAAAGGTAGTGAGGCACTATGAGAGACCTTTCCTTATGGAGAAGCAAATGGAAAACTTGCTTGACGTTTATCATTGCCCTCTTATCCTACATCTTACATTCTACATCTAACATTCAAGAAGAAGCTTTCTTTACGAACATTCTCCAAGTTTTTTTTTATTCTCTTAAGTTAATTTTCTAATTTTGCTAGTCTTATAACTAGTATTTATAAGGAAGGCTAACTTGGTGTAGTAAAATAACACTCAAGTGCCACATGGTTTGTTGGTAAGATGTCCAAGTTTATGACAAAATGCATGTGACCTCTGAGTGAGGTTTGGGCAATTTGATAAGTAGACTTTGAGTTTGTTATTTCACATAACTTTAGTTTGACTCTAGTTTATTGGAAAAAAAATAGGCAATACGTGGACTATCAAATTTTCTGTACAATTTATGCACTTGCTATTTAGAACTGCTCAATCAATCTCTTTGTCCGGCCACTTCCACAGTAGAATATGTATATGAGAAACCTATAATTGCATGCCAAGTCAAGTAAATATATAAAATGGCAAAAGGTGTAGACGATCACGGAGAGGTTAGCATCTAAAAGCTACGTAGTCAAACCTGGAGATATCATGTACTTTTGACAGTTGTGGTAAAACCACAAGCAAACTTTTTCCGTAGACCTTATCTTACATACACAAAAGCAACAAGTTCAACGTAATGAAAACCAAGCTATTATGGAAGGCCAATCATGGAATTTCTAGTTCACTTGTGGCATGCTTGGTTAAGTGGAATAACTATTATATTACCGATGTATTGAGTGGAATAACTATTCTATTACTGATGTATTCCTAATGAATAGTGATTCTTTTGTTTGGTTAAAAAATAACATATAAAATAACTAATCTCAGGTTTAGTTGGATTAGTTATTCCTACACTTTCAGGAATAGATAAAGATACCTCCCCTGTCTTTACCTATTCCGTGAAACGTGAAATAAGTCAATACAACCTTTTTCCTTATTATTATTATTGTTATTGTTGTTGTTATTGTTGTTGTTGTTGTTGTTGTTATTATTATTGTTGTTGTTATTATTATTGTTGTTATCAATAATTTTCTTATTCTTATTCTCATTCTTATTGTTCTTCTTTTCTTCTTCTTATCATTATCATCATCATTCTTCTTCTTCTTCTTATTGTTGTTGTTATTATTATTATTATTATTATTATTATTATTATTATTAATTTTCTTATTATTATTATTAATTTTCTTATTATTATATTTATTATTAATTTTCTTCTTCTTCTTCTTCTTCTTCTTCATCATCATCATCATCATCATAATAATAATAATAATAATAATAATAATAATAATAATAATAATATAATAATAATAATAATAATGTTAATGAAGACTATAATGAATATTTTGATATTTTTGTTAATTATTCATTTATCATCTCAAATTTATATTTTAAAATCAAACATTGACATACATTATGATTATAAATTTTGAGGAATACACCAAACTAAATAATACTTATTTTATTTTATTCTTCATATATTATATTATTAAAAATAATCATTCTATTCTTTATCTATTTCAACAAGTGAACCAAATATTCTGATACTACAAGAAAAATAACTTGCAATGAAATTAACGTTCCCATTTAATGTAACATTTATAAAACGCTACAATACTTTACACTTTTGACAAAATTAACATTTTATTAGTATTAGATGTAGATCGATGACCATGTATTATTATCAAATATTATTCATTGTCAAACTTGTTGTAGACGTCTCTACCATATCCAGTTCAAAGAAACTCAAGTCTAGTGTGAAACTGATGTGGTAAGACAAAATCTATCGACGATTATTCTGTAAGCGTGAACTCTTAATAGTTAGTGAAAGGGAATCGGGCAACAGCGGGTCCAGTTTAAGCCAGCACTCGATATATATATACACCATTAAGACCATAGCGGGTCCAGGTTTAGCTAGCACTCGATGATTCTCTTGGACTGCCGCATTCTAAACAGCGGCGAAAAATGACGATTTGACACCATACGAGAGGTGGTGGGGGACTAGGTAGCTAGCTTAGGTCAGTGTTTCTTATTTAACATGTGAAGTGTTCTTTGTGAAGTATATCTGGTTAAAAAGAAAAGAGCCGCACATGGGTGTAGATGATGTACTGTCAACCAACTTAGAGAGGACGACATAATGTAACAAGCTAAACACACTTGATAAGGATGTCTCAATGAATCAGCTGACCCCCTCCAGTTCTACCTAACAGTAGTGAAGCGTATCTTGAAAGAGATAAAGGCCATCCATATATAAAGCTGACTCAAAACTTAATATTAATTATACATGAAAAAAATCAAACAACATATTATGCAAGGACAACTATTACTTGATGACTTTTGTATGGTTTTCTTTTTGCTCTTCTAGGACTCCTAGAGACATAGCGGTAGTTCTTGTAAGAAGTTGACAAAGAATACGTGTTAATGTAACAATAGACATCTTGCTTATTCTAATGAGCTCTGAACCAAAACATTTGGAAAGGCATCTTAAAGAGGATAACAGGTATTTAGAAAGTAAGTGTCAATCAAGGCATGGATTATGGGAAACATGGTACTCCTTGAGAGAGATAAATCATACATGATGGACACGACGGTGTTCATGATGAGTTGGGTGGCCGACAAGTCATCTCATCTTCTAGCAATATAGGAGCCAACACGTGTCTGACAGTCCAACAGTGACAAGGATAGTCCTCAAAAGTACACCAAATGATTTAGCTCCTTTGTTCGCCAATGGTAGGATTAAAAACAAAAAACAGTTCAAACCTTTGTCCTACGCCTCGCCTCCAAGCTTGAGCATTCCTTTTTCTTTCTTTCTTCGCCGATATTTCAGTTCCCGTCAGCTCGAAGTTGGCAGTAAAACAGTCTGTTTTTAACCAAGATCAGGCATATTTCGCAATAAGGAATTGAATGGTTTCAAGTTCCAAGCATTTACACCGACCAACCATATTAGCCTGTCGAAGTTTTGAATGTTGTCCTCCAAGTGAAAATTGAAATAATAATAGAAAGAGTAAGAAAAGCAAGTATTGACGCAAAGGTGTGTAGTGTGTACAACTATACATGCGTCCAAGAGTAAATGTATTTTCTCCGCCAAGAAGATGTTAAGGATGTCATAGTCAACCATAATATTGCGCCTAATTAGGTGCTATCAGTTTCTGATTTTTCAACCATAATATTGCGCCTAATTAGGTGCTATCAGTTTCTGATTTTTCTGCTGATTTGTTTCTCAAATATTGCTGTATATTTTATCTCTTTCCTTGTATAGTTCCAGTGTATATATTCTACACAATACATTCAATACAATATCCGAAGCTTTTCAAATTACAACATTAGTTTTTTACATGGTATCAGTTTAGCCGTTCTTGACAAACGTCTTTTTCCCTCTCCGATCCTAATGGCCACCACTCCTTCTTCCGTTATCTCCTTTCCCTCGGTTCATAACCTACTCACTGTTAAGCTCACCTCCACAAACTATTTACTTTGGAAGACGCAAATCCTTCCCATTCTACATGGCCATCAGCTGTTTGATCATGTTGATGGCACTCCGCCACCTCCAAAGGAAGTTGATGCTACCCCCAATCCGGCGTACCAAGCCTGGTACCTTAAAGATCAAATGGTCTTGAGTTGGATCTTTGGTTCTCTCTCCGAACCGGTTCTCTCGCAGGTTGTTGGCACCTCCACCGCTGCTGCTGCTTGGTTAAAACTTCAATCGACATATGCGTCTGGCTCCCGAGCACAAGTCCGCTCTCTCAAATCTGCTCTTCACGCTCTTTCCCGGGCAAACGACTCTATTGTCGATTACATGGATCGGGCCAAGCGTATCTATGATCAACTTGCCGCTCTTGATGCTGGCATATCGGAGGATGACCTTGTTGATTATATCCTCCGTGGTTTAGGGCCTGAGTATCGCCCTTTCACTCGCAATATCGAGGCCAAATTAGTCTCTGTATCATTTGATGATCTGTTTGGTTTGCTTCTATCTGAAGAAGCTCAATTAAAAATTGAGAATGAGTTGATTCATCCACCTGCAGTTGCGCACTATGCTGGCAAGCAATCTGCACCCAATCCCTCTCGTGGTCGAGGTCGCAGCAGTCGCCGTCCACACAATCGTGGCCGTGGTTCTTTCTACACCAATGAACCTACATGTTATAACTGTCAAGGACGTGGTCACACCAACAAAAACTGCCCCAGCCCGAAATACACCTCCTACAATCCCAAGCCGTCCGCAAACTATAGTTCTTCTCCACATGCCTCTGACAAGCAGTGGATCGTTGATTCGGGTGCCACCCATCACTTAACCTCTGAACTGGAAAACTTGGGCATTCACTCCGAGTACACTGGCACCGAGGAAGTCACATTGACAAATGGTAAAAGCTTACCTATCTCTCATTTTGGTTCTCATACTTTATCTGTCAATTCCCATCCTTTTTCGTTGCAAAATGTGCTTCATGTTCCTGCGGCTAATATCAATCTGTTGTCTGTCCCTCAGTTTACTAATACTAATAATGTCTCTATTGAATTCTTTTCTGATTCTTTTGTGATTAAGGACCGCAAAACGAAGCAGGTACTTCATCGGGGGTTCATTAGAGATGGTCTATATCGCCTAGCTGCTGATTCGGTGCCACCAGCCTGTTATTCTGTGTCGTTGACCACCTGGCATGCTCGCTTGGGACATGCATGCCCTAGGACCGTTAGCAAAGTTTTGAGTTTAAATAAGTTAATCGCTTCTACTAAGCGTGATTTATCATTGTGTGAGGCTTGCTGTATTAGTAAATCTCACAAATTGCCTTTTTTGGATTCTAGTTTTGAAGCTAAAGAACCTTTGGAATTAATCTGTTCTGATTTATGGGGACCCTCTCCAATTGCTTCTGTTGATGGCTATTTATATTATGTTGTCTTTTTTGATCACTATACAAAGTACTCATGGATCTATTTTCTTCGTCGTAAATCTGATGTTTTTAACTGTTTTATTCAATTCCGAGCTACAGTGGAAAAATTCTTTTCCAAACCTATCAAACAGTTTCAGAGTGATTGGGGCGGGGAATTTCAAGCACTACAAAAATATTTAGCCACCAATGCCATAATACAACGTAGCTCGTGCCCTCACACACCTGAACAAAATGGGTGTGCTGAACGCAAACATCGCCACATCACTGAAACTGGCCGAGCACTCCTCCATCACTCATCGGTTCCACCTAAATATTGGGATCATGCCTTTGCCACAGCTGTTTACATTATTAACCGGCTCCCAACACCTCGCCTTAACCACAAATCACCCTATGAAGCCATTTTCCATCGTACCTCGGTATATAATTTCTTGCGTGTCTTTGGATGTTGTTGTTATCCATGGTTACGTCCTTATGCTGCTAATAAACTAGAACCTCGTTCCACAAAATGTGTCTTTCTGGGATATAGTACACTGCACAAAGGTTACAAGTGTTTGTCATTAGCCACCAACAAACTTTTCTACTCACGTCATGTTATTTTTGATGAGCAGGTTTTCCCGTTCAAAGAAAGTGATGGGCGGTCCTCGGTACTCGGTTCACCACCATTCCCTAATACAGTTTTTTCTCTCGGAAAATCGAGCTCCACTCACCTGGTACCAAACACCCAACCCACTCCACCTATGCCACTGCAGCAGCTCTCTATTACCCCAACATCACCCCAGCCTCGCATCGACGGCCAACTTACCACTATGAACCAAACCCATGCTATGCCACCTGTTAACACCTCTACTACACCCTCCCTTCCAACGCCTGCTCCGATTCCACCCCCTGCTCCCTCGGCTTCTATTGGGCCACAAAACACCCATCCAATGGTCACTCGGTCTCGCACAGGAAATCTCAAGCCTAGGGTGTTCACTACATTTTCCCAAGCCGCCTTATCAGCTCCTTCATCGTATACGGATGCGGCAAAACAACAAGTCTGGAGGCAAGCAATGTCCGAGGAGATCGACGCTCTCATGTCCAATGGAACTTGGGACTTGGTTCCAAGATCTCAGGCATCAAATATTATTGGCTGTAAATGGGTGTACCGCATCAAAACTAAGGCCAACGGCTCCATCGACCGTTACCGGGCTCGGCTAGTGGCAAAGGGCTTTCACCAACGACCTGGGATAGATTATTTTGAAACCTTCACCGCATCATTAAGCCGCCACAACCGCTAATACTTTCTATTGCCGTTAACTACAGGTGGCCGATTCGACAACTTGATGTATCCAATGCTTTTCTTCATGGTGCCCTTGATGTTCCGGTGTTTATGGAGCAACCTCAAGGTTTTATTGATCCTACAAAACCTGATTTTGTGTGCTCTCTTAAGAAGTCACTTTACGGATTGAAACAAGCTCCTCGAGCTTGGTATTTCTGCTTGACTCATGCTCTACAAACTCTCGGTTTCTCTGGCTCCAAATCGGATAGTTCGCTCTTCATTTACTCCAAAGGTGGTGAAACTGCTTATTGTTTAATATATGTTGATGATTTGATTCTCACTGGATCCTCCACCTCTCTGCTTGCCAAGCTCATTAGACAACTTGGTCAGACAGTCACCCTAAAAGATCTCGGCTCCCTATCCTATTTTCTAGGTGTCGAAGTAACATGGCAAGCTGATGGACTGCAGCTCTCTCAAGGTAAATACATTCAGGATCTTCTTGTACGAGCTAATATGCAAGAAGCATCTTCTGCTGCAACACCTTCTACTCCACAATCTGATATCACTGCCACCACATCAACAACATTCGAGGATCCGACTCTGTATCGTCATGTTGTTGGTGCTCTCCAATATCTTGCTCTCACTCGGCCAGACATCTCCTTGGCTGTAAATAAGGCCGCTCAATATATGCATTCACCCTGTATTCACCATTGGCAAGCCGTGAAGCGGATTTTGCGTTACTTGCGTGGCACGGTTGATCATGGTCTTGTCCTTCGACCAACTCGACATGCTGCTCTTGTGGCTTACTCGGATGCGGATTGGGGTGGAGACAAGGTGGATCGTAAAAGCACCTCAGCTTATGCCGTTTTTCATGGTGTGAATCTCATATCTTGGAGCTCGAAAAAGCAGAAAACAGTTGCTCGGTCCAGCACAGATTCGGAGTATCGAGCATTGGCATCGGCGGCGTCAGAAGTTTATTGGCTTCAGTGCCTTCTTCGAGAACTTCACCACACTCTTCCTACACCTCCAAAAATCTGGTGCGATAATGTTGCTGCCACTTACCTCGCTGCTAATCCCGTTTTCCACTCTCGGTCCAAGCACCTAGAGTTGGATTTCCACTTTGTTCGTGACCAGGTTCGGCAAAAGCAGCTCCTTGTTTCCTACATCTCCACCTCTGATCAAGTAGCTGATGTGTTGACTAAATCATTGTCGAAGCAACGGTTTCTAGCCTTCAAAGACAAACTCATGGTGCTACCCCCCATCCGTTTGCGGGGGGGTGTTAAGGATGTCATAGTCAACCATAATATTGCGCCTAATTAGGTGCTATCAGTTTCTGATTTTTCAACCATAATATTGCGCCTAATTAGGTGCTATCAGTTTCTGATTTTTCTGCTGATTTGTTTCTCAAATATTGCTGTATATTTTATCTCTTTCCTTGTATAGTTCCAGTGTATATATTCTACACAATACATTCAATACAATATCCGAAGCTTTTCAAATTACAACATTAGTTTTTTACAGAAGACAGCCGTAGGATTGCCACAGCTACCTACCACTCTATCCTAGGCATCTCTTAATCCTTTGCGCCCACGCCAACATCACATGTTCACATTATTTTGAGATAACAGACAACCTTAGTAGGCCGAGTAACGTCAGGCAGAAAAATGGATCACCGCAAAAGATTCTCAGGACTTCCAACTGGGGTTCAGATAGAATCAATCATTGTCACCACGTCGATGCCATTACATAGTTTTGGCAAGTAGGGGTGATAGAAAATAACCTCCAAAATCTTCGGTGGATAGTAAAGAAAATTTCACAAGCTGTCCGAGAGTCCAATCACTTGATTAATCTTCATTAATTTTTGTCAATATCAAATTAATTATCAATAACTTCTTGTTGGAAATATTATAACTGGGCATACATAGGATAATATTAGCAAACCAAAAGTATGGAAGTTTGCTAATCATATTTAATTTATTTTCTTCATTTAAATAGACAACTGAAACCCAAAGAATTCTACGTCGGAGAGGGGTAATAGTTAAAACTTTTTGAAGAGCTACTTTGCTAGCTAGTTGCTCTTTCTTTAAATTTTATACCATAAAATGGGGAGGATGAAATACTAGCCTCATCTTGCAGGAAATCTTTAAGTCTTTCGTTGCTAATGTTACTTTTAACTTCATCATTGCATTTACTCTTTTCTCTAGGAATCGATACTTCCCTATAAATACAGGGTACTAGCAGTCATGTATTGAACAAGGGATTTAGTCCTTCACTTTTCTGACACTTATGGCAGAGAATTCAATTCCAACCCAACTATCAGACCATAGGCCAACCTCACCGGTTAAGCTATTCGGTTTTGTATTAACTAAGAATGATGAAATCCTGACTAAAACAGGAAACTTCGGAGAAAGCAGGAAATTCGAGTGTGATTTTTGTCGCAGAGCTTTTGTTAATTCACAAGCACTAGGAGGCCATCAAAATGCACACAAGAGAGAGCGACAAAGAGCAAGACGTGCACAGTACAACTGCGATAGGCGGTTCATGGCTGCAGCGCCGGTTCTCAACTCACATGCAGTGAAAGCAACTCGCTCTAATCATCCTAGAGGATTTGTCAACAATAGTGGAACTGCTGCTAAACTTATTCCGCGACCAATTTGTTACCCATCGCGGCCATTGTTGACTAATCCCTCTTGTCCTTCTCAACAAATTTATATTGCACAACCATTACATGTTTCTTCTGCTACAATGACTTCTTTTATGGGATTGCCAGCTAAATTTTTGTCAGAGGAGGATGTAGGTGTTGATCTCCGACTTAAACTTACTCCCTCTGGCTAGTTTTAGCTGACCATGTGATGTGAAAGTTTTGGTTTTTTTGTTTGAACTTTGAAGCAATTGACTCTTATTGTCTTCTGCCGACGTAAATATCCTGATCACGGTTTCTAAGTGCATAAGCCCTTTGTCAATGTACAACTTCCACGCCTGATTCTGTAATAATGCATAAGTTCTTTTCTCAGCTGCTGGATTATGTGTACACTAGCAAGACAAACTGCAAGATAGCAAGTGTCGCAGACGCAGCCTGATCATTTCTGATTAGATTAAAAGAAAGTGTCTAGCTCAGTGAAGCTAAAAATTAGGAAATAGGAGAGTTTTGCTTAATCAAATTCCAGTTAGATGGATTTTGATAATTAGATGATAGATGTCATGGAATGATTTTGCTTAAATTTGCATCTATGAAAATCAGCCGTCTGGTTGCTGACACAACAACCGGTTTCATGCAAACTACAATTTCCTGAGTTCCGACAAAATCTTCCAAGGGGGAGATCGTTACCTTGGAGCAATTATAACTATGCCGGCGTGTTTGAATTTTGATTGAAGAACAGCCAACATTATAATTGCTCCATACGTTTGTCACAATGGTTTGAGATTTGAAAATGGGAAAATTAAACGGTCATGATTTACAGAAACCTAATTCCATAGTCCAATTGAAGCTGAGATTACCTGGACAATACATGTGTTCAGTACTTTAATTAATCCGATTCTAAAAGTCATTGTAGATGCGGTTCATCCAAATCAAGAATTTGTTTTCTTTTAGGGTGATCTAATACAAGGTCTGACAGCTAAAGGAAAGACAGTGAGAATTGAAAAAGTACTGCATTTGTATTTCAAAGGTAGTACCATAATCACTAGTTTGTCTATTTCTGTAATTTCAATCCTCTATAAAATTGGGATGTGAGACTTGAAATGGAAATTCCAAACTAGAGCCCAATAAAATTTCCCTCCCCTGCAGACATGTCCTGCCAGCATTGTAATGTGATGACATGTAAATCCTTGTTCTTTTAGTCCAGAATTGGGACTCATATACTGTGGAAAATAATAAAAGAAACTCTGAATTAATTTATTATCAATTTCATTTTGAAAATAACTTCAGAATTTAATTTTTAAAAATATCTTTGTATTTAACATAATAATATCGATATTTAAATTAAATAACCAAATTAAAAGTTATCATAATGTTAAAAATGTCAAGTATAAATTTTATTAAAATATCATAATTGAGAATTTATTTCAAAGTATTTTTAAAATTCAAATTACAGCTGCATATTTTTCTATTAAAATTTTAATTTTCTGAAGTAATTTGGTAGGTTGACAGACTATCAAAAGACTTCCACCACAAGACTGATTCCTATAAAATCACATTATATCTGTTTTGTATTCTAAATTTCTTTGACCGTATATATATTTTGATATGATGTATTCCGTGTATATATAGGAGTTAGCTTCGAACTCTAGTTTGCGTCTTCAAGAATCATATGTGTCTATATATATATATATATATTGAAATGAGATACAATGTAAGTTGGAATTCTACTCTTCTATCATGGTATAAGTAATAAGAGCATTTTTTTTTTCTTATCATGACCACCAACAAGCACCCACAACCTTATCAAACACCACTATCCATAATACAAATCAACCTCGCAATACCTTGATAAGTATCAATGTTGCAGCCCAAACTCCATTAAAACTCACCTCTACCATTTATGTTTCCTAGAAACTACAATTTCAAACCTTGTTTGTTGGATATGATCTTTTGGGATATATAGATGGATCAAAACCTTGCCCACCCGCTAGTATCACCCAAAACCAAGTTACTACGTTAAATCTCACCTATACAATATAGACTCGACCGGATCAATTAATTCTGAATGCGATCATTGGTTCCTTATCTTCTACAATAACTACGTTCATAGCATAAGCCAAAACTACAAAAGAAGCATGGACAATCTTAGCCACCACTTATGCGAAGTCATCCCGAGAACGAATCAAGCAAGTGAAAACTCACCTTAAGAATCTTACTAAGGGCTCTCTGTGCGTTAAAGAATTCCTTCATACCATTAAGGCCAAAGAAGATAAACTTGTCATTCTTGGTACACCAGTTGTTGGACCTCACTTCCGAAGCCCAGCACTCGAAATCAAACTCAGAAGCAGTACTTGCCCTCAACTATATTATGCCTATTTCGGGACATTTAACAAAACTTCTCCTAGAGAACTCAGATTAATGTGTTCTTTAGGTGATTTAAAAGAGGACTTTAAGGTCTACCACTTTCATGAAGACCTCGAAGACAGATTATATCTTCTGAAAGGTAAAAAATGAAACAGAAGTTAGGTACTGAAGGAGCGAAAAGACAGAAGAAGCAAAAAGACAGAAGATAGCAAAACACAGAAGAAACGAAAGAAAGAAGAAGTAAAAGGCAGGAGATAGCGAAACACAGAAGAACCGAAAGACAGAAGAAACAAAAGACAGAAGAAGCAAAATGCAAAAGAAACCAAAAGGCAAAAGAAGCGAAAGACAGAAGAAGTAAAACACAGAAGAAGCAAAGGGCAGAATAAGCAAAAAGACAGAAGAAGCGAAAGGCAGAAGAAGCGAAAGGCAGAAGAAGCAAAAGGCAGAAGAAGCGATACACAGAAGAAGCAAAAGTCAGAAGAAGCAAAAGTCAGAAGAAGCAAAACACAGAAGAAGCGAAAGGCAGAAGAAGATGACGTGATCACAGAAGAAGCAAAAGGCAGAAGAAACAAAACACATACGAAGCAAAACACAGAAAAAGATGACTTCATCATAGAAGAAACACGGAAGAAGATGACGTCATCACATAAGAAGCAAAAGACAGAAGAAGCAAAACACAAACGAAGCAAAACATAGAAGAAGATGACGTCATCATAGAAGAACTACGGAAGAATATGACGTTATCACAAAAGAAGCAAAAAGCAAAAGAAGTAAAACACAGAAGATACAAAACGTAGAAGAAGCGAAAAGACAGAAAATACTTCTTCCTTTACAAGGACCATAACTTTCAGCCTAGAAGTCCAAAATTTCCATACTACACATCGTTGGAAAGCTAGAAGGATAAGCTACACCTTTCTAAAAGATTTTTTTTTTTGACTAATTTTGCCTCAATCAAGCCCAAATTTGCCCCCGAAGTTGGCACACAATTTTTACACCTAGAAAAGACTTGGATTTTTTTGAAATGAATAACTACAAAATAAACATGCACATACACCTGTGGAACTTTTCAGTTCTAACTCTTTTACCAAAACAACCAAATGCTCATACATAACTTTAATTACATATTGACATTATAACAAAAGCTTAACACAAATACAACGTATGTAAGATGTTCAATGTTTTAACATGTTTATGAGGCTATCCAAAAGTGATTGAACTAACTTAGTTACAAAAGTTTCTAATATCTTGGAGTGTCTGATGCCTTCCAAGGATTGCTAACTTTCTTGTTCTGCACCTGAGGAGGGAATAGTGGGGTGAGGTGAGCTACACAGCTCAGTGGCTAATATATTTATAATCATTAGTAATTTACCAAAGTAAAGCATATGTACATGTATATATATATATATATATACACATTCAGCAATTTAAGCATTCATTAATTTAAATAAAAAATTCTTAACATAACACATTCAAAATGATTCATACTTAACAATTTAATTATGAAATGCACACACAAATGGCTCAAGAGTTTCGTGGAACAAAACAGAGAAACCGAAGTTTGCTTCGTGAATAAAACGAGTCCGAATTCTCAGGATCTCGCAGCCTCAAGCAGGCAACCGGGAGAAGGCTATGGGTTAACGTGCACGTGACTAACGAAACAAGTTCCTCTCTTGCCTAAAAAAAGCACATAATCATGCTCACAATCATTTTATCAATTGCTCAAACTTTCATGCTTTTCTTCTTTTTATCTAACTCGAATGTTATAACCTTTTTCAAAGAATAACGTAATCACTATACATTTCCAAACATTCACAACGATTTCAATTTCTCGAAAATCAATTTCAAACAAAAAAAATAGCATACACATACATAGGCAAGAATTTTCCCAATTATCGTTAACTATAAAAACATTACCCACCTAATTAGCTCGCAAATAGCAAGTCAAGCTTGCCTTTCCCCTTGCTCTTGGTTAGGAAATTTCCTTGGTTCCCTACAATAACCAAGCTTCCATTCAAAACAACATTCCAATATAATTCAAAAACTTCAAAAATTACAAAAATTTCAACCAAACACAAAATGAGCTCAAATCTAACCTACTCATAACCCATCTAGGTTAGAAAACCCAAGACCTAGTTTAGGAACCCTAAAATCAATTGGGTTCTCCTACTCCATCTTCTTCCCACACCCACTTTTCCAATCTCTATGCTAACTATTTTCCTTTCAAACTCCTTCTTCCACAACACCACTCATTCCTTCAATAAAACAAGAAGGAAAGATGGTTAACCTACCTTAACAAGTTTGATTTCTCTTATTTCCTTCTTTCTCCGAAACCCTTCTCCTCTCTCTCTTAATTTCATTTTCTCTCTCTACTCAAGCAAAACAACACATTCTTATCCCATTTCTACCTTTAATGAGCCTCAAAAGTCCATCTTACCCTTTCTTATAAGTTTATACTCTTCTAGGCTAAAGTGGTCTCCCAAAAATGTCCTTGAACATCCTTATTCTATTAACACTTTAATTCCACTTACCTATTCCACAAATCCCACTAACCTTGACATAATTATAGCTCCCAAAATTTAAATCTATCAAAACTCCAAAATTATTTTAAATCATTCTTACTTTAAAGAAAAATTTTCTAGGGTCCAACACCAGTTGACGATGAAGATCTCATTGACAGGATTTTAGACAATGTTGGTGAAGACTATAAAGAATTGGTTCGTGTGGTCCAAGCCAGAGACAATTCAATCTCTTTTGAAGAATCACATGAAAACCTTCTCAATTTTAAAGCCTCTCTCCAAGGTACCTAAAGCAATCCATTATATTTTTCCGCTTCTGTTAATCCAACAAGTCATATCAACAATAAGGGCTATAATTTTTCAAACTCTGACACTACCGCAGGACACGTCAACAACAGCTGGTGATCACCTTCAACAACTAGCCTTAAAAATACAAGTTAGCGCCCATCGCCCATTTCTCATACTCACTCTGTTGCATCAATTAGGCCTAACACCCCATGGAAAGAGCGTCATTCTTTGTGACCTTATCTTGACTACTGCCAAATTTGTCGAATATAGGGACACACTACCAAACACTGCCCATCCTTTCGTCTGGCTCTAGTTGAGTCATTTAACAACTCCAGTGCTCAAACATCAACCTCTCCATGGCAACCAAGAGCTAATTTTGCTACCAACACTTCCGCCATACGAACATGGCTTTTGGACAACAGTGTTTCTCACCACGTCACTTCTGACCTGAGAAATCTATCACTTTATGCACTGTACCCAGGCTTCCACGATATTATGATTGGAGATGGCACTACTCTTCCAAAGCACTCATATTGATTCTACATCTCTTCAAACTCCTAATGCTCATTTTACCTTAAATAATGTTTTTGTGTTCCACAAAAAAAAAACTTGATTTTAATTTCCCAATTTTGCATCTCTAATAATGTTTCCATTGAATTTTACCTCGTTCTATTCTTGCGAAGGAACTTCACACAAGAGCAACGTTTTTGATAGGTCAAAATAAGGATGGTGTATATTAGTAGCCAACCTCTTCCCCATCTTCCTCACTCTTTACATTCTCAAGTGTCAAGACCAATTCGTCCGAGTGGTATCACCGATTAGGACACCCTACATTTCCTATCTTAAAACATGTTGTTTCCAGGTTCAATTTAAATTTATCATCTTCCTTGAACTTACCTTTTTCATTTAATGCATGTCATTGCAACAAAAGTCATAACTATTCATTCTTTATGTCTACTTTAGTTCCAAATCGACCACTTCAAATAGTTTTTTTGACGTATGGACCTCACCAGTTTTTTTAGGGTAAATAGTAAGAATTTCATTACTCCAAAACAAGAACTTCAACAATAGAAGGAGGGGGTATTTCGAACCACTCTCCAAGGCCAGAAGTGAATAATGCGCCCGTAGCTAAGACATGGATAGCATAATTGCCTGACCTAAAGCCAAAAATGCATTTAGCTATTCTATTCTCATTCAATAGAGATTTACAATCACAAACTAACAAACCAAAAGAGGAAGAGTCTTCATAAAAGTCATCATTAATTGCTTGAACCACAATCTTCACATCCAATTCAATAATAACTCTATCCCAATTCTGAAGCTTAACCTAACTAAGGACTTCTCTGATAACGATTGCCTATGCACTTTTAGCACTTAATCTGCCTAAAAACCCCCACGATTTTGCAACTATAAATCTTGAATTAGAATCTAGTACAACATCTGTAGAAGCCATGAAATTGGAGTTGCTTCCGGTGTCAGCGTCAACATTAACCTTCAGCCAACACACTTCCGGAGGTTGCCAACACACCATTCTTATTACTGGTATTCCCGGAGCAGTATTAGAAGCATGAGCAAGTCGCCACTCCTCCAAGGTTCTTTGTGCAAAACAAACAATGACATTGGATGGTCTCCATTTATTATTCCACACAACCCTATTTCCACTATGCCAGATTGCCCAAATTATCATCAGAATGGTATACTGCTGATCTTTCGGTGTAGGTAGAAAGAAGGACACAAACTAGTCGAGTAAAGAAATTGTTCCTGGATGCTGCCAATTCTGGAGAACTCTCGACCAGACCTGCTTCGTGAGTGGACAGTTAAGGAACACATACTATAATGTCTCCTCTTCTTGATTACAAATTGGGCAACACATATTGACATCAACTTGTCGACTTCGTAACACCGATAAGCACGGTAATACACCATTTAGAACACGCCAAACATAACTAATCACCTTTGGCGGAACCACATAGCTCCATATCTGCCTCCATACCTGCTGACAACTTGGCAAAATTGTATCCGTAAGGGGACACAAGAGTTTATAAGCGCTCTTCACTATGTAGCAACCTTTATTCTCAAATTTCCAGCACCAATCATCTCTTGTCGGTCGTCGACCCAATGGTATTGCTATCATGGCTAGAGAAAAGTGAACGAATTAAATTAAGATTCCATGAAGCATTCTCTTACAAATCTGCAACCAAGAAAACATTTGAATCAAGAGGCTTTGAAGAAACAATAAAAGAATTCTCCTTATCATTGAGCCACGGTGAGTCCCATATTAGAATTTGAGAACCATCTCCAACCTTCCAATGCATACCCTGTTGTAACAAAGAACGGGTTTTCCAAATACTTCGCCATAAATAACTCGGATTACTTCCTAAATCTGCTAATAAGAAAGATGAACCTGTAAAATAACGAGCATGAAGAACACGAGATACTAGCAAATCAGGTTGAGTCATCAACTTCCAACCTTGCTTTCCCAAAAGTGCAAGATTGAACTCATGAAGCTTTTTAAAACTAAGACCACTGAAAATCTTATTCTTCGCCAATCTCTGCTAGGACATCCAAGTAATTCCTTTCTCATAATTAACACCTTTTTCCACCAAAACCGAGTCATGATATGTTCCAATTCAGTACATAAAATTTTAGGTAGAAGAAACAAGCTCATTACATAAGTGGGTATCGCTTGTAACACAATTTTCAACAACACAACTTTACCCACCTTAGAATGGTCTTCTCTTCCATGCATTCAATCTTTTCCACACTCTGTATTTTATAAAACCAAATACCTCCTTCTTGTTCCTCCCTATATGAGAAGGTAGCCCAAGGTAGGTACCCAAAGACTCTTTTTTCGACACAACAAGGATGGTACAAATAGACTCCCTCATTAAATTTGGGGTATCTACACTAAATGTTATGGAAGATCTTACAAAATTAATGAGTTGTCCTGATGCTCTCTCATAAATCTAGAGACACCTTTGAACTTCACTAGCTTCATATGCATTAGCCTGAAAGAAAACAAGGTTATGATAGATTTAAATATTATGTTATTTTTATTGATCATTTTACCAAGTATAATTGGTTTTACCCCCTCAAACAAAAATCGGAAGTAAAAGAGATTTTTATAAGATTTAAAGCAATCGTGGAAAAACATTTTGATCAAAACATTAAAACAGTGTATTCAGACAATGGTGGTGAATATGCAACTTTTGCTAATTTTCTTGTTGTCAATGGTATATCTCATTTTACTACTCCACCACACACACCCGAGCACAATGGCGTTTCCGAGCGGGATCATCTTCATAATGTGGAAACAGGTCTCACTTAACTCTCCCATGCATCCTTTCCATTAACCTTTTAGCCTAATGCTTTTGCCACTACTGTACATTTGATCAATCGCATGCCAACCCCGACACTGCAATATTTTTCTTCTTATGAAAGAATATTTTGTGCTTCTCCCAATTATTTCAAACTCAAAGTCTTTGGTTGTTTGTGCTATCCTTGGCTTCGCCTATATATAACACACAAACTTGAATCATATTCCAAACCATGCATTTTCCTTGGGTACTCTCTCACTCAAAGTGCCTATTTTTGTTATGATCCATCCACAACCAAAATCTATGTTTCACAACATGTGAAATTTGTTGAGTCCATCTTTCCTTTGGCATCATTATTTACTTAAGCTCCACGTCTAGATTCTACCACTGTTTCCACTTGGATTCCACCATTAATATAAGTCAACATTCCACCATCGTGCATATCACCATACGAAGTCGATACCCAACAACCCCAGTGTGAAGATCTAACACAATCTCCACCCATGACAAGCCAAACAACCACTTCCTACCATTTCATAATTGATTCCCAAATCCAATCTATCTCACTGACCTCCACTGCAAACCCCTCACCACGCATCACTTAACCTACCCAAAACACACCATGACCAACCCATCTAATGCAAACCTGAGCAAAAGACAACATTAATAAACCTATTCAAAAATTCAACCTTCATACCCCATTATCCAAACTGCCTGACCTTGAAACCACAACAATAACTCAAGCTTTGAAAGAACGAAAATGGCATGGTGTAATGTTGGAAGAATATGATGCTCTTGTTCAGAATGGAACTTGGGAGCTAGTGCCACCTGATCCTAGTCAAAATGTTATGGGCTGTAAGTGAAACATAACTCTGATGGTTCCATTGACAGGTACAAGGCATGATTGGTTACAAAGGGTTTTTCATCAATGTCTAGGAGTTGATTATCATGACACTTTTAGTTCGGTAATCAAACTGACCACCATCCATCTTATTCTTAGTCTTGCAGTAAGTCGTGGTTGGTCCCTTATTCAGATTGATGCCAACAATGCGTTTTTACAAGGCCGTTTAAGTGAAAATGTGTATATGAGTCAATTGTCGGGGTTCATTGATAGAGACTTTCCATCATATGTATGTAAGCTCCGGAAAGCAATCTATGGCCTAAAATAAGCACCTCGAGCTTGGTATCAAGAACTTTGTACTTTCCTACTTCACTCAAGCTTAAAAAATTCACATGCTAATACATCTCTATTCATCTTCAAATATAATGGTTGTTCCTTATTTCTACTTGTTTATGTTAACAATTAATTGTCACAAGGGATGATGATGCAATTGTAAATCGGTTTGTTCATTTATTAGCAAATAGATTTTCACTTAAGGACCTCGGCTTGCTTTCTTACTTCCTTGGTGTTGAAATTCTTCCTAACAAGAATGGTCTTTTGCTCTCTCAATGACGTTACTTGTTAAACACTCTTGCTCGTGCACAGATGTTGGATGCTAAACCAGTTTAAACACCACTACCAACAAGCTCCTTACTATTGCTACACTTTAGGACTGCCTTATCTAATCCTTTAGAATTCGAGAAATAGTGGGTAATCTACAATATCTCTTACTTATGCGTCTTAACATTGCCTTTGCAGTTAATAAGTTGTCTCAATTTATGCACAATCCAACCACCGAACAATGGGCTCTTGTTAAACGATTACTAAGGTATTTGCGTGGCACTCCTCATCATTGTCTCCACCTTTTTTGTAACTCTCCTACTTCCTTGCATGCATTCTCCGATGCTGATTGAGCTGGAAATGTCGATGACTTCTCATCAACCAACGCTCACATCATATATTTGGGTCACAACCCTATCTCTTGGAGCTCCAAAAAGCAACGAACCGTTGCTCATTCCTCTACCGAGGATGAATATCGATCCGTTGCTAATACTACTGCTGAAATGAATTGGGTTTCTCTCTGTTAATGATCTTGGTCTTCAACCTTCTACATGCCTGGTTATATATTGTGACAATATTGGGGAAAACTAGTTTTGTTCTAACCCAGTTTTTCATTCACGAATGACACATGTGGCTATCAACTTTCATTTCATTCATGATTAAGTGCAAAATGGTACTATGCAGGTTGCACATGTATTCTCCATTGATCAGCTCGCTGATATTTTAATAAAATCACTTCTTCAGACTCACTTTCTCTTTCTTTGAAACAAGATTAGACTCTCTTGTCGACATCCATCTTAAGGGGGCCTAACAGAAGACTTCCACCACAAGACTGATTCTTATGAAATCCCATTAGATCTGCTTTGTGTTTTAAACTTCTTTGACGTGTATTTTAATTTGATTTATTCCGTGTATATAGAAGTTAGCTTCAGACTCTAGTTTACGTCTTCAAGAATCATATGTGTGTGTGTGTGTGTGTATATATATATCATTGAAATGAGAAGCAGTGTATGATGGAATTCTATTCTTCTATCAGAAAGAACTCTAGTCAAATGACACAAGCAAAGTGCCTGTTTAGCAGACAACTCCACAGCACGTCCATCTCCGAATCGACACGCCTAAGTAAAAGAAGTCAATAGAATGAGATTGCCAAGTTGCGTCATTATGGTTGTTTTCCTTGTAAGCATTAGATGCATGCCTTTGATCAGTTTTTGTCTTCGAACGATTGTTAATCATAAAGAAGAAATAAAATTTTGAATAAAGAACATTACTGTTAAGTTATCAATTTGTGCTTATTTTGTACTTAATTCTCTTTAATGTGTTAAAATTATTATTCAAAATTAATGGAATTGTCTTATAATTGTTTGCAGATGATTTTCAACACCTTAGAGATGAAAAAGAAACAAAGAAAATCCGAAATTCCAAGTTTGGCAGCAATTCAGTCACTAAGCGTGGGCATGTGCAAGAATGAAATTAATTTCTAGATCTGCTTTCAAAATTTGAATATATTTTTGTTGAGATTCTTATAATCTTTTAAGATAAGATTGATGGAGATTCACAATCTGAAGATAGGGGAAACATGATCTGCAAGATTGGATGAAAAAGGAAGGGATTGGGAGGCATTGAAAGGGGAAAAATGTGACTGTTCACATCAACCTTTGTTTTTTAAAATAGATTTTCAATTCTACAGATTTTCTCTTAGTTGTTCTTACATTTACTGCACTTTTTCTTCTATATTTTCATATTTTTTAAGAAAGACCAGGGATGGAGACTTGTTATGTTATTATTTCCTTGATTTCTACTTTCTTTATGAATAGCTAAACTTCTTTTCTTGGTTAAGGGAAGCCATGTTATCCGTTATTATGTGTGAGATGTTTCAATAGAGTTTAAGTTATTGATGAACATTGAGTATCTTCTGAATTACTTTTTCTAATTGGATTGATTGATTTCTAGGTACGCAACTAGGGATTGATTCGTTTAATAACTAGATTAATAAAATATGATGTTCAATTTCGTTAGTTGTAAGTAGCAATTAGGATTACCTTCTTTACGGTAGAGTCAGAAATTCTAAGAAAATATTTGCTTGATTAATTGCATGTCGTACATTTATTATCTTGCTCGTTGGTTTCTTGATTCGTAAAGCTATTATTTAATTGAACCTACGATTATATCTAGGTTGTTGTTTAATAAGAATGCTACGATACATGTTTCTAGTTATTACACTTAAGAGAAAACGTCCCCAATGAATGCTTATTAATGATTGATATTTTATATCGAGGATCCATTTTAGTGTGATAACATCGGTGACTTGAAAATCAAGATATTTCTCATTAAATTTTCAGATCCAATTATTTCTTTTGATTTGTGATTTTTCTTATATTTTTCCTTAAATTGCCATGAATTAAAATTGTTGGACCCCGATTCTTAAGTGGCAAATTAGAGATATGAATGAATTCAATGAGTATTTTCAGATATGAATTATGTTATAGAAGTTTTTAGGCCTTGAGGAAATTGATGAGAAAAGGAATTTATTGGTTTTGATGACTTTGAAGATTAGTCTTGGTTATGAAAGCTTAGGTGGATGAGATGATTGAGATGGAAGTTGAAAGTAAGAAATAATTAGTGAAAGTGTTATATTTTGAAGAAAATTTGAAAGTTTGACTTTTTGAAGTAAAAAGTTGACTTTTGATTTAGGCAAAATTTGAGGAAATGATCTTCATGAAATTTTAGCTTATGTTGAGAGCTTTTCGTAGCCATAAAGTATGCTATTTTTCGATATCGGGATTGAAAGTTATGATCTTTGAAAGTTAAGTGTATTTTGCTTTGGTTTTGGAAAATGCTCTAAATGTAGGATGGTATATGTTGTGTTTTGAGGTGATTTCCGTACTGATGTGGTTTGAATTGGAGTAAATAGTTACGTGAAAGTTATAGAGAATTTGAATAGCTTTAAAATGATGTATGATATGTGATTTTTGGTTGTGGAGGTTGAAAGATATGATAATGTGAAATTTGGATATTTCGTAGGTGATGGATATCAGGGCAGAAACTTCGATTGAAAAATTAACTTAGATAGAGGTTGAAGTTGTTTTGGAGTTCTTCATGAACATTGTAGAGCTTGTTTTTATCTTTTTATTGATATAAAGCACGAAAATATTGGATAAGGGAGTAGAAAGTTATGATTTTTAAAAGTTCTGATGCTGGTTAGTGTGAAGCTGATCGACCAGTCAGCTTTGTGTGGAGTTTTTGACCCATTTAGAGGTCGATCTGATTTTTAAGGCCTTAATAGAAGTTGTAGAGGGTTATTTTACCTTTCTACAGACACTGAGTTTGTCAAATTTGGAGTTCTGGATCAAAAGTTATGATGTTTACAAGTTTTGGTACTGTTGAGAAATTATCGATCAGTCATCTTTGTGTAAACTTTTGATCCCTTTAGTGTCCGAGCTTGCCTTTGAGTCCTTCTTAAAAATGGTAGAGCTGTCTCTTAGCTTTCCAACGAAACAAACCGTGTCTAATTTGGAGCTCGGAGTCAAAAGATATGAACATTTGAAGTTAGGAGGTCGGATCGCATGGTTGATCGCCCACCACAAGACGCCTGCTGAAGCGATCGACCTGGTGCGGCGACCGACGACTGGTGCGGGAGATCGACCTGGTGGCGATCGACCTTTTGCATGCGACCTTTGCGATCGATTTTCAGCCGACCGACTTCTCTTCCTTGTTTTGGCCATAACTTCTTCGTCCGACATCCGATCGACCTGATTTTCAAAGCGTTGGATTCCTAAGACATTTTTCTATCTTTTCATACTAGATTGATCAGTTTTGGAATTAAATTGAAAAAGGTGCATTGAAACAAAGTGAGCTGATCAGTGATAAAAGTTTGAATAGTGTTCAGTATTTTGGATATATCTCGATCTCTAGAGCTCGGATTGAGTTCATTCTTGTTTCTAATTAAACTAGAGACATGAGGCTACCAATTTTATGACGAAGCCGAGCTATGATGTAGCCTCTAAGACTTCCAAATATAGGTCGGAAGTTTAGTGTAGTGTTCAGTCTTGGTGTTGTAAGGACTGAACAGTGTTCAGTATTTTGGAGATATCTCGATCGGTAGAGCTCCGATAGATCTGATTATTTTTTTAAATTAAAATAGAGACATGGGGCTACAAATTTTATGAAGGAGCCACGGTATAAGGTAGCCTCCAAGACTTTCAAATACGGGTCGGAAGTTCGAGGTAGTGTTCAGTCTTGGTATTGTAATGGCTGAACAGTGTTCAGTATTTTGGAGATATATCGATCGCTAGAGCTCGGATTGAGCTGATTCTTTTTGAGAATTAAACTAGAGAGATGAGGCTACAAAAGTTATGAAGGAGTCGATCGACAATGGAGCATCTAAGGCTTCCAAATATAGGTCGGAAGTTAGATATAGTGTTCAGTCTCGGTGTTGTAATGGCTGAACAGTGTTCAGTATTTTGGAGATATATCGATCGCTAGAACTCGGATTGAGCTGATTCTTTTTGAGAATTAAAATAGAGACATGGGGCTACAAATGTTATGAAGGAGCCGATCGACAATGTAGCCTCTAAGACTTCCAAATATGGGTCGGAAGTTAGGTGTAGTGTTCAGCCTCGGGTTTGAAGAATAAACCTCAGTATTTTGAAGATATCTTGAGCTATAGAGCTCCGATCGATCCGATTATTGAAGCGATGGATTCGTAAGACATAGAGGAACATTTCTTTAGAAGAAAGTTTTATCAAATGACTTCATTTACCTGATCGAAATAATCAGACAAGATGTCAGTTTTAAAGATCAATGAAGGGGCAATTTTGGAAGTTTACTTAAAGGGGTTAAGTTTATAGGCTTAAATGGAGGGGCATATGGGTCATTCCCCATTCATTAAATGACATGGCAGTATAAAAGATAGTGGCTGTCGTATAAGGCATAAGGAAGCACAGAAATGAAAGACTTAATAAAATAAGAGAGAAGAGAGAAGGGAGAGCAAACTTCGGAGAAGAAAGAAGGGAGAGCTTAGGGTTTCGGATTTTTGGGGGTTCAAGCTCAGTTTTTCGTTGATTCGTGAAGGAAAAAGATGGAAGGAGAAGAGAGCTTCCTTCCAAGCCTAATAAATCCGAAAATGGTGAAAAGTTTGAGGTAAGAGAAAAGTTGAGCTTTGAGCTTTTCTTCGATTTATAGTTTAGAAATATGGAAAATGGTATGGGTTTGTGGAGTATGAAGTCAATTTTGATGATTGCTAAGTATGATGGGTTTAATTTGGGATTTTGAGAATTAGGGTTTATGCCCAAATTTGAAATTTGGGACTTTTGGAAATTTGTAATTTAGAAAGCTTGAATATATGAGGGATTTATGTTTTCTAAGTTCAATTTTAGGATTAAGTTATTTATGATGTTGAATTTGGGTGAAATTGTTTTAGGTGAAGTTAAATTGGAAGAAAGAAGGAACCAATGGACAAATTGGAGCTAGGAACAACTTTCTAGCATCGAATCGAGGTGGGTACCAGTTTATAATAGAATTTATAAGCCACTACTGATTTCTTTAAATAAAGAGATTTTCTGATTTCAATTGCATCATAAGTGTTGCATCATTGTGTGAATGATTTGAAAAATCATCATTGATTCCATACATGAGCTTTTGATGAATTGCAAAATACATTTGTGTTATGCCTCGAAAGATTCCACGGCATTTCGTATATTCGAAAGAAAGATCATTCAATAAATGATATTGATCTTGAATATGATAAAGGTTTGAAAATTTTGATTTCCGATTAGTTTTAAGAGCTTTTATAAAATATGATTTTATGTAAAAGTTTGAAAACTTGTGATTTCCGCATAAATTCGGAAGTGTATAGAAAATATTGTTTATGGAAATATTTGAAAGTTTTGATTCCTAAAAATGCTTTGAAATTGTCTAGAAAATGGTTTATGCAAATGTTTGAAAATTTATGATTTCGAATACTTTCAAATTAGTTAGAAAATGTTGTTTATAAAAGTGGTTGAAAGATTTCGATTTCAATGTCTAATGTTTATAAAAAAGTATTTGAAAAATTATGATTTTACATTGTTTATAAAAGTGTTTGAAAAGTTTACGATTTCCAAACTTGTTTATAAAATGTTTGACAAAGTGTGATTTCAAATGCATTTGAAATTGTTTAGAAAATAAGGTTTATTTAAATGTTGACAAGTACGATTTTCGAAAGGCGTTTGAAATGGTTTTAGAAACTGTTTTAAGAATTTATACAAGTTTTAAATGTTTGATAAATTAAGAAAATTTCTGAAGTTTTGAAAAATGACACAAAGGTTCAATTTCTGGTCTTCAAATGATTTGGGAGATTGATTGAAAATTGAGAAAGTATTGAATTTTATTGTTCCCGAATATATTTTTGGAAAAGGGTTACAAGTTTTAAAATGAATTGAGAAATGAAGAAAGATTTTGAAATTTATTTCCGTGATTTGGATTTAAGAAATTGCGTAAATTGTTAAATTCGTTATTTTCGACGAATTTGATAAGTTATGAAAATGTTTTCGGAATGTTTTTAAGAAAATACAAGAATTATAAAAAAATAAAAATAAAAATAAAATTGAATAATGTGCTTTATGAACCTGCATACGTTGATTTATGTCTTAAAGAAATCACTTGCATTCATTGTTCTGATGTTGATCCATATGTGATTACATTGTTGAATTGAGATTGAATATGTTTATTGATGTGATAATGTTATGCCATTGGAGTGTGCCATGGCATTTTGATTTGAATGGAAAGAAGAAAAGAAAATGGAAGCATATCATTTTGATAAATGATCTTGAGCATTGCTTATATGCTTTTGTGTGGGCGAGAGAGTTACGGATGGATAGTCACGCACGCCGGCGTATGGAAAATTATAGCCTTCTCCTACGCCCACTTGAGGCCACGAGATCCTGAGAAATAGGACTTGGATAGTTTACGGTATAAACTTCGGTTTATCCGTTGTGTTTACGGAACTCTCGAGCCATGTGTTGTTGTGCATTGCTTATGTGATTGCCATTGCATCTATGAATTATCAAGTTGATGCATTCATGTTTTATAAACTTATGGGTTTATGGCTGAAAGCATAAAAATCATATGTTTTGCAAATGGAGATTTTCGCTACAGCAAGTAAAAGAACCTTTTGAAAATGTGCTTTACGGATTCCAAAGAAATGTTTTCTAAGACCAGAAAAGAAAAAGAATTTCAAAGATTTTGCTTATATATTTGTTATAAACTGTTACCCACGAGCTATAAGCTCACCCCCCTTCATTCCCATTCACAGGTGATGAGAAGAAGATCGGGTGAAAGAAAATAAAGATTTCTATTTGCATGTGTTTATAACGTATTATTGGTAAGTTAAAGGATTGCTGAGAAGTCTAGAATTGTTGTGTATTGTGTACTTTGATTTGGGGTTATGGGTAATGTATAAGGCTTGAAAATGCCACTATGAGTTGTATAAAGCTTTGAGTTATGAAATTGTGTATGTAATGAGCATAAGGTGTATGAATTCTGGAATTATGTATTGATTTAAGTTATGTTTGGGATGTGTGTATGAGTATGAATGTGATAATGTATTTTGGATTGAGTTTGGTTATGAAAGAAATGAAAAGGAAAGGAATAAGAAAGAAAGAAAAGAAAAGAAAAATTTATACCGGATTTAGAATGTCTTAAGGTTTCCAAAGCGACAGTGATTTCTAAGAATTTGTTCGCGGATGTCGGTACTTGTGTTTCAGTTCGAATGCTTCAATTCGATTTGTGATTCGTGATCGTTTGTTTGGTTTGTCTCTGAGCCAATTTGATTTGACTTTGTTGTATGCTTCGCTTCCAAGTTGGCTTTCGATTCGTTAATGATTTGTTTCGCTTTGTGATCAATCGTGTATTCGTTCCGCCTCTTTGTGATTCGTTCCATCTTCCGTTTTCGGGTTGGGGCACCGGTCTCCGGATCGGGTCCCAACAAAAATCCCCCTATTTTGTACATTGTTTTGTTTAGAATTCGTAACTCCTTTACCGTTAAGATTCCTCGTGGGAACATTATCCACTTACCACTACTACATTAAATTGTATTAACAGAAGTGATTTCTTTTGAATTTGGTTGTAGGCGACAACAGTACTTAATTTTGGTGTCATTGTTGGGGAATTTTTGACGGTTTATGTACGTTACGCGTTCAAACCAATCAGAGAACTTGCATTACAATGTTAAGATCGAGAAGACAGCTAAAAGACTGTGGAAACAAACCAAATATCAGAAAGAGACACAAAAAATGGAAAGAATGGCAACAAACCGCACTCTTCGCGAACTAGCCGCACCCACGGACACGTAACAGCCCCACTTCATCAATTTTCCAAATTTAGGTGATAACAATACTTTTGAATTAAAATATGGGCTGATTCATTTGTTACCTATTTTCAGGGGTTTACCAGGAGAAGATCCGTACAAGAACTTGAAGGAATTCGACATGGTTTGCATAGGAATGAAACTGAAGAATGTGACGGAAGAGCAGATTAAGCTGGGAGCCTTCCCATTCTCCCTTAAAGATGATGCTCAAGATTGGTTGTACTATTCAGTAGGAGAGCAAACGTGGGCTGAAATGAAGAGGTTTTTGTTCGAGAAATATTTTCCAACATCGAGAGCAGCCAATATTCGGAAAGAAATTTGCAAAATTTGTCAACACACGGGAGAAACACTCTACGAGTATTGGGAAAGATTCAAGAAACTTTGCGCTAGTTGACCACACCACCAAATAATCGAACAACTATTGATTCAATATTTCTACGAAGGACTCTTGCTTTCA
Organism: Erythroxylum novogranatense; assembly: GCA_029891385.1. Taxonomy (NCBI): domain Eukaryota; kingdom Viridiplantae; phylum Streptophyta; class Magnoliopsida; order Malpighiales; family Erythroxylaceae; genus Erythroxylum; species Erythroxylum novogranatense. The sequence goes on along the minus strand of CM057231.1, from coordinate 18,701,854 downwards.
GATGGGAGTATGATCGATGTTACAAGTGGTGGTGCTTTAGTTGATAAAACGTCGGCAACCGCAAGGGAATTGATCGCTAACATGGCCTCCAACGCTCAACAAATCAGAATACGTACTAGGCATGGATCAAAAGGCGTGAATGAAGTGAATGTGACCATATTGGAGAAGACATCGGATGACCTTACTTCTTTGGTGCGACAATTGGTGGTCACGAAGAAAGAAGAAGTAAAGGTATGTGGTATATGTTTAATGTTAGGACATTCTACTGATTTATGTCTGATTTTGCAGGAGGAAAACACAGAGTAGGTGAATGCCATGGGAGGATTTGCAGGACCAAGTCAAAGGAAGTACGACCCATTTTCCAACACCTACAATTCGGGGTAGCGCGATCACCCGAATTTGCAATATGGGAATCCTCAAAGACAACAAGTGATCACAAATTTCCAGCAATATCGGCAACTATATGTGCTTAGGCAAAATCAAAATGTAATAACAAATTCTGAAGGTAAGTCCTCTTTGGAAGATGTAGTTCAATCTTTGGCCACTAATACTTTAACCTTTCGGTGGAGTACTGAAGCAAATATCCGTAATATTGAAAGTCAACAAAGGAACATTGAGAATCAATAGAGAAACATCGAAAACCAGATAAGTCAAATGGAAACTACCATAAATGGATTGGAAGCATGAACTTCTGGAAATTTTCCGGCATAACCGAAGATTAATCCAAGATAAAGTGCAAAGGCTATTTCATTGCAGAGTGGCAAGGAACTACAAGAACTATTTCTGAAAAATTTCAGAAGAGAGGTAGAGGAAGATATCATGTTGATCGTGGCTCTGTCGATTAGATCTTAAGATCGATCCTTAGAAACCGGTCAAAAATAATAAATTCCAAGATTACAGTATAGGTTGCAATCTCAGGTCGTCTCACTTAATCGGAACCTAATGAAATGGACCTAAGCTAGCCTATATGTCATAAAGTACAAGCGAAGTTAGTAAGGAAAGGGGGGGGGGTTTTGTTTTTTGAAAACATTAACTACACTAAAATGCTTTGTGGAAAGTATTTTTTGGTTTTTGGAAAAGAAAATGAAAAGATTAAAACAAGTGATAAAATCCCCTTGAAAATGAGCTTTTGCTATCACCGTTCAAAACTAATTTGATGGGATTAGAAATCATTAAGTTTGAATGGTAAACCTTAAAGGACTCTCTTTAAGTCCAGGGTTTTGATTAATGAACTCCATTTCTCAAGACCCCATTAAGCGCTCTTAAACCTTAGAACTTTAAAGGACTCTTTAAGTCCAGGATCTTGATCAATGAACTCCATTGCTCAAGATCCCGTTAAACGCATCTTAGTGTGTGCGGTGGATTAAAAATCACTAAGTTTAAAATGATAAACCTTAAAGGACTCTCTTTAAGTCCAGGATCCTGAGCAATGAACTCCATTTCTCAAGATCTCATTGAGCGTTTTTGAGCCTCAGAACCTTAAAGGATTCTTTAAGTCCAAGGCTTTAATCAATGAACTCCATTGTTTAAAACCTTGTTAAAAACATCTTAGTGTGTGCGGTAGATTTGCCAATGCAATGGGTCAAATGAAATCTAGCATCAACTCAATATCAAACACAACTAGGCAGATAAAAGAGAATCAACAAGATCACAATTTGACATATATGAGACTTCATATATTTAAGCACATAATTCTACATAAACAAATCCACAACACCTTACACTGTTCAACGCTTAATTAAACTCTAATTAAGCAAATCTAACTACAAGGCAATAAACCCCAACTCGGCTGTTCATAACGAAGTAGTTAAACGTGACAATGTAAACTACTAATCCAAACAACACATTAAATGTCCAACATTTAATTAAGCTATAATCGAGTAGCTTCACTACAAGTTACAAATCCTAGACCTGGGCATTCATAAATCATAGCCAAACTACGGATTAAGCTACTCCCCTTTGAAGCTCGGTGAACTCCAACCATCACTGCATCTTTAGGAGAAAATGAATGCCTAACCACGCACTGTAACCGGAAACTTCACAACTCGTGACGAAACTAAGCTACCCATGATGGAGTCGACGGTGAAAATGGAAAAGAAAACTTATGTGAAATTGTCCCCAGGGAACCCCGAAGGGAACCCTGGGTGGTAGATGTGAGTGCTTCCTCTTCTTCTCTCTTCGCTCGTCGGTTTCCTTTTTCTCCCCGAATGAATGTCGATCCCCCAAAAGATCATTATTCTAACCTAATTCGGCAAGATTTAAAGGATGAGTCATGGGCTGGGTCAGTACAATGATAAAAATTTCTATTTGGAGTCCGGGTATCCGCTGCACGTCACGACGAGTGAATTATTTGACCTCGCGACGCGCGGTTGTTTGTTCTCTTACCGTGGCGTGTGAATTGTTAGACGTCGCAACGTGCTATTGCTCGATCATACGCCGCGACGTAAGAATTGTTTGACGTTGCGACGTGCTTTCTGCTGGATGCACCGTGGCATGCATGGAAGGCTCACGTCCTGTTGACTTTTTGATGAGTTGACTCCCTTGTTTTCCTACAAAACAAAATAACCATTTGTAGTATTAATTGTCCTTAGAAAAATTATAATGCAATTAATATCAATTTGCGACAATTTTACTAATAAATTGCAAATCATATGAGCTCAATATAAGGAACTAATTTAAGCACAAAAGTTACAATTAGGAGTCAAAAAGTGCATTAACAGTTATGAAAGTGTAGCCAATTAATAAGATAAACTTGGGCTCAATCACATGCAAACAACACCTTCGCAACCAGAATTGATGCAAAAATAACTGCAAAACAAGGTGATTCCACCTCCTTTTCCAATTCAATTCACAAAAACAAAGAAGGAAGAACAAAAGAAGGAAATTTTGAAGACTTTCCGAAAGGTTCTAGTAAACATTCCTCTCCTTGATGCAATTAAGCAGATTCCAAGGTATGTTAAATTCCTTAATGAACTTTGTACTTCAAAGAGGAAACAAAAATTTGATGAGAAAGTGCAATTGGGAGAAAAGGTTTTAGCGATTTTGCAAAAGAAAAAGCTTCCACTGAAATGTCAAGATCTAGGTATTTTTACTATCCCATGCCAAATTGGTGATTTGCGGATTGAAAGAGCTATGTTAGATTTAGGTGCGTCCATAAATGTTATGCCATACGATGTGTATAAATCTTTAAATGTTGGACCTCTTAAAGAAACTAATGTAGTTATTCAATTAGCGGATTGCTCAAATGCTTATCTGAAGGGTGTATTAGAAGATATATTGGTCCAAGTAAGGAACATTCTTTTAAAGATATATTGGTCCAAGTAAGGAACATCTTTTTTCCGGCTGATTTTTACATTTTGCAGATAGGCACCGATGACACATCTTCTTCCACTTTGATCTTATTCGAAAGGCCATTTTTGAAAACAACTAAAACTAAAATAGATGTTCATGATGGATCTTTAACAATGGAATTTGATGGTGAATTAATTAAGTTCAATATTTACAATACCACGAAAATTCCAGATGATGAACAACCTATTGTTTATGTGGACTTTATTGACACATGGGTGCAGGAAAACTTGATTTTGAAAGACAAAGATGAAGTTGAAATGATCTTGGAAATGGAAAAGGCATCAACGTGGCAAGGAAGTGAGGAATCGACATTATCTAGGGAATTAATGAAAAACGCATCACATTGGCAAGAAAGGGAGAAAACGACATTAGCTGGTGAACCAATGGAGACGTCACTTTGCTTGGAGACCACCCAACCATGTTAAGTCAAAATGACTTTATGATTAATTTTGATGAAAACCAAATAATGATGAAGGAAGAAATGAGACAGAAGCAGATGAAAATGAGTCAGAAGAAAAATGAGATGGAAGGAAATGAGACGGAAGAAAAATGAGATGGAAGGAAATGAGATGGAAGGAAAATGAGACGGAAGGAAAATGAGACGGAAGCAAAAATGAGACAGAATCACAATGAGATGGAAGCAAAATGAGACGAAAGGGAAAAATGAGACGGAAGCAAAATGAGACGGAAGTAAAATGAGACGGAAGCGAAAAATGAGACGGAAGCAAAATGAGACAGAAGCGAAAATGAGACGGAAGCAAAAATGAGACGAAGCGAAGCCGAAAGTGAGACGAAAGAATTGAAGATGAAGAACCAAATCAGTTTGAGTTAGTTACAGAACTCAACTGAATAATCGTTTCTTTAAAGATCAAGAAACAAGAAGAAAGAAGTAGTTATTAAGAAGCAGTTGAAGAAAAAGACTATAAATATGAGTCGAAGTCGAAGACTAAAAAATTAGTGATTTTCAAAAGCTAAATACTGTATTTGTGCGAAACACGAGAGCTATATTTTCTGTAATAAAGCTCGCAATATCTTTCTGTAAGAAAGAAGAAAAGCTGAGAGCCTGAAGAGGCTAAGTAAGAAAAAAAAATTTGTTGTAAGAGACCTGAAGAGGCTCGGAGAAAAGAATACTTGTACTTTTGTGAAGTATAGTGAAATTTCAGAAGGGATTCTGAGGACTGGACGTAGCCCACGGTTTGGGGTGAACCAGTATAAAATTGTTGTGTCGATTCTCACTCTCAACTCTTAACTTTTGTTTCTATTGTTGATTTAAATACTTCATAATACTGTTTGTCAATCGTTTTGAGAAAGCAAATTTTTAAAAAGGGGATTGTATTAAAAATTCAAATACACAATTCAACCCCCTTCTTGTGCATTTTGTATATTACTAACATGTGATTCACTTCAATTGGTATCAGAGCTCGGTGTCCAAGAACTACCATAATAAAGTGTGGATAAAGATCCATGGCAGAGTCACACATATATATAGCTGAAGGTGCCTCCATAACTAGACCTCTGATGTTCAATGGAGAAGACTATGATTACTAGAAAGACAGGATGCGACTCTTCATTGAATCTACTCATATCGATCTTTGGGAGATAATACAAAATGGACCGTATACACCGGTAGATGAAGAAGGAAATGTCATTCCATGAATCAGGTGGTCTGCAGAACAAAAAATAAGATTCCAGCTAAATTCAAAGGCCAACTTCTTCTTAAGTTGTGCCCTAAGCAGAAGTGAGTACGATAAAGTTCACGGATGCGACACTGCAAAGGAGATGTGGGATACGCTATCCATCTCACATGAAGGCAAAAATCAAGTAAAATAGTCCAAGATAATCATTCTTGTACACCAGTATGAGCTATTCAAAATGAAGGACGAAGAGTCTATTGATCAAATGTTTGGAAGATTTCAAACTATCATCAATGGACTTAAAGCTCTCGGTAGAACGTACGACAATCAAGATCACGTTAGAAAGATCCTAAGAAGTTTATCGAAGAGATGGAGACCAAAAGTTATAGTCGTACAAGAAGCCAAGGATTTAATCATATTGAAGCTTGATGAATTACTTAGATCTTTAAAGATACATGAAGTTGAACTCGATGCAGAAGATAAGCCCAGACGGGACAGATCTATAGCATTGAAGGCGGGGCAGAAGAATCAGAAGAATCAAAGGAAGAGAAGTTCATCGTCAAAAGCGTTGAAGATTGAGGAATTCAAGGATGACGATTCCAGTAATTAAGATCATGCTTCAAGCGAAGAAGATGATGAACTATCCTTTATCTCGAGGAAGATCAGACGCATGCGGAAGAAAAAGGCTAAAGGAAACAAAGAATCTACTTCAAGAAGAATAGCAAAGATGAAGGGAAGATCGAGAAAACATCCCTCATATGCTATGAATGCAATAAACCGGGACATTACAAGTCTGAGTGTCCATTTTTAAAGAGAAAGTCAAAGAAGAGTAGAGAAGGCAAGAAAAGCATGATAGCAACCTGGTAAGATCTAGATTTGTCTGAATCAGATATGGACTCAGAGGCATAGGTGTAAGCAAATATCTACCTGGTAGCCGAAGAAGAAAATGATGAGGAGGTAACCTCAAAATTTAATGAATTACAATATGCATACTCAGAACTATTAGAAGATTCTCATGCAATTCTAAAGCAGTACAAGTTGCTTAAGTAAAAGTACATAGAAAACTTGAAAAACACGCAAGCATTAGAAGAGGAAAATGTCTGCCTAAAGAAACAAGTAGACGAGATGAAGAAAAAGATTGTGGTAGATAGAGTTGAAGAGATCAATAAGTTGAAATAGAGAATAAATAGTCTTTCAGTTGATCTATCAACATTTACAGAGAGTACGAGGAAAATGAATGATATGATAGGGAAATACAGACACCCTAATGATAAAACTGGATTAGGGTTTGATAAAAACTATCCTCAGCATAAAAAGATTTTTGCTCCCTTTAGGAAGAAATTTTATCAACCTAATCATTATTGGAAATATCATCATTTGCATCATCATACTATGAATTGTGCATGAACTAACCCTAAAGGATCTAATAAAATCTGGGTACCTAAGAGACAGATAATACCACTTGCAGATATCCTTCCTTGGAAAAAGCAGCCAGTACCATAGGTACTTGGATAGTGGATGCTCGTGACACATGACGGGAAGAAGGTCTATGTTCCTAGATCTTCAGTATAAGAAGGGAGGATCGGTAACTTTTGGAGACAACCAGCAGGGCAAGATAATTGGAATCGGTAAAATCGGTAAAGATTCCTTTGCATGCATTGATAATGTGCTACTAGTTGATGGTTTAAAACACAATTTGATTAGTGCCAATCAATTATGTGATTCTGGTTTTGAAGTGTCTTTCAATCAAAATTCTTGTGAAGTCAAAAACAAGGATGGATCCATATTCTATTCTGCCAAAAGACAAAACAATCTTTACAAAATCAATTTATAATTTTTTTCAAAACCAAAATATTTCCTGTTTTATATCAACTGATCAAGAAAAATTGATTTGGCAAAAAAGCTAGGTCATATCAGTTTTAAACATATTTCCAAGTTGATTAAACATGATTTGGTAAGAGGTTTACCAGAAATATGTTTTAATAAGGATTTCTTTTGTTAAAGTTATCAAAAAGAAAAACAAGTTAAAACAACATTTTCTTCTAAAAATGTTGTAACTTCTTCTAGACCTCTAAAGTTGTTACATATGGATTTATTTGGTCCAACTAGAACATTGAGTCTTGGCGGAAAGAGGTATGGTCTTGTTGTTATTAATGATTTCACTAGATTTTGTTGGATATTATTTTTATCACATAAATATAAGTCTTTTAAGTGTTTTAAGGTGCTATCAAAAAAGTTACAGAATGAGAAAGGAATGTCTATAGACTTCATAAGGCTTTGTATGGCTTGAAACAAGCTCCTCGAGCTTGGTATGATCGTCTGAGTTCTTTTCTTATTGAGAATAAGTTCACTAGAGGTCAGGTGGATAAAAATTTATTTAGAAAGTACATAAAGAATGATTTTATTATTGTTCAAATTTATTTTGATGATATTATTTTTGGTGCTACCTCTGAAGTGTTATGTACTAATTTTGAAAAGTTGATGAAAAATGAAATTGAGATGAACATGATGGGTGAATAAAAATTCTTTCTTGGTTTGCAAGTTAAGCAAACCGAAGAAAACATTTTTATTCATCAACAGAAGTATGTGAAGGAACTGTTGACAAAATATGATATGGGAAAAGTAAAACCAATGTCAACTCCGAAGCATTATTCAAACCATTTGTCCAAGGACGAAGCTGGCAAGAAGGTTGATCAAACTCTGTATAGAGGGATTATTGGTTCCTTACTTTATCTTACAGCAAGCAGAACTGACATTTTGTTTAGTGTTTGTTTGTGTGCAAGATTTCAGGCAGATCCTAGAGAATCTCATTATATTGTTGTTAAAAGAATTTTGAGGTATCTATCAGGTACTACTGATCTTTGCGTAATGTATGAGAAAGGTAAAGATTTCAGGTTAATTGGCTACTATGATGCGGATTATGCAATAGATAGGATTGATAGAAAAAATACGAGTGAAGGATGTCACTTCCTTGGTAATAACCTAGTTTTGTGTTCAAGTAAAAGGCAAAGCTCAATTGCTCTATCAACTGCAGACGCCGAGTATATGTTAACCACAAGTTACTGTTCACAGACGTTGTGGATTAAGTACCAGCTAGAGGACTACGCAGTACAAGAAGAAGAAATCTCAATCTACTGTGACAACACAAGTTCCATCAATCTATCAAAAAATCCCATACAACATTCGAGAGTTAAGCATATCAAAGTCAGACACCATTTTCTACGAGACTACGTTCATAGAAAGATTGTGAGTCTTCAGTTTGTTGAGATGAACCATCAGTGGGCAGACATCTTCACTAAGCCATTAAGTGAAGAAAGATTCAAAGAAATCAAACAAAACCTTAACATGGTGATGTTAAGTAATCAACCGTCTGATACGTCATGACCCAAATGAAAAGGTTGGAAGAGTTAACGGTCGTCTTTGGATTGGAGAAGTTTCGGTCATACCTGTTGGGAAAAAGGTGATCATCTATTTTGACCATGCAGCTTTGAAGCATTTGGTGAAAAACAAAGAAGCCAAGCCTAGATTAATTCAATGGATTTTAATTCTTCAAGAGTTCGATTTGGAAATTCGTGACAAGAAAGGAGCTGAATATTTGGTGGCTGACCATTTGAGTAGAATCACTCTGAGTACCGCCTCTGATGTTCTTCACGAAAAATTTTTGGATGCGAATCTCTTCACAATTCAACAGGTAATTCCATGGTATGTGGACATAGTAAACTTTTTAGCAACTAAGTCTTTACCTAGTGATTTATCTAGAGTTGAGAGAGAGAAAATCAAGTGAGAGGCTAAATATTACATTTGGGATGAGCCTCACCTTTGGAAATTTTGTTCTAATCAGATTACTAGGAGATTTGTCACAGATGATGAAATTCCATCTATTTTACATTTTTGTCATTCATCTGTGTGTGGGGGACACTTTGGCCCTAAAAGAACTGTTCGAAAAATTTTAGAATGTTGATTGTTTTGGCCTAAGTTATTTTATGACTCTTACATGTTTTGCAAGTCTTGCGATTGTTGTCAAAGAATAGGTAACTTGGGATCAAAGAATCAAATGCCACTTGCGAACATTCTGGTATGTGATATTTTTGATGTTTAAGGAATAGAATTTATAGGTCCTTTCCCTTCCTCCTTTGGTAAGAACTACATTTTGTTGGCTGTAGATTACGTTTCGAATAGTTTGAAGCTAAGGGTACTATATCTGATGATGCCAAAACTGTTATTGATTTTGGTAAATCAAATATTTTTGTCAGGTTCAGAATGCGTCGAGCTATCATTAGTGATCGAGGAACCCATTTCTGCAATAAGATTTTTGAGGTTTTGATGAAAAGATGTGGTATCACACACCAAGTCTCTACCGCTTACCATCTGTAGACAAGTGGGCAAGCTGACGTGTCCAATAGAGAGATCAAATCTATACTAGAGAAGTTGGTGAATCCAAACCAAAAGGATTGGAGTCTACGATTGGCAATGCTTTTTGGGCATACCAAACTGTATACAAAACTCCTATAGGTATGTCTCCTTATAGGTTAGTTTTTGGCAAGCCTTGTCATTTACCTGTGGAAATAAAGCATAGAGCTTATTAGGTTGTGAAGTAGTTGAATATGGATCAGATGGAGGTTAGTAACAATAGGAAATTGCAATTGCAAGAATTAGAGGAGATTTGTAATGATGCGTATGAAAATGTGAAAATTTATAAGGAAAAAACTAAAACTTTTCATGATAAAATGATTTTTAGGAAACATTTTTCCAATGGACAAAAAGTTCTTCTGCATCATTCGAAGCTTAAGTTATTTCTAGGAAAATTACGATCTCGTTGGCTTGGACCGTTTATTGTTACTAACGTTTTTCCTTATGATGCGGTAGAAATTCAAAGTTTAGATACTTCTAAGGTATTTAAAGTTAATGGACATCTCCTGAAGCCATATTATGAAAACTTTTCGGTCGAGCAAGTGGAAGAAATAGAATTGGTACCACCAACCTATTTCTGATCAAGTAAGTAACAAAACATGTTCGGCTAAAGATTTTAAAGAAGAGCATTCAGGGGAACCTGCAAATTTTTCAGGTTTGTTTTTATTTTCATTTCAGTATGTTTATTTCAGTTAGTTAGGAATTTAAATTCACATTTTTATTTCTATCATTTTAATTTTCATATTTTCTTTTTAAAATAATAAAAAAATGAAAATTTAAAAACTAAAAAAGAAAAAATTGGAATTTTGAACTGTTTCCCGTCGCCTTTTTTTTCCCCTCTCTCTTTTCCCCCTTTTGTTTTCATCAAATTTCTCTTTCAAGTTTCAATTTCCAGCTATCACATATCACACCCATCTTAGACATTCACTCCCACTTGCCCACCACTAATTCATGTCACTCCTAGTCTTCCTTGTCAACTCACCCATCAACCTTAACTTGTGATTTTGTGCTTGTGTTATTTGTCTTGATCTATTGCAAGTTGTCTTTCCTAAAATTCATACAATGCCCAGGAAGAAGAGTGATTCTCGTAGACTAACTACTCCAATTCGTTTTGCTATTGATGCTCTTCCACCACAACCCATTTCCACCACCACCGAATCACCTCCTGCAACAACCCCAGTGTAAATTCTTGTTCCTCCACCACCACGAACAAAGAGGGGCAAGGAGGACGAAAACAAAAGCAAATGGACCACTAGAGTTGGGGGCTGCACCTCTTTCATACTTCCCAAAGATACAACACGATTCCAACAGCTAGGTGAACGAAAAATTTATCCATGATGGGAGTTGTGGATTTTAGCCGTGGCCACATTACTTTCACCATTCCCGACCCAACCACTTTTCCCACGATGAGAACCTCAGCAACACGAAGTCAAGCCCAACTAGATGAAACTAGTAACCACCAACAACACGACATCGATTTGGAAGCTCGTCTTAGTAAGATCGAACGAAAAATGCACCGTTTGGAGCACAATTGGATGGCCTACTGGGAGCATGAAGGATTTTAACCGCCACATCTACCAACACCTTGAATTCGGCACCTCCATAATAGAGAAGCTTTCTTTAAATTTTTCCTTTATATTTATGCTTCTTTAACATTGAGGACAATGTTGGTTTAGGTGTGGGGGAAAAATTGGAGTTTTGGTTTGTGAATTTTTCCAATTTTTGTGTAGTTTTTATTCATTTTTGCAAATGGTTATGCATGTTAAACCATGAAGCTTTGTCATATTAGTTTCGATGAGATTGAGTATACGCATGAAATTAAATTAGGCTAAGTGAGTTTTGAGGTGAATCATGTTGATTGATTGCAATAACTGATCTTATAGACTTAGTCAAAATTTTGACATTTGAGTGATGAGATAAATTATGGAATTAAGGTGAATTCTTAAATTATACTTGTGAGCGAACTTGAGCCTAAATGAAATCATATTTAAGTCATATTATTTTTTTGAATTGTGTGAAGCTCTTCTATTCATGCTGCCTTTAGAACTTGCACGGAACCGATTTGAATTTATTTGATTACAAGGGATGTAGACAGGATTAAGGCCTTCTTTGTTTTTAAACCCTTTAGCTTAAAAATTACCCACCTACTTATTTTCCCTTTGCAAACATTTTTGAGCCTTTATCTTTGTTTTTCAATCAATCACCTTATTTTAAAAACCCAACAACCTCATTAGCCTTACCCTATCACAAGTTGAATGAAGCATTAAGTAATTTGGGACTTTTGTTCTGTATTATATTCTGAGATATTTTTATAGGTACTTCTACTCATGTATTTATTATTTTCTCTTATTTTTATTATTTTCCCTTGTTCTTAGCATTATTTGAAAATGGAAAAAAGAAAAACAAAAGAACAGAAGAGAAAAGGGAAAAAGAAAAAAATCAAAAAATAAATAAATAAATAAATAATAGAGCATAGTAGCATGAGTTAGTATGAGTAGTTGTAACCCTTTGTGTCATCTGTTTGTCTCATAATTTAAATTTCAGTGTCTCTTTTACTTGATACATTGTGAATGCTTGTGATCAACCCTTTGTCATTTTCACCTCACCTGTGAACCTAGCTCCATTACAACCCTGAATAAAGTCCTTACGATCTATTAGCTCATATGATCTGAATGGATGATAACTGGTTAAATTGCAAGTCTATGGTAGTGCAATTTGTTAGAGAGAGATCGAGAGAAACACTTTGACTTCAAACAGTTAAGTGTAAGAGCAAAATCCATTAGAAGAATTCATTTTGATTTCATTTTTGCTTTTGAGCAAAAATGTCTTATTTTGACTTTGTTTATTTACATTGGTGAAAAGCGATTATGATATATGTTACAACTTAAGTCTTATTGGCCCAAGTTAATAAATTGTGTGCACTTGATCTTGTGAATGATAAATTGACTGAGTGTAATGATTTGACATGTTTGCTCAAGGGCAAGCAAAGGTTTGGTGTGGAGGAATTTGTTAAGTTATCAATTTGCATTTATTTTGTACTTAATTCTCTTTAATGTGTTGAAAATATTATTCGAAATTAATGAAATTATTTTATAATTGTTTGCAGATGATTTTCAACACCTTAGAGACAAAATTGAATTAAAAAGATGAAAAAAGCGAAGAAAATCCGAAATTCCAAGTCTGGCAACAATTCAGTCACTAAGCGTGGGCATATGCAAGAATGAAATTAATTTCCAGATCTGCGTTCAAAATTTGAATATGATTCTTTTGAGATTCTTATAATCTTTTAAGATAAGATTAATGGAGATTCACAATCTGAAGATAGGGGAAACGTGATCTGCAAGATAGGATGAAAAAGGAAGGGATCGGGAGGCATTAAAAGGGGACAAACGTGACTGTTCATATCATCCTTTGTTTTTTTGGAATAGATTTTTTATTCTGCAGATTTTCTCTTAGTTGTTCTTGTGTTTTTTTGCAATTTTTTAATTTTTTTCATATTCTTTAAGAAAGACCAAGGGTGGAGACTTGTTATGTTATTATTTCCTTGATTTCTACTTTCATTATGAATAGCTAAACTTCTTTTTTTGGTTGAGGGAAGCCATATTATCCATTATTATGTGTGAGATGTTTCAATAGAGTTTATGTTGTTGATGAAAATTGAGTATCTTCTAAATTACTTTTTCTAATTGGATTGATTGATTTCTAGGTATGCAATTAGGGATTGATTCATTCAATAGCTAGATTAATGAAATATGACGTTCAGTTTCGTTAGTCGCAAGTAGAAATTACGATTACCTTCTTTATGTGAGAGATGGAAATTTTAAGAAGATATTTGCTTGATTAATTGCATGTCGTACGTTGATTATCTTACTCGTTGGTTTCTTAATTCGTAAAGGTATTATTCAATTGAAGCTACAATCGTATCTAGGTTATTGTTTGATAACAATGCTAGGATAAATGTTTCTAATCATTACACTTAAGAGAAAACATCCCCAATGAATGTTTATTAATAATTGAACTTTTATATTGAGGATCCATTTTAACGTGATAACATTGGTGACCCGAAACCAAGGTATTTCCCATTAAAAATTTAGATCCAATTATTTCTTTTGATTTGCAATTTTTCTTATATTTTTCCTTAAATTTTCGTGATTTAAAATCCCCCTATTTCATACTTTGTTTTGATTAGAATTCGTAACTCCTTTACTGTTAAAATTCCTCATAGAAGCGATATCCACTTACCACTACTACATTAAATTGTATTAATAGAAGTGATTTCTTTTGAATTTGGTTGCAGACGACAACAGTACCAAATACACGACACCATAAACCAAAGGAATACAGAAGGCTGCATTTTGACCAAGAATAACGAGTAAGCCATCAAAACTAGGGTTGTCCACTGCCCAAAATGACATTTCCTACCAGTTACAGCTAAGAAGCCAATTTCAATACTGAAAAAAGCAGTTTTTTTTCTCTAATTTAGGCTGTGTTTGGATGATAGCTGATCAGCCAAAAATTGGTCGATTGACCAAAATCAACTGTTTGACTTAGTCAAACAACTGTTAAACTTGTTTGTAATTGGCTGGTTGGGTTGGATGATTCAATCCAACTATCCAAAAATCAATAAGTTACTGGTACCCAATGTTTGGGATAATCAGCTGATTACCCCAAACCCAAGATACCAAAATACCCTAGCCGTTTGACCTCTACGTCTCTCTCATCTTTCTCATTTTCTCTAGAACACTCATTATCGTTTGCTCTCTACTCTACCAATCAATCGTCCAGATTAGTTTTCCTTCTGAAACAATAGGATCTGCAACCCTTTTTCTTCGTTCATAATCCTCTAATCTCCTTCTCTCTTCCCTCGAGCTTAAGATGAAGCCTTCTCTCTTCTCTCTTTCTCTAGATACACCCCACCTTGCTCTTTATCTTGATTTTGGATCTGTTGTCTTCCTTTTTTTGGCGTGTTTTTTTCTTTGATTTCTAAGGTTAGCTAAATCATTGATCTCCTTTCTTATTGCAGCGTTTTCTCATGAAAAGTTTAGCACTTTTTATTTGTTCTATACAATTGGAAATTTGGGTTGTTTTTTGTTTCTGAGTTTAAGGGGTTTTAGATTGACCTTGTTATGTTCTGTTTATCTTGCTCTGAACATTGGATTTGGGTTTTGGTTTTGTCGATTGGCATCTTGGAGTTCTGTGATTTGTTTCCTTTAATGGCTACCGAGATTGTGAGTCTAGAGGGATTGAGTGGATCAGGGCCACAATCGAAGCAATTTGGCATTACAAAATCAATATCAGTGACGATGCCCACAGAGGTTGATGCTCAGAGGAGCCATGAATTGGAAAAGGTATTTAGGGTTTTCTTATTTTTGAAAAATATTAGGACTTTTTGGTAGTGATTGTTGTGTCAAGGGTATTGAGAATCTGAGGTTGGGCATTTCCTTTTTTAGATGTGGGCTTTTCAAGTATGATTTAGACGCAGAGAATCTGATTATGCTTTCTCCTAACTCGTTATTTTTGCTTCTTCACATCACTCTAAGCTGTGTTAAGGATTTCCTTTTATGTAGGAAATGTTGAAGCAAGTAGTTTTTGGGGTTTGTCGAGCAATTTTTAAGGTTTTATGTCATTACAAGAAAATAAGGCATTTTGTGATGTTTTTAAAACGTCACAAAAAATGCCACAAAATGTGGTGTAGGCAAAAGGTTTTTGCGACGCTTTATGTAAAACGTCACAAAAAATACTGACATTCTGCGACGTTTATAAAAACGCCACTGAAAGTTTGGACAATTTGTGACGTTTTTAAAAGCGTCACAGAATCTCTAACATTCCGCGACGTTTTTAAAAAACATCACGAATTGTCTAACATTCCATGACGTTTTTAAAATGTCACAGAATGTGAAGGAATCCGCGACATTTTTTTGAAAACGTTGCGAAATGTCTTCCGGGACGTTTTTAGAGTTATTTTCTTTTAATTATTAATTATTTTATTTTTTTGAAAATAATTTAAATTTAATAATTTTTAAATAACAAAATTTTTTAAATCTTATTTGTTTAATCACTATTTAATATTATTTATGACTTTTATTTAATAATTCTTCAATTTCTAATATATCATTAATTTTGATAATTATTCATGTATTATTTAATTACAATTCACAAACATGTCATAGTACACTAATTAATATCAAAACTAAGGGATGAAACATTTAAGATTCTGGAAAAAATGGAAGGAGGGAGATATAATTAAAGCTTCTTTAATATCTACATCTACAATGCACTAGCAATATCCACAAAAACCATCATATTGTAACATTTATCATATCTCCTAGAGATATCAAATTAATGTAAGTGATAAGTCGACTTGTACCATGTGTAAGTCGACTTACACATGTTCGGTACTGATAAGTCGATTTGTTCATTGGATAAGTCGACTTGTTCAAGGCCCGTACTGTTTATTTGTGCCCTAAAGGCAATCCCCTTTAGCGCGTTTTATTCAAAGTCGTGTACAGACTTTATGAATAAATAAAGAAAAGGCATTATTCATTAATTTGATATTCATAAACATTGTTTATGAATTGATTGGATCTTTAATCGAATTAATGAAGTCCATGATATATGACATAGCATGAAGGAAATTATGATGTGATCATACTACTGAGATTCCTATCATGTGCAATTATGTCAAGATCTCAAATTCTCCTAGTCATAGGATTAATGAGACCGACATCATTAATCCGGATAGACTAGCACATGTCATATTCCTTGATTGGATCAAGCAGTGGATCTCAGAAACTGTAAATATGAGATATTTAGAATTGATATGTGGATGCTTACTAGCGGTAGTAAGTTCATTGGATGACCTGCCATGAGATCATCGCATGGATATCTTATCTAAGTGTCGGTGATAATCTCATCATAGCAATGGTGCAAGTATCCTTAGACTTGAGGTACTCGAGGATATCTTGAATCGATCCGTGCTTTGACTCCATTCCTTGTTGCCTTTCGGAGGTAACTCGTGGTGGTGCTTGGGTGCAACTTCGAGGTATTCAAGATAATTGAGTAGCCAATAAAGGATTCACCACTTCGGATTAGCGGAAGAGATACCCATGGCCTCTTGTCGGGATCATTACTAAGGTGGCAAGCATGTATGTCATGAAGAGTGTCTTCATTGACATATAAAGTAATGAGTCCCGAACAAGAACCGATATCACTGGGCTAGACTCGATCTATGAGAGTTGACACTTTGACCATACTCATAACCAAGTGGGGTATAGGATGGTGAAAGGACGAATTGCACAGTAATTGTCATGGAAGGGTTTGTGATCCGGTTCGTGATGAATACATCAAACCGATTACTTTCCGGTCAATTGGGGTCATGATGTGTTCTAGATACCGCCATGACTTGCTCAGATTAATTGTTAATCTAAGTGGCCAACATAACCGGAGCCTAAAGGGTCACACGATAAGAGTGTTTGAGAGAATCAGTAAAATAGTATTGGACTGAGTTCCAATCATGGAGAGCATTAGGATTAAATGGATCCCGATGAGATTGGGATATGTCCCGATGAGATCGCAACATCGATATTGCTAAGAAAGGTTTAGAGTCGTTTCAAAGACCGGGCCCAAAGAAGTTTAGTAGGACCGACCCCAGTTGGACTGGACCTTAGCATTTATATTCTAATTAATTAATTAAGTAAATTAATTAATTAATTATTATATATATATGGACATGTGCGTGGAATGAGGGAAGAGAGGATAAAACTTTGAAAAAGTCAAAGTTTATTTCTTTATTCATTAATGAATGAATGGCCATTCATCATCCACTTGGCAAACTCTTATGGAAGCATTTTTAAGTGTTAAAAATCTACATAAGAAGCTTGTCTTTGGTGGGTGTGTCCGTCGATGCTTGAGGCTTGGAGAGGAAGAACAATTTTCCTTAAAGTGTTAAGGTTATAAAGTTGAAAAAGTTTTCAAGTTTCTTCTTCTCCTTTAGGCATCAACGAACTCTCCTTCTCCAAGTACATGGTCCAACGTTTCTCTCAAGCTCTCCAGGACAGAGGTAGGCTCTAGCAGGCTTTAATCTGTTCTAGCTATTCCCGGGTCAAAGGCGTTTGACTCGGTTAGATTTTCTGATCTCTGCGTGGATGACCTTTAGAGATAGTCTCTTTTGGCTATTTAGGTTGATGTCTTCATACCGATACCGGATCCTGGATTCGGAAAGTCCAGGAACAAAAATTTTGTTTTCCGCTGCGGTACATATGATGTACCTCCGGGATTTTCCTACGGTGGTATCGAGCGCCGGTATCCCGTATGAAGCTAAAACCTAAGCGAGATCGAAACCCTAATGGAATTTTCTGTTGATGCATGCTATCTATTCAGATTTCAATTTATATTGTGATATGCTTTTCAAAATTTTCTGCCCAGAATTGTTCATAACATGTTAGAGAATATTTCTATGAAATTTGAGAATTTATCGATTTGATTTGATATAGTTTTGCTAATTAATCCCCTAAGGTTACAGATGCTGTTTTGTGAAACGATTCTGGAACAGGCATGAGTATAAAATCGAGAATAAATTCTAGAAAAATGGTTTTTCGGATTTTCCTTCACCTACATGTCTCTAAGATGTTTTTGAATATCTGTGAGCATGGAAATTGGATTTCAAGGTGATTGGATATTTATTCACGAATTTATTCTATGCTGTTGGGAATTGCTGTGCTGATGAACACAGATTTTGAATCGGTTTTGTTATTTAGGTTGACTGAGTTTTTGATGGCCTAAAATCCTGAAAAACTTCATGTAGCATGTTCTGAACATGTAGTAACCTATATAATTTTCTCATGATTTATTGAAATTGTTTCATTGATCATTTCGAGCAATGTACAGAACTGGACAGTTTTGTGAAAATTGTTGGGACTGTTTTGCTTGGCTTGATTGAGTGTGCTTTTCAGTTCAATGCCTTGAACCATTTTTAATGTGATTAAAATGTGTTATCTTGATGTAGTATGATTGCCAAACTGAATTGCTTGAAGTTGCTTTTCCAAGAATTTTCGGATGCCTAAGTGATCACATTAGCGTCTCGTTAGTATATTGCATTATCTTGTTTGTTTTGACCGTCATATTTTTATGGCATGTGTGAAGTAAATTTGATAATGTATGTGCTAGCTAGAGATGCTTAGGATGATAATTTGGGTGTTCCTAAATTATTTGAAATTAATGAGTTTTGACTCATTTCAAGCTTTTCATATAGTTTGACTATTTAAGGCATTCATGAATCAATGAAGTGTTCATTGAGGCATCAATTCACGATATTACCCTAGGTATGATGGTGTTGAGAATTGGAATTGTACTGATTGAGGAATTAGCCGATTAGAGATTTTAGCAAAATTTCTCGGATAAGTCGACTTGTATATGAAATAAGTCGACTTGTTCAAGATTTTGGATAAGTCGACTTGTGGATAGAATAAGTCGACTTGTTCAAGATTCAAGATAAGTCGACTTGTAGTACCTTGTAAGTCGACTTGTTCACGGGCAAATGACATAAGTCGACTTGTGTCATACAAGTCGACTTGTGTGGGCAGAAGCATAAGTCGACTTGCATTTGATGAAAGTCCACTTGTGGCATGCATAGTGGGATGATGGATGATTTTAGGTATAGACTCAATGTGATTGATGAAATGCCCTAAATCATATCATATAGTCATGGTGACTATAATCCTACGGCTTGGAGAAGAAGTAGATGAGACCCAAATCCCTCCTCGGAATATGAAAACTAACGCCTTCCATTAATATGGTAAGAACCGAGTTCTTATAGGTCGAGTTGTTGAGCTAACCTCAAGCTCACTCTATACTGAATATGTTGAACCATGAAAATAAGATTTTCGGATTAATGGGTCGGTTTTCCTAGAAGCGTTGATTTGTTGAGCTAACCTCAAGGTCAACGTGGACAGAGGCGAAATTGATAGCATACATCGATGTATGCGCATCAAAGAGTTGATACCAATGTAAGTGCATACATCAACAAGTTGATAAAGATCGATCGATAGTTGTATCTTAGATGTAATTGGTATATCTGATACCTCCCGAGACATAAGGTGGCTTGTTGAGCTAACCTCAAGGTCATTCTTAATGTCGGTTATCGATGATACAATTGGTATGACCGATACCTACCGATTGACCTAAGTTGTGGCTTGTTGGTAAACCCAAGGTCACTCTTAGCAATGTCGATATCGATCCACTAGACATTATGTCACTTTGTTTCTCTGGATTCGTAAAGAGGGTTATGGATTCTAGGAAACTAGTGGGAGCCATATGCATGTCATGCAAGTCCTTATGATCATGCAGGCATATCTATTCTATCATTCCTTCTCTCTATCGCGCTAGGTTGATTGAAGAAGTCTTTCAGTGTGAATTTTCGCTCTCTATTCTGGACCGAATTTTCTTGATTGGCTGAGGAATCTGAGAATTGTTCTCGATCCGAGGAACCGGATACGCCTTAGATGTTCCACTTCCAGATGCACTCTTTGTTGATGCTTCGATGAGGATCGAAAGCATATTGTAAGCATCTAAAGGACGTTGATATGGATACTTGCTTTATGCTTGCCTCGATGTCACCAGAGTCTGCAGGAGCAAAGACGAGTCCATGGATGCTCACTCTATAGTATTTCATCTTGTGGAGCCGTTTGATGAGTAAGCTCGATGCGAAAGGTTCGAGACCTCAAGACTTCTCTTCACCATTAAAGATGGCTCCAGGATATCTGGCATGCAAGATGCCTCAAGATGAATGGCTATATTGAGAGATTGGCCGCCTTAGGATTTGTAATGGATTATGAGTTAAGTAGAGACTTAATTCTAGTTGGATTGTCGATGGTTATTCACGGTTTGTGATAAACTATCGGATAAACCAAATATCCACAACAATTCTGGTGATCAATCACTTGAAGACAGTGAAAGGTGCTATCGAAGGATAGCAAGCAAGTGCTAGTGGTGGATGCTTCTTCTTCTAGTTCAAAGAAGAAAAAGGCCAAGAAACCAAAGGGAAGTGCCATCAAGGAAAAACCAATAATTCTGCCCCAAAATGATTTTGCTTTCATTGTGGCAAGACTGACCACTAAAGGCGAAACTGTAAAATCTATCTGGAGTTCCTGAAGCAGAAGAAGGCATCAGATGCCTTTACTTCTTCAAATATGTTTGTCATTGAGGTTAATACTATTCCTGATCCAAACATATCGGTCTTTGATACCGGTTGTGGCTCACACATATGAAATGATATGCAGGGCCTCAGGAACAATAGACAGCTCATAAAAGGAGAACTAGACCTTCGTGTAGGTAATGCAGCAAGAGTTGCTACATTAGCCGTAGACACTTATGTCTTGTTCCTCCCTACTGGGCTTGTATTCAAATTGGATAATTGACATTTTGTACCTGTTTTAAACAAAGAACGTATTGTATGTTTTATGTTTAAATAGAGCTAATTTCCATTGGACTTTTAGTAGCAATGGTTGTTCTATTAGTTCGAATGGAAGGCTCTATGCTACTGGTACATTATGCAATTGAATTGACATATTAGATATGTCATATCCAGTTATGAATGTCAATGACGCGAAAAGACATAATCAAGATAATTTAAAATCAACTTACTTATGGCATTGTCGACTTGGCCATATAAATGAGACACGCATCGCTAAGCTCCATAAGAGTGGATGTTTAGGGTCATTTGATTATGAATCATATGACACATGCGAATCTTGTTTATTAGGCAAGATGACTAAGTTATCCTTTAAGGGAAGGGTAAACGAATGAATGGAATATTAGACCTAATACATTCGGATGTATGTGGTCTGATGTCCATCCATGCCAGAAGTGGTTGTTTTTACTTCATTACTTTTATCGATGATTATTCACGATATAGGTATCTCAGATTCGATGAGATACAAATCAAGCGTTTGAAAAGTTCAAACAATTCAGAAATGAAGTAGAAAACTAACTTGGTAAAAGTATGAATACATTACGATCTGATCGTGGTGGAAAATGCTTAGACCAACAGTTTTGGATTATCTCGAGATAATGGATTTTATCTCAAGATACTCCACCTTACACGCCGCAAAGACAATGGTGTGGTGAAAGGAGAAATCGAACCTTGTTAGACATAGTGCGATTGATGATAGGTTTACTGCATTTTGGGAATATGCGCCAAAGCAATTTGTTTACTTGTTAAATGAGTTCCATTAAAGGCGATTGTGGTTACTCCATATGAGATATGGACTAACCGAAAGCCCTATCTTTCTCATCTCGAAAGTTTGGGATTGTCACGCTTACGTGAAGCGGACACGATCGATACATTTGATGTAAAAGTCGACAAGTGTTTGTTCGTGGAATATCAATTCTACCTTGCTTAAGAACAAAAGTTGTTTGTTTCCAAGCATCTTTGTTTTCTTAAAGAAAGAGTTTCTTTTACAAGAGGACGATGGGAGCAAAGTTGAACTTGGAGAAGTTCAAGATTCTCGAACAAACATAGATCAATCGCTCGAACTCAAACTGTCACTTATATAGATGAGGTAACAGTTCAACCTTCTATTACACAAGAATTTCAGAGGTCATGAGGATACGCCTGCTCTCGAGAGATATGGATTTTCGTAAGTGAGCAGAATGACGTATTGCTCATATGAGATGATGCGCCTACTACCTATGAGCAGTGTTCGAAAAGTTCGAGTCCGGAACATGGCTTTGTGCCATGAAATCAAATGGATTCCATGTATGAAAACCAAGTATGGACTTTGGTTGTTACACGAAGGATAAAACCCACGAGGTGCAAAGGAGTTTTAGAAGAAAACCAACATGGATGGTAATTTGATTACCTATAAAGCAATGCTTACGGTTAAAGGATTTAAATCACGCATAAAGAGTTGATTATGACAAAACCTTTAGCCCCGTAGCAATGCTTAAATCCATTAGGATACTCTTAGCCATTGCCACTCATTATGATTATGAGATATGGCAAATGGATGTGAAAACAGCTTTCCTGAGAGGAAATCTACCCGAGGATGTGTATGACACAACCTGAGGGCTTCACTTCCATCGATGGCGGAAAGGTATGCAAGCTTCAGAAATCCATGTTTGGATTGAAGCAAGCATCCAGGAGTTCGAATATCCGTTTTGATGAGGTACTCAAAGAGTTTGATTTCTCAAAAATCCGGATGATCATTGTGTGTATAAGAAGGTTAATGGACCGCAATCGTATTCCTTGTGTTGTATGTAGATGACATATCGTTACTAGGAAACGATGTCTCTATGCCGCAATCGCTAAAATTTGGTTGTCAATCAATTTGCGATGAAAGACCTTGGTGAAGCAACTTATATCCTAGGGATATAGATTTATAGAGATAAATCAAAAGGTTGCTTGGTCTTTCACAA
The DNA here is from genome assembly GCA_029891385.1 of Erythroxylum novogranatense. Taxonomy (NCBI): domain Eukaryota; kingdom Viridiplantae; phylum Streptophyta; class Magnoliopsida; order Malpighiales; family Erythroxylaceae; genus Erythroxylum; species Erythroxylum novogranatense. The sequence continues at coordinate 18,679,046 of CM057231.1, read as the reverse complement.
TCATCGTACATAGATGAGATGCTAAAGAGGTTTAACATGGAACAATGTTATATACGAGGCCCGATGTATCGTATGCTCTAAGTGTTACGAGCGATACCAATCGGATCTGGTGAGGGTCTTTGGGTGGTTGTCAAGAATATCCTCAAGTACTTGCGAAGCACTAAGGATGTTTTCTTGATCTATGGAGATGGAAATCTCCAGTGAGCGGGCATTCGGATGCTAGTATTTAATCGATAAGGATGATTCGAATCACAATCGGGTTATATACATTCACACTAAATAGCGTGGCGGTCGGTTGGAAAAGTTCCAAACAAGAGAGGACTTGCGATTCATCAACCGAGGCAGAGTACATTGCGCGTGAGACGCGCAAAGAAGCGGTTTGGATCGAAGTTCATTATCGAACTTGATCCGGTCCCTACCGTGATGGGCCCATAGGATTGTATTGTGATACAATGGAGCTAGTCTTGCAGCAAAGGAACCAAGGTCTTATCGACGATCCGAACTCGATTACCGATTCGGAGATCATTAGTCGAGATGATATCCCGATAGAGAATTCTACAGAGCAAAGTGTTGTTGTTTAGTTGACAAAGCCATTGTCACGGGAGAATTGTGATTCTCATGGACTCGCTTATGGTATTAGATACTAAGGCGATTGACTTTAGGTCAAGTGGGAGATTTGTAAGTGATAAGTCGATTTGTACCATGTGTAAGTCGACTTACACATGTTCGGTACCGATAAGTCGACTTGTTCATTCGATAAGTCGACTTGTTCAAGGCCCGTACTGTTTATTTGTGCCCTAAAGGCAATCCCCTTTAGCGCGTTTTATTCAAAGTCGTGTACAGACTTTATGAATAAATAAAGAAAATGCATTATTCATTAATTTGATATTCATAAACATTGTTTATGAATTGATTGGATCTTTAATCGAATTAATGAAGTCCATGATATATGACATAGCGTGAAGGAAATTATGATGTGATCATACTACCGAGATTCCTATCATGTGCAATTATGTCAAGATTCAAATTCTCCTAGTCATAGGATTAATGAGACTGGACATCATTAATCCGGATAGACTAACACATGTCATATTCCATGATTGGATCAAGCGGTGGATCTTAGAAAGCGTAAATATGAGATATTTAGAATTGACATGTGGATGCTTACTAGCGGTAGTAAGTTCATTGGATGACCGCCATGAGATCATCGCATGGATATCTTATCTAAGTGTCGTTGATAATCTCATCATAAAGAATGGTGCAAGTATCATTAGACTTGAGATACTCGAGGATATCTTGATACCGATCCCGTGCTTTGACTCCATTCCTTGTTGCCTTCCGAGGTAACTCATAGGGTGGTGCTTGGGTGCGACCAAGTATTCAAGATAATTGAGTAGCCAATAAAGGATTCACCACGGATTAGCGAAGAGATACCCGGCCTCTTGTCGGGATCATTACTAAGGTTGGCAAGATGTATGTCATGAAGAGTGTCTTCATTGACATATAAAGTAATGAGTCCCGAACAAGAAGCGATATCACTGGGCTAGACTCGGTCTAGTGAGAGTTGACACTTTGACCATACTCATAACCAAATGGGGTATAGGATGGTGAAAGGACTAATTACAGTAATTATACATGGAAGGGTTCGTGATCCGGTTCGTGATGAATACATCAAACCGATTACTTTCCGGTCAATTGGGGTCATGATGTGTTGCTAGATATCGCCATGACTTGCTCAGATTAATTGTTAATCTAAGTGGCCAACATAACCGGGAGCCTAAAGGGTCACACGCATAGGAGTGTTTCAGAGAATATGTAAAATAGTATTGGACAGAGTTCCAATCATGGAGAACATTAGGATTAAATGGATCCCGATGAGATTGGGATATGTCCCGATGAGATCGCGACATCGATATTGCTAAGAAAGATTTTGAATTTGTTTCAACATCGGGCCCAAAGAAAGGTAGGACCAGACCCCAGTTGGATTTGGACTTTAGATTTATATTCTAATTAATTAATTAAGTAAATTAATTAATTAATTATTATATATATATGGACATGTGCGTGGAATGAGGGAAGAGAGGATAAAACTTTGAAAAAGTTAAAGTTTATTTCTTTATTCATTAATGAATGAATGGCCATTCATCATCCACTTGGCAAACTCTTATGGAAGCATTTTTAAGTGTTAAAAATCTACATAAGAAGCTTGTCTTTAGTGGGTGTGTCCGTCGATGCTTGAGGCTTGGAGAGGAAGAACAATTTTCCTTAAAGTGTTAAGGTTATAAAGTTGAAAAAGTTTTCAAGTTTCTTTTTCTCCTTTAGGCATCAACGAACTCTCCTTCTCCAAGCACATGGTCCAACGTTTCTCTCAAGCTCTCCAGGACAGAGATAGGCTCTAGCAGGCTTTAATCTGTTCTAGCTATTCTCGGGTCAAAGGCGTTTGACTCGGTTAGATTTTCTGATCTCTGCGTGGATCACCTTTAGAGATAGTCTCTTTTGACTATTTAGGTTGATGTCTTCATACCGATACCGGATCACAGGATTCGGAAAGTCCAGGAACAAAAATTTTGTTTTCACGCGGTACATATGATGTACCTCCCGGGATTTTCCTATAATTAAGGCATCCCAAATATCAAATCATTGATCAAGATACTAATATAAGAACATAAACATTCTTGTATCTATTAAGTCCACCAAATAATCAGAGTCCACGGACATTCTATTAAGTCTTGTCATGCGGAGTTTTGAATTGTCTTCCTCTAGCTTATTTACTCTATTTTTTTAATCTGCAAGTGTCGTTTCAATTTGTGTAAGCTTGGCTAAAATATCTTCCTTCAAGCAATGTTGATTTTGTGTTATTTTGACTTCAAACAAAGAAAAACATAGAGCAAGCCACTTTAGACCAATACAAACTACGTTAAGCCAACAGTTAAAGATAAGTGATCAAATAAGCACCCAAAACTATATCTTTTGGATCTGATCGCACACTTCATCCTAATGTGTAAGGAATTGGTGGATTCAATAGAACAAGGTCATCATAAGAAATTGGCAGATTCAATAGAACAAGGTCATCCTCTATCATCGAATGACCTTGTTCTATTGAATGTGCCAATTCCTTACACATTACCTTATTCTATTGAATCTGACAATTCCTTACATATTAATTCCTGAAAAATTAAAAATTAATTAGATACACAGTCTCCTGCAAGACATCTGTAAGCTAGCAATAATATAGTTCATAAAGTTGGTATTCAAGCTCCTAGGCATAATTGATTTTTTTGGTTTTTAAAGCCTGGAAACATACTATATCTATCACATTCTAGACAAAAGTACTTCAAAACTCTTCTAGTACATAAAAGCATCAGTGATAAAGGACATCGTTTCTGGCATGATTAACAGTTGGATAGCCCATACAAATGAAATCAATACAAATATTTAGATTAGCAGCAAAAACAGCCAATGCAAATATGAGAGACCACATACCCAGTGCATGGTGGCCCCTCACTAGCATTTGAACACTTAGTACTGCCTCTGCTATCATAGACTCTTCTACATTGATTAAAACAAAGTCAGTAATTCTAAAGCAACAGAAATCTAAGATCCTAAGAAAAAGTTCCTAAAACTTATCACATTCACCTATGAACCTTCTTTGTTCTGGCATGAATGGTGATTCTATGATGTATATCTGTTGAATTGGGGTCTAAAGCTGGTTGAGATATCTCTAACCCTTCTGATCTCACAATCTCTAAATACCTGTAAAAGTAAAATCGGCTAAATTGTCTCCTGTACGTGTATCACTTAAGAATGAATATAGCACAATAATAAAAATAAAAAAGTATAAAAGATAGAGATGGACCTTCAAATGAGGAAAACTATGACCTAAAGATATTACCATGTTCCTTGTACCATTTTAGAGTCAACCTTTCCTCATTAGCACCTACACAAGTGTGAAATGCTGGAAAAAAGTTTCCAGAGATAAGCTATTTAACACTGGAATGTGTAAACCCAAAACAATTGAGCGAAAATTAGAAAATGGATTGATATTCAAAGAGACTAATGTTCTTTACTAGAGCAAAGTATCCTTGCAATACGTTGCAAATGAAAACCTGAAAATTGTACCTAACCATATAATATTAATATTAGCATAATAAACAAACCGAAATAGCAAGATATTCAATGGTTATAATATCTCGTGGTTTTAAATCCACCTTCAACAATTCTAAAAGATACTTTCTAGCCAAACGACACTCGTCCAACTTTAGTTTGTTTTCAACAGGTATTGATGAGCTGTTCAAAGAAAATTAAAAAAAACTCATAATTCTTTTTCTTTTTCTTCATAACAAAATTGGGCAAGCAGAGATTCTTACCTGTAAGGGAGAGACATTCCCATGGCTTCAATGGCAGAGGCCATCATGTTAACAGTATACATTCCACCACAAGCACCTGCCCCAGGGCCTGAATTATGGACTACAGTTTTTCGTTGTTCATCAGTTATAGATCCACTTACATATTCTCCATAAACCTGCAATGGAGTTGACAGAAAAGAAGAAAATAGGTATTGCAAACATACAAATTCACTCTAGCATGACAACCCATTGTTGTCGTTGGTTTAAATTTATGCCTAAAAGATTGAAACAGAGACATTGAAGGCTTATGAATAAATCATAGCTATAGATCGAAATAAGCATAAGACAAAGAGTTTAATATCATCTTCTAACTTCAATACTCTTCCTTCCAAAATATGATGAAGTAGAATGAATATATATAAATAGTAAGCAACTAAGCGGTAGAATAAGAGTTTGTTAACTTCTTGATTTTTATTCAGAAGTCTTGCATCATTTAGCTATCAACATTAATACACAACTCTCCAAGAAAGCACCTTTAATCAACTACAATATCATTCTGATTAAGACCAAGAGTTAAACAAAAGATAACCAAAATTGATTACCCAAATAGCAGTAATTAGAATACATCCAAAACAAACAAAATATCTTTAAAAAGGAACAAAGACTCTATAACCAACAATGGAACAATTTCTAAGGCGTCATACCAAAAGATTGGTATGTTCAACAAAACCAATTATTTTAAGATAAAATGCATTCAACCAATTACCTATCAAATACCAGTAACATAACCTTTTAAATAAAACTTAAAACCTCAAATTCAGATATGCACAAGATAAAGAGCATATGTAAAAGAAACCTTGAAGATGGTGAAAGGGGAGAATGAATGATAAGGGTCAAACGCCAAGAGATGCCCTAAATCCACTTGCAACTCATTCTCTGTACCCATTGCAATTCGATTTACCCTCTTCTTGTTAAGTGAATAAAACCCTAGTAGAAGAAAGTGTATAAGTTTAAACGGGGTGTCGTTTCTTGCTGTAGTTGGAAACATGTAACCAATACTTCTAACAACAACGCCTTTTAGGCTTTAAGTTTATAAGTTTGCGCTAACGGCAACGCCTTTAAGGCTTTTCAACCCCCTTGAAGAGCTAGTCTGTGGATTCGGGGAATGCTTGGACGTCTCAGTGGCTAAGATGAAGAAGGTGGCATCTATTTCACCTTCACTATGGGATTTTTGTTTATGGGAAAAGAAAATCTGTCTAAAATTGCTCAAATCCAACAGAAATTGCTCAATCTGACGGAAATGGGTGAAAAGTCACCAGCGAGCATTGAAAGCACAAAGGAGAGGTAGTGAGTTATGAGCGAGAGGCTAGGGCTAAGATGATAGAGAACAATAAAAGAAAACAATGAACTGATTCGTGGACAACATAAAGAAGAGAAAGAAGAAACCAGAGAAAAACCAGCGAAGAAGAAACGTTAGAGAAGAAAGTGGGAAATGAACGCGGGTCGTGAAATTTTAAATATTAAGTAAGCAAATCAACACCCGACGTTTTATTCGACAAAACGTCCCCTTTTTTTCCGTGACGTTTTAATTAAAAAAAGTCACAAAAAGTGTTACAAATTTGTGACATTTTTATAAAACGTCATAAAAATTTTAAATTTTTTATTTTTTAAATATCACAAAAAGTTTTTACAATTCGTGACATTTTATTAATAAAATATCACGAATTATATTAATTTCTTGTAGTGTGTTTCTTTTTTTCTTTCTGGGTATTAGCTCCCTGTGTTTTGTATTGTATCATAAACCAAGGATTGTCTATCTATCGTTGTCATCAATGTTTTCCTATTGGAAAACTGAAAAAGAAAAAAAAATTACTATTATTTTGCCTATTATTCTACTTTTATAGAGCAGACAGAGTAAGACTTATGCACTTAAAACTACATGTTCATGAATTTCAGATGAAGTAACTTGACCCTTGTTAACACTTCTCAACTACATTCTCATACACGAAGCTTTCTCTCTTCTTTTTGTGTGCTCTGTTTGTTCCAATTTATGTTATAACTCTGGTTACTGACCTTTTAGACCAATAGCTTATCTATCATTCTTAAGTTTTTTATGTCTTTCCATCTCTTTTTTATGGGAGACACCGGAGGAGTGTGACTGATGAGTGGCTACATCCCATTCCATATTTTAGTTTTGGCTTTTAGGTGCATCTCTTTTCTTGTGACTCTTTCCAAGAGCCTGCTTTTCGATTTTTATTTTGCATGCCAATAGATTGGTGTTTTTAGTTGCATTGAAGAGCAATGAGTTGTAAAGAGTAGTACTTGTCTTATGAATGGGTTTTAAATGGCAATTTTAGTGTCATTTGTCTAATATGGTTTTTGGGGTTTTAGATTTAGCAGAGAACCTGATTTTGAAACTTGGTTCCTACAATTTATGAGTTATTCAATCCCTTTACGATAAAATCCCTGTTATCATTGGCATTATAAAGCTAAATTTTTACTATCTTTATAAGAGGATTTTTTCTTTATATTGCACAATATACTAGTAGAAATGGAGGAAATCACTGAATTACAGCTAGTTCCAATTGCTGGTATTCTGTTGCCTTTTATGTCAATCTTGTCACTTAATCTTTAGGAGTTTTGTCTTGATTGCATAAAAAATTTGATTGAGATTTCAAGCACTGTTTGATTATATAGCAGCAGAACTTGCATAATTTGTTGCTGAAGTAGGGTAAGAGCATGAACTTGCAGGCAATGTAGGATTATCTTTTGGAGATTAAACTTTCAGGTACAATTATGAAATATAATTTTGGCCATTGGAACTCTTTTGCTTGTGCCTTTATTGTTTGTTCAATTTTTATCTTAAATTTTACATCTCTTTCTACTGTTGGGTTTAGTGAATTCTGTAATGTTTTTTTGGTTTTAAATAATATGGATTAGCTTGTTTCTTTTTGCGTTGCCTTCTTGTTGATGACTGACTGTCCATAATAATTAACTTTGTTGTAACTATCTGTTGTAACTAGTTGTAACTATATGTTGATTTAATAGAACATGCCTGCAGTTCCTCTAACCAGTCTTAAACAAAATTTGGCATTTAATGAAAGTATATCTGAGGTAGATGTTTCATTAAATGATAAGTTTGATAGTAGTTGATTGAAGTGGATTTACTGCAGATATACTTTCAAGTCTGATAGTAGTTGATTGAAGTGGATTCACTACAGATATACTTTAAGTCCGATAGTAGTCGATTGAAGTGGATTTACTGCAGATATACTTTCAAGTATGTTGTCTTTTGTTGCATTAATTTCTTGGGGGTTGTAGCTAGTTGTTTAATTTACTACTTTTAACTCTATTTATTACTCACAACTGACCAACGTCTCTTTTTCACCTATAAAATGAAACAGGTCAACACAATTGTTAGTTGTTAGTCTTTACTAAGTTTTTTTAGTCATCAGGTTCTTCAAAAGTGTGGTGATCTCAATGCTAGTTTGGGGATTTGCAAATCAGGTAATTATTTCTTTTCAATGATAAATAAAGTTTGATCCCCTTAATTAAATTTCTTGATGGTTTTGTAGCTTGTGTCTGATCAGATTTTGTATCCTTATTCTCTTATTTGAAAGGCCTTATGTTCTGAAAATTGAATGTAAGGGTTTGTTTCACGTAAAGATCAGTTACTTTATATTCTGAAAATTGTTGTACATTCGGAAGTTGTATAGTCCACATCAGAAAGCACAATGTCTCTATTATTTCTGTTAAAGATGTGTTGTTTTATCGATAGCGTTATCTGAATATTTGTTTCGGCTCAAAGTAAACTACTTTCATTTTCTATCTATTTGTTATTTGCAAAACTTGGGAAGCAAATAGTATGATATTTATCTTGAAAAAGAGTATAGCCTTGTGTTATGATCTTTCGAGTATAACAGAAAATCATGGGATTTACTGCTTTTTGGTTGATTTCTTGGGATTCTGGTGGAAGCATGAAGAGGATGTCTAAACACTTTCATTGAGTAGTAGCAGAAGTATATACGGGAGGATGGATGTTGTTCTTTGTATTACATTCGGTTATTGTTCTTTAAGCTTAATGGAGCAACAAAACAAAAGATGATGTATAATAATGTTTGTTTTCTTTAAGCTTAACGTATTTCATTTTCTTTGCCCTCATATATTATGGTTATGTATTGGCCATCTTTGACCTGAACTTTGGGATTTATACCAACTTTATCATACTGTGATTGGAAAGTTTTATGTTTGTTTATATTTATCAAATGCTATGAAATTATGTTTGTTTATTATTATCATTTTCTAATATTATGTCTGCTATTCTTATAGATCTGATAAATTTAGGCATGGAGTTTTACTTTTGGTTATGACATATGTACTACTAAATAAAAAGCACTAATAGTTATTTAATTAAATAAATATTTTGTCCTAATTAATAATTTAAAATAAATTTTATTAAAATATGATCATTAATTAATAATATTATTATTACTCATTCTTAATCAAATTTGTGATTAAATATATCGACAGTTGTTATAAATTTAATATCAAAGTTGTATAAATTGATGTTGTATGAAAACATAGATTTTAATTATGTAGTAATGACAAATGATGTTAATTTAAGACTTCATGTTTTTCAATTGAATTTTAAATTGATTTTAGAATAAATTTATCAAGATATTATAAATTTTGTATTTAAAATTGTTAAAATTTAGGCGTGTGAATTAATAAGGTATTAAAGCATAATTTCTTAATCATATATTAATGAATAAATTTTAATTTTAATTATAAAGTATTAAAGCCTAACTTGCGACCTTGTTTTATACCCAAATTGGCTAAGTTTAAACCATTTTGTTTTATCGCTAATTTTCTCTTTTTTTCATGTTTTCCTAACTCTCTTTTCCTTTTTTAAATTTTCATGTTTATCTTTTCTAATATTATTTAATTATTTAATAGTTGCTATGTTATCAAAGAAGTATAATTTTCTTAAATTATTATATATACACAAATAATAATTTAATAAAATGTTTTAATAATATAATATTTTAAATATAAATATACTACAATTTTATATAATTTTGAATAATACTCACAATTTAATTCTATTTCCCATTTTAAATTAAGAGATAAAATAATTTTAAATTAAGTAATTAATAAAAGTATTATAATGATAAATAGTAAATTATATATTTATTTTGTTGAAGTAGTCTAATTCAAGCTAGTAAAACTAATTAAGTAGTGACATCAATTGCAAATTGATTAACTAGCATATAATCTTTTTCATCTTATATGATTAGATGGCTTTATCCCAAAAAGGAAACAAAGGAGGAAGTCAAGGGGGAATGATATAGGTCGGATTCGTTGGCCAAAAGAATCTCTTCTTATCTTTTGAGACATTTGTAATTAACATATTGAAAGGAGTAAGGAAAAACGTAGTGGAGTTATTGGTCAAAGGTTACCATGGAAGAAGGTGGAGGAAGAGTTTCACAAAACAACCAACTTACCATGGGATAAAATAAAGCTTAAAAATAAGTTTGATTGGCTGAGAACTAGATACAGTCTTTGGAAACAATTGAAAGGGGAAGAATAAGTTTGATTGGCTGAGAACTAGATACAGTCTTTGGAAACAATTGAAAGGGGAAGAATAAGTTTGATTGGCTGAGAACTAGATACAGTCTTTGGAAACAATTGAAAGGGGAAGAATAAGTTTGATTGGCTGAGAACTAGATACAGTCTTTGGAAACAATTGAAAGGGGAAGAAACAAGATTAGGATGAGATTATGACAAAGAAACAATTGTTGCTAGTGAGGAGTGGTGGACTTTGAAGATTAAGGTTATCCCCTTTTTCCCAATTCAAATTATTTTCCTTTACTCGCTAAATAGTTAGTTAAATATAAGTTATTTAATTTTTTTATAGGAGAATATCAATTTAAAAACATTTAAAGAGGAAGGGCTTGAACCTAAGCTTGAATGTAAGTTGAATCAACTTTTTGGATGTTTGGTCCGAGGAGAAACTACATTTTCTCCTGTGGCTGACCCTCCACCGGGACAACAAGAAGTCGAAGAAATATATATTCCTTATCCACCTGATAGTTATAATGTTCATTATCAATTGCCAGCCTATCATAATCATGAGAATATAGATGAGACTAATGGTCTAAACAAGTGGGAAGAAGTGTGGAGAGAATCTACCCCGACCTCTCAAACTTCACATGATGAAGGGAGTGAGAGAAGAAGATGCAAAAGGGTTTTAGAGGGTGATAGTTCACAAAGTAACAAGAGTGCATGAATTGATTCCACTAAAAGGGCAGGAAGATCTGCAGCAATGTATGAGAGGCTTAACAGTGTGATGCAATTGAATGAAGAGAGGCAGAGTGCGACAATGGAGATGAATAGATCCATGATGAAAATGTTGGATATGATTAATATTGGTGCATCACAAAGTACTATTACTGGTGCGTCACATTATAATGTTACGAATGCTTTGAGAAAAATATGTACTTTGCCTACTTTAGAGACTAGTACTCCTGAATTTTATTTTGCTTGCATGTTGATTGAAGATCTGCAAAGAAGGTCCATTTTTTTGGTTTACCAGATGATACAAAGAGGGTTGAATACATAAAGTTTATGTATAAGTATGACAAACATAAAAAAAAACATTAAAAATAGCTTCTATCTATCCATTACTATGTTTAGTTTATTGTTTTTATTATTTGTGCACTTATGTTTACCTGCTATATTATTTATTTATGTATATTTAGACATATAAGTGTGTTGTTTATTACAATATAATTTTACTTATTGATCTGTAGGTATGGATCATAATGTTATGCAAATTATGCAACTTCTACAAATGAAGCAATTATTGGACAATGAGACTGAATTTTGGGATTTGATGGCTTATGTAATGGATTACATGATTGTGTATTTTTTTGACCACATAGACAAGGAACCATGCATGACTTCCTATCAAACAGGAGAACTATGGATGAATGAATTATTGAATAGTCATGAAAAAAGGTGTTTTAATACATTTATGATGAATCAAAATATATTTCGTCAATTATGTATAGTTTTGGAAAATAATTATGGTTTGAGACCTTTGGATAGGATGTCTATTTTAGAGAAAGTCGGTTTCTTCGTGTATGTCCTAAGTAAAGGTTCCTCTAATAAATATACCCAAGAGCGCTTTCAACATTCTGGTAAAACTAGGAGTAAAGTTTTTAAAGAAGTTTTGACTGCTATGGATGGATTTTTAAGGGATATAGTCGTACCAAAAGATCCCGAATTCAAGGGCACTCCACCACAAATTGTCAATGATGTTAGATATATACCACATTTTAAGGTAATAGAATATGTTCTTCCTCCGCCTTCATTATATTTTCCATTAAAAAATGTTGTTTTAACATCTTATGATTATTATTTTATATTAGGATTGCATTGGAGCTATTGATGGTACACATATAGCGGTAGTTGTTGCAGAAGAGGATCAAATGAGACTTAAAGGACGAAAGGAATAACAACAACAAATGTATTGACAGCATGTGACTTTAACTTACTATTTACATATGTTTTAGCGGGTTGAGAGGGATCAACGTATGATTCTCATGTTTTCCTTGAAACAATTGGTAATCTGAGACTTAAATTTTCAAAATCACCGATAGGTAATTTTAAGATTTGTAGGATTTGCTATTAATGATTTATATTTTTTATGATATCATTTATACTAATTATATTGCTTCTATGGAAATTCAGGTAAATATTACTTGGTTGACAAAGGCTATCAAGAAAGAGAAGGATATTTGACACCTTACCTAAAGACAAGATATCATCAATCAGAGTTTCGTGGTGCAAATCTAAGAGGATCTCGAGGAGTTTTTAATCAAGCTCATTCATCATTGAGAAGTTGTATTGAGAGAATTTTTGGTGTTCTTAAGGCTCGATGGAAGATATTGGAGAAAATGCCTAGGTATTCATTAATGGGTAAAATTAGAATAATTTGTGAAGCTTTTGCTTGCATAACTATATTAGAAGAAATACAATTGGTGACCTGAATTTTAGCATCATCGATCAAGACTCTGAATTTATACCTCCAGATATATTTCAAGATGTTGAAGTTAACTTTACACAAGAAGACATTGAAAAACAAAGAACTCAGGAGATGACAACTATTCGTAATAATATTGCTTCTAGTTTAATGGCAGTTAGACGTCGTTCTTGAATTGTTATAAACCTTCGCTTTAAATGATGATGTTCATTTCTTTTGTTCTATTTGAATTGTGTTGTTAAATTTCATCTGTATTGTTATATTTTATGTGTGGATGTATCATCATCATCATAATTATTATTATTGTTGTTGTTGTTGTTGTTTTTTTTGTTATTATTATTATTATATGTGCTTATTAAAGTTATAAGCTTAATTTTTGTAGAATTTAATTTCTAAAATATAAATTCTTATAAGGATATTGAACATTAACAGCTAAGATATTTAATATTCATACCCTTATAATTTTTTAAAATCATGTCCTCAATAGTCATTTTACACATTAACAATTAATACTGTGCAGCTAATTTTACTAAATATTTAATAACAAATAGCTAATGCAATCAGCTGATAGTTAGTTGATAGAATTAACTAACAGCAATCAAACGATTACCAAACAGGCCCTTATTCTGTTTCTTTCCATGAGATGTACTTTTTTTTTCAGAAGAAAACATTTTCTTGGATTACAGAATTATTCGCTTCCTTCTATAAATTCCTAAAACTTCTCGCGTAACGATCCTTACATCTTGCTCCGTCAATCGGGTCTCCTATTACTGAAAATGGAAGATGGGACGGGTCAGGTCAGAGGTCGAACGGGCGTGACCGGAGGCTTAAGATCGTGAGCGGGAGGAGTTTTGGGAGTAATAACCAGATCTAGGAGTCGTGGCAGCAGGAGGAGTGTGGGAAGTAATATCTGGGGGCGATTTCGAGTCGCAAGAATTGGCCAAGTCAGGGCGGGTCAAAACCTTGGGGTTCTAGCGATCTAAAGATGCAGAGGAACAGGAGGGTTGCTAAATATAAAGTTTACTGTGTGGAAGTTAAGGTTAATGCCTCCTCGAGGAATCGCATCCATTGGATCAAAAACAAATACCCCCAAATGCCAGATCGTCCACGGTTACTAAGATGCATATTTTGATGGCGCATATTTGTTCTCTCTTTGTTTGTACAATACACCCCAGGGACACCATTGTATTCTTGTGTATATTTCTGGTTCAAATTGAAGTTTCCATTGAAGTCATAGAAGAGATTTGGGATTTTGGACTTAGGAGGGACGATTAAACATATAATTTATCATTGCTGTGTGACTTGAACCCGATTTATTAACTTGTTGATTAAGTTTTTCTACCTTGGAAATTTTATTATCTTGTTTTTATATTTATTTATGTTCTAATTCATAAATACCCTTACAGAAATTTTCCCATTCCTTATTCTCCACCTCACAACACCCTAGCTCCCGTACATGCAACTTTGAACATACAGACAAACCCCATGACAAGAACATACAATAAACAACAACCAAATATTGAATTACATGCATGAAATGCTAGCTTGGAAGTTACCCCAATTAATTGACTCTAGACTCGAGGCATGTGGCGATTCCTATAAGCTTGATCCTGAAGCCTCATCTGTTCATAGAAACGGGCAATGAATTCCTCCGCTCTTTCGTCTATCATTTCATCCTCACAATTTTCAGCATGCCAATTTTCTTCATATTTTTCATTGTCAATCTCATCGCAACGATCTAGGTCTTGAAAACTAAGCACTGATGCGTATTGACTAGAGCCATATGACGCCACGCTTTCGTGAGCCGGTGACATGAACGGAGTAAAACCATCGTATGGCTCTAAATTTGTATGGTTTGCCGTCTCCTGAACGACAGGACCGGCAAACCCGCCCTCAATGAACCTCGGCGGGGATTGATTTGACTGCATGTGAAGAGGACGCATCGAACCCATAAAACTTGTCAGTTTTGATGCAGCATCAACTTGGACAGAATTGGATTTGGCCTTTGCACGTATCACGTACAATGCAGCCCTCACGATGCGCATAACACCGCCTCTTTTCTTTGTCTTGGAGCTGCGATCGTCAGAAGAACCCATCAGGGTCTGATTCCTGCTGTTCCTAGGGATAATGGCGTCCATTAAAATTGGAGAACAGAGAACAGACCCCTTTATGACGATAGGCCAATGGATCTAGGGTGTTGTGAGGTGCTTTAAGGACTCTACCCTGCACAAGCAGGGCTGAGAAACGGAGAACTTGGAAAATCGAAATTCCAAACCAAATATATATGGAAAATACTTGAGCTATATTTAGTTTACCAAGAATATATAGGAAGAATTCAACCCCAGAATATTCCGACAGCTACCTTCATGCTAATTGTCATGTACCAAGTATTCATCACCCAAAGAAGTACAAAATAAGTAATTCATAGGAAGTTCTATTGACTTACTTTAGGAGGGTATTTAACAACTTAATAGTACTATCGGGCTAGGGTATTTAACACTTTTTTACTTTTATTTGGCTTTTTATTAATGTTTCAGTGTAATAAAAAAGAGGAAAGAACTTCGAAAAAGTGAGATTTTAGCAGAGTGATCTATTAGCCTTTTTTGCTTGGTGAAAAATGATAAGTTTTAACAATATTTCCAAGCTGGTTATAACGATTTAATCCCTGTCAGTCACTTTCCTTTTCTTAGGTGAATCATTACAACTGGAACAGGTTCTCAGTTTATGGCATTGGTGTTAGTCTGATTCATTACCTAACCAATTTCCTTTTCTGGCATTGCACTTAAAACATATAATAAAATGAAGATCAAGTGATACTTAGGTTTGGCTTTCCATACAGATAATTGGTAAATGTAGGAGGCCGAAGAACTTATACTGTAGTATTAGCTCTAACTAAAAAATAGATATAGCATTACATGTAAACTACGCAACATGGGAGAAGTTTTATTTAAATTTACAAGCATTCCGTTCAATTTAGCAATAGATTGTTAGTTTAACGCTTATTTTCATATTGAAGTCGATTACAAATAATTGTTGTAAGTTCAACCCCATTTTAGACATGCTTGTCTGATCAATTTCAATAAATTTGGGTTTCAAAAGTGTTAAAATCTTTATGGATCAAAAAGAATGAAGATGGAGTAGATTCGAGGCAGAAACTAATGAGTTGAAATTATTTTTGGAGCACATGCCTGTCACTATAAGAAAACTACAAATTATTGACAAAAAATTTCTTACGGAAAAAGTTCCGTAGTAAATTAGAGACAGAAATTACTTTCTGTAGGTAAATTTATCAGGAAAAAAGTATTTTACGAAAAAAAATCTATCATTAAAAGATGAGGAAATTTTACCGTCAAACTTTGCCAACAAAATTTAGTGATAAAATAGTGAAAGTCGTCATAAAAATAGGCGTCAATAGTTTTTAGTAAAAATTGTGTACAAAATTTACCGACGGGAAAAAATTGAAAAGGTGATTCTATAGGTAATTTCTCCCGACGGAAATGTTTTTCCGTAAGGAATTTACCTACGAAAATATTTTTCCGTAGGTAATTTACCAATAGTATATTAGGCTGCTAATAGAAACTTGGACGACAACGTATTAAACAGAACCTCAAAAGAAGTTGGATGACAACATATCAAGCCAATAGTATCATTTGTAATACAATATCAATATTTTAGTTGTAATATATCATTATGTTCTACGTTAGGGTTTATTCCTTTCGCACCTCACCAACCAAAAAGAATGAAGATGGGTAGATTCGAGGCAGAAACTGATGAGTTGAAATTATTTTTGGAGCACATGCATGTCACTTAGGGATGGCAATGGGTAGGATTCAGTTCGGGTTTTACTCTACCCATATCCATATCCATTTTTTATGACCCAACCCATATCCATATCCATATTCATATTCATCGGTTTTTACGATTTTCTACCCATATCCAAATCCATTGGGTTGTTCGGATTTTTGGATATCCATCGGGTTGTATAACACATAAAAATATAACTTCTAAATAGAAAATATAAAGAGTAGATTTTTGCGAACACTCCAAATCAAAATAACTTTAATAATAATAAGTCAAGATTTTGATTTGTATGTATTAAAAAAAATCATAATATTTAGTACAAAGACAACATACATTTTTTACAATTTAGAACTGGAACAAAGATTGAAATAACTAAAGCTTCAAATTGTCTTTGCGTGAACTCTACAACATTCAAAACTCCATTTCCATATCATTTGCATTATTATCATCTTATAAGAAAAATAAAATATGATGAAAAATGTGAGTACTGAGGAGTAAAGTGGAGATTTTAAAGTTGTTTCTTCGTATAAAATTTTAATATTTTATTATATTTAACCATAAATATTAAAGAAAAAATAGAAAAAATAGAGTTAATAAAAAACGGGTAGGATATGGGTATCCATGGTTCGGGTTTACTCTACCCATATCCATATCCATTTTTTATGACTCAACACATATCCATATCCATATCCATCGGTTTTTATGATTTACTGTCCATATCCAAATCTATTGGATCGGATAGTGCGGATATTAATCGGGTTGAAAACCCACTGCCATCCCTACTGTCACTACAAGAAAACTGCAAATTATTGACGAAAAATTTCTTACAGAAAAAGTTCCATAGTAAATTAGAGATAGAAATTGCTTTCTGTAGGTAAATTTGTTGGGAAAAAAGTATTTTGCGACAAAAAAATCTATCATTAAAAATGAGGAAATTTTACCATCAAACTTTGCCAACGGAATTTAGTAATGGAATAGTGAAAGTCATCATAAAAATAGGCATCAATAGTTCTCGGTAAAAATTGTGTACAAAATTTACTGACGGGAGAAAAATTGAAAAGGTGATTCTATAGGTAATTTCTCCCGATGGAAATATTTTTTCGTAAGGAATTTACCTACGAAAATATTTTTCCGTAGGTAATTTACCAATACCATATTAGGCTACTAATAGAAACTTGGATGACAATGTATTAAATAGAAGCTCAGAAGAAGTTGGATGACAACGTATCAAGCTAATATGATCATTTGTAATACAATATCAATATTTCAGTTGTAATATATCATTATGTTCTAAGTTATGTTTATTCCTCTCGCACCTCACCAACCAAGACCCCCAACACCTCACTCTCTTGAGTCTCCAATCTTAACCCAGGAGGTCAACATTGAAGTGTCTCTGCCATGAAGCATTGATAGTCGCCTCTATTCCTTTGTTGTCATTCACCTCACTAGTACTCCGTTGCTGTAACGCCAGACTCTCTGAATCCTTTTATATTGGTCTGTATTTAGAGATAATACTATATATTGATATATACATGGTTGTAAATGAGTTCAAAAATGTATTTGAATCCTTTTGGTATATATGCCAGTGATATATCATGTTATATGCCCTTACATGAACTTAGAGTTCGTCGGTATATGAAATCTTAGAGATTTCTGACATATAAACTTCTAAATGTGTAAAACCGAGTCCATTGGATGAATATGGCCATGGTGGCCAAGTTAAATGTGTTCTAATCTCTTAGATGTTATTAGACATGATTTATAGACTTATTGGACACTTAGAAAGTTTAATTAGAAAAGTTGATGTACATAAGGGCTTACCTACAAATTGTCAATAGTTAAGAGAGTTAAATGTAATTTTTCAATTCTTGGAAGACTAATATGTAATTTTATAAAGTTGAGGGGCTTAATTATAATTTAAAAAAGTCCAGGGGCCAAAATGAAAATAAAAGCTTTGGTCATTATCAAATTTTGGGCTTAATTGCAAATTTAGGAAAAAGTTTAGAGGGTATAATGGTAATTTCACATGAGCTAAGGGCAAAAAGGTAATTTCACTATGTTTGGTAAAAAAAGAGTCAACATTCTAAACCCTTCTTCCTTGTGAGTTGAGCGCCCCACCATTAAATATTAAAAACACTTTGTTTTAATTGAAAGAAAGGAGAAGAAAGGAGAAGAGAAGAGGAGAAGAACACCATTTGGCCATCACCAAATTTTCATCTTTTTCTTAAAAACGAAAGTGTTCTAAGTTAATTTGGGATTAAGGAACTCAAATTTATCATTATAGTTGAGAAATTATAAAAGGATTTTAAGATATCACGAAAGGAAAGTTTAGGTAAAGTTTGTCTCATCTCTCTCTACATTATGATTTAGAGTTTGGTGTTAAGATATGTTGCTCTCCATGCTTGAATATGCATGAAACATGGTTTAGATGAATGAAATGAGTCATGAAGAAGTCTCCTTAAGCCAAAACCGAGATGCCCTCTCTTTGGTGAAAGTTTGTGAAATTTTGAATATCTTTTGAAATTGATGGTTTAAATGAATTCTATGGTGTTAATTGTGTATGCATAATGTGAATTGGTAATGAAAATGAAGAAGATGTCTATTGGATGAGGCTTGGATGAAATGATGGGGGAAGAAATGGACTAATGTAATGAAATGTATAATTCTGATTAGTATGGCATAATGAAGAGATTGGGTTGAATGGAGTGGTGAAATGTGTTGCTGTTTGGAAGTGCTTATTAAATAACAAGATAGGAGCATGAATTACTATGATAAAGTCTTGAAAATATGACTTGAAAGTCATATACATTAGGTGTTTGATAAAAAGCCTAAGTGAACTTAGCTTAGGATTTAAGGATTGTAATGGTGTGTATTGGAAAGAATACTTAAACTTGAATTTTTGTTTAGATTGATGAGTAGTGGCCTAATGTGTTTGTATAAATATTTGCTTAATTATGCTTTGAAATGTGTAAGTATTGGATTAAAGGCATTAAATGCCTTGGAAAATGCAAAAGAAAGCTTATGTGAATAATAATAGAAGTAACCATGTGAGAAGCTTAATGGTTGAATCCTAGAGCTTAAAGATAGTGATATTGTGTTTGATACATTTATGTGGTGGTGTATAAATATGAGATACATGTTTGAGTAGTAAATGCATTATATATTTGTATGTATAAAGGCTCAGGAGCCGTAGATCAAGGAGCTCGTAACGAGGATTGTTGAAGTCAAGGGAGTGTACCACTTTTTTTGAAGTGAGTTGGGGAAACCATATATCCCAAATGAGATTAGGACATCCTAAGACATGCATGTCATTTTAAACCTAGATAATGCATAGTAGAATTGAATCTTAAATGGATGCTTGTTAGCCCCAAAATTTTTTAGGATTAATCATGATTAGATTAAATTGATTAAGTTAGATTAGCATTAATTAAGGTGTCATAAATTAATATATGATAGCATTAATGAGTTAGGTGAAGAATTTATGAAGTTAAATATGTTAGTTGGACTTAGGTGAGTTAGGTGTAATTAATGTATTAATTGGGCGTTGGGTCCAAATGAAGTAAGAAAGAAGAGAGAATTTAATGCAATGGGCTTGAAGGAAAAGAGTTAGTGGGCTTGAGTAAGTAAGGAGGAGAAATGAAAAGAAGAAGAAGAAAGAAGAAGGAAGTAAGTTGGGCTTAGGCTTATTGGGCTTAAGTAATTTAGAAAGGAGTATATAAGGAAGGAGATAAGTGATTTTGTAGGAAAAGAAGATAGAAAGCGAAATTTGGAGGAGAGGAAAGAAGAGTGTCGTGAAAGGAGGGAGGAAAAGGAGAAAGAAGAGGCTTGTTAGGGTTTGGTATTTCCATGAAAGTGAGTGGGTTTTGAAGAAAGTCCAAGAAGAAAAAGTGTGGAGGAGAGTCTAAGCTTCACTTTGAACCAAGAAACCACTTGGTTGGTTAAGGATTTAAGGTAAGTTCTTGGTTTAAGGTTAAGTTTTGTTTGGGTTTTGGTTAGAAAGATGAAGAATAAGATGGGTCTAGTGATTCTCTTATGAATTTCATGATTTAGATTTTAGGTATTTCAATTTCTAAACCCTATGTTGATATGGGGTTATTTTCTTGTTATGCTTGAAGGAGGACAAGAAAGAGGAGAAGAACAAGGAGAGGAACTTCCTTAGGCAAGTTTAAGCAAGGATAAAAGGTGGGTTTCATATTTATCTTTATGTATATAAGCTACAAATGTAAATAAATGCATGACATTAATGAGCTTTGATCACTTGGTTGTTGTATTAAATGTGTGTGATGGAATGATGAATGTGAGTGTATTAAATGCTTGATGATGATTGAAACTATCATGAAGAAACTTGTTGAATGAATATAATGAAAGGCATGAACGATGTATGAAAAGATGATTTCAAAGAAACAATGAATTGGATAAGAACAGTCCAATTTCCTTGTATGATTCATGATTGCTATGTTATGTGGGTAAGGTATTGTCCTAAGAACATCACGTGCACGTTGACCATGAAGCCTTCGCCCATTTGCTGATTGTGGCATAGGATGATCCAACATTTTGGACTCTAAAGATTTGCCCATATAGACTCATGAAATGAGACTATATGGTTGCCAAGAATAAGGACTTACCGAGCCATTTGATGTGTTTCATATGTGATTACATGAAAATGCAAGAATGATGAATGTTTGAATTGTGAGAAATTATGTTTGAGTATTGATGAACATTGCATGATGCATGTATTACGATTGTATTGAAAGATTGCTAAAAGTATGAATAACTAATAGGACTGCTTGATATATAAATATAAATCGTTACCCGTGGAGCTAAAGCTCACCCCTAAAAATTTTCCAGAAATGAGCGGGATCCAGGAGCAAGCTTAAAGGCATTTACTCCAAGATTTTCTTTTGATTTTGTATTTGAAATGATTTTGTAAAACAATGCTTTAGTTGCATTTTGAGAAGATATTATATTTTGAAACTTCATTGTAATTGGGCTTGAAATGCCCACTAAAGCATTGTATGAATATGACATGATTTGATGAAGATGGATGAATGAATTATGAAAGCAAAATGTTCGGTTTAATGTATTTTGAGAAATCCATGTATGTTTAAGACAATTGAATCATTGTTATAGTTTGGATATGATAGATGATTAAGAGTGTGGCTGTTGCTTCGAATGGTGTTTGAAGATACCTTAGGGTTTAATCATGTTATATGAGGTTGTATGATGAGTTTTATGCAGGTGGAAGTCTTAGAATTGAAAATTTGGTAGTTGCATTTTAAGGGGGATGTGTTGTCAAATTTTCCTAAAATTTGACAGTACTTTGCCTCAATATTAGACCCTCTTCGGGTATGAATTAGATCAATGAGTCTTCATGAAGATTGTAGTAGGAGTTTAGAGTTTTCCAAGGGTATATCGTTTGCTAAATTTGGAGTTCGGAGTCAAATGATATGATCCTTACTAGAAAAGCAGAAGATAGAAATCAGAAGATAGAAAAGCATAAGATAGAAATCAGAAGATAGAAAAGCAGAAGATAGAAATCAGAAGATAGAAAAGCAGAAGGAAGGAAAGCAGAAGATAGAAATCAGAAGATAGAAAAGCAGAAGGAAGGAAAGCAAAAGATAGAAATCAGAAGGAAGGAAATCGGAAGATAGAAATCGAAGGAAGGAAATCGGAAGATAAAAATCGAAGGAAGGAAATCGAAGATAGAAAAGCGAAGGAAGGAAAGCGAAGATAGAAATCGAAGGAAGGAAATCGGAGATAGAAATCGAAGGAAGGAAATCGGAAGATACAAATCGAAGGAAGGAAATCGAAGATAGAAATCGGATGGAAGGAAATCGGAAGATAGAAATCGAAGGAAGGAAATCGAAGATAGAAATCGAAGGAAGGAAATCGGAAGATAGAAATCGGAAGGAAGGAAATCGGAAGATAGAAAAGCGAAGGAAGGAAAGCGAAGATAGAAAAGCGACGGAAGGAAATCGAAGATAGAAAAGGAAGGAAGGAAAGCGAAGATAGAAATCGAGAAGATAGAAAAGCGAAGGAAGGAAAGCGAAGATAGAAATCGAGAAGATGAAAAGCGAAGGAAGGAAATCAGAAGATTAAAAAAAAGCAGCAGGAAGGAAATCAGAAGATAGAAAAGCAGAAGATAGAAATCAGAAGATAGAAAGGCAGAAGGAAGGAAATCAGAAGATAGAAATCAGAAGGAAGGAAATCAGAAGATAAAAAGCAGAAGGAAGGAAATCAGAAGATAGAAATCAGAAGGAAGGAAATCAGAAGATAAAAAAAAAGCAGAAGGAAGGAAATCAGAAGATAGAAATCAGAAGGAAGGAAATCAGAAGATAGAAATCAGGAGGAAGGAAATCAGAAGATAGAAAAGAAGAAGGAAGGAAAGCAGAAGATAGAAACCAGATGATAGAAATCAGACGATAGAAAACCAGATGATAGAAATCAGACGATAGAAAACCAGATGATAGAAATCGGACGATGGAAAAATAGGACGCTGCAGAATGTAGGAGATAGAATCAGCCTTTGTAGTCTTCATAAGAGTTGTAGATCTAGATGTCTACTTTCATATGGTGAAAGAACAAAAACATTTGGAGCTATAGATTAAAAGTTATAGCAATCGCGCCAAAAGAGTTTCGATTCGATTTCGGAAGTGAGCATGGTCCGTTGTTTTGGGCATATTTCCCTCATACGACCTCCAAATGAGGTGAGGCTTGAACCATTGGATTTATAAGACACATATCTTTCACTCCATAAAATCCGGTATCAATTGAAGTTAAATTGAGAAAGTTTGTTCTAAAACAAGTGAAAGGTCAGTTAAGAGGCGTGTTTGGTATGAACTCTCTTAAGTTTTGGAGTGTATCTTGAGTATATGACTCGATTAAGGTGATTCTTGTTTCAGGAGAACTTGAGACATAAAGCTACAAATTATATGAATAAGTCAACCCATGATTTTAGTGTATACATGGTGTGTGCTTGCCACGAAAGTGGAGTTACAATTAAGAATCCTGCAAGATTATAAGCGCAAGGTTTGGGACAACGAAAGTTGGGCTCAAAATGGGTTCCAGCGTCTATGGTACTATAGTAAGAGTAAGAGTGTCAAGTTTAAGGTCTCAGCAAGGCAAGTGTCTCGGGATGGGCTCCACTCGGGCTCACATCCGGGACGGTCAGACTCCGGGATCGGGTCGACATCTGTGGTATCGAGCGAAACCAGTTAGGGTTTCCTAGGAACCTTAGTGGGATGTCTAAGGTCAAGTCAGCATGCATTTTCCTACATGAATTATGTGAAGTATGTGCCTTGTTTTAAATGCATAACATGCAACATTGTTTTCAAATGAGTGAATTGAATTTGTTTTATGTGAACTAAAGATTTTCACCGATTTTTTAAATTGAAGGAGTAATGCCGCCTCGAAGAGAACTCGAGGAGCTCAATCTCTATTGACTCTCGTGGCGGAAGCACGGATGAGTCGTATGTTCCGCAGGATCGAGGACCATTCTGCTTTCGATTCCGATGCACCAAGTGTGGAACATGAGCCGCCCCACCTCCTCCTCCTCAAGTGAACCTATGGATCCCAGTTCTTCCAGGCATTCGCCAGATTTCACTTATGCCATGGGCCAAGGAAGACAGACTCAAGTACCAGCCCAGAGAGAGAAAGGCGGGCGGTATGATAAGCTCTGAAAGTATGGAGCGATTGACTTCAATGGGACCACTAATCCAGGAAGTGAAGCATGGTGAAGAGGACCGAGAGGGTACTAAATCGATGAAGTGCAATGATGATGAGAAGCTCGATTATGCAATCGACCACTCGCAAGGGATGCACTTTGACTTGGTGGGAGTCGGTGCCCATGATCGGGAAGTACCTCCGATCTTGACATGGAGGAATTCTAGAGGCCTTTCGGAGGAAGTACTTCTCGATGGTCTACATGCAGGATAAGGCCGGAATTTTTAATCTCGCTCGGAGGAGTTGAGTGTGGCGAGTCTGAATTGAAGTTCACTCGGTTATCACGGTATACCAATATCGTGGCAAGAAGAAGACAAATGCCAGAAATTTGAGGTGGATTACACCTAGGGATCCGAGAAAAGTGGTGATCCACAACTTAGTGATTACCGGCAATTGGTGGATCTTTGCTCTTAGTGAGAAATTTGAGAACATCCGGCTGAAGTGACTAAGAAGAGGAAGAACAGAGCAGTTCTCGGAAAAGGCATGAGTGCTCCAGCACCTGCTAGGAGCATTAGAACTCAGTATACGCAGAGTGGTGTGGGTAGCAGTGGCCCCACTAAGAGTAAGCAGCCTAGGGCTACTACAGTGCAAGCTTCCAGTGCGGCAAGTCCAGGATGGACAGGTAGAGGGAATCCCCCGTGTGATCACTGTGGGAGATTTCACAAGGGGGAATGTCTGCTGAAGATAGGAGCATGTTTTGGCTGTGGCCAAAGGGGGCACCGAATCAAGGATTGTCCCCAGGCAGTCAGGCAGGAAGGGTCTCAGTCTCAGGCCCCAAGAAGAGCAGAAACAGTGGCATCTCGGCCAGTACATGGTGTGGGCAGTTCAGGAACTGCAAGGAAGGCATATCCGTGCAGGGAGACCTAGAGGATGAGTCGAGGCACCGACTTGAGTCTTTGCCATGACCGAGGAAGAAGCTGCTGCCGCTCGGAAGTAGTGGCGGGTATGGCTATGCTATTCGACTCTCTGTTTATGTGTTGATTGATATTGGCTCCACCCATTCATTTGTATCTGCAAGTATGAATATGCATGTTGTGTGTCCCGAGGTTATGGACAATTTTCGGTTGTTAGTACTCCTTTAGGGGTAAGGTGGTGATTAGTATGATCTATAAAATTGTGAGCTCGAGATCGACGGTGCTAGGCGGGTAGTAGATCTACTACCTTTGGACCTTGAGGTTGGATGTCATTTTGGGGATGGATGTCATGGAGAAGTATAAGCGAAGCTAGATTGTAGTTTGAAAGAAGTAGAGTTTGATCTCGGACAATGATCGAAAGTGGTTTTCAAGGGGACGGGGAAGCGCCGGTCTGAGGATCATTTCGGCTATGTTGGTGACAATATGATGAGCCAGGTGTGAGGCCTTTTGGCGCATGTAGTGGATTCGAAGTGAATGTGGGTGATTAGAAGATTATCGGGTTGTGAGGAGTTTCTGATGTATTCGGAAGAATTACGGGGTTGCATGCGGTGAGGAAATTGAGTTGAAATTGACTTGATTCCGAACCGCGCCAATCTCCATACCACCTTATAGAATGGCTCCAGTTGAATTGAGAGAACTCGAGGAGCAATTGCAGGAATTGTTGGAGAAAGCAGTTCATCGGCCGAGTTCTTCACCTTGGGAGCTCGGTCTGTTTGTTAAGAAGAAGGATGGAGCGTGGAGGATGTCGTAGACTATAGAAGGCTTAACAAGATGGCGATTGAACAAGTATCCGTTGCCACGGATAGATGATTTATTTGATCACTCTGAGGGAGCAAGGGTCTTTTGAAGATTGACTTAAGATCGGGATATCATCAACTCCGAATCGGAGTCGATGTAAGTAAGACAACTTCGGGACCGTTCACGGCACTATGAATTTAGGGTCATGCCCTTGGATTGACCAATGCCGGTACCGCCTTCATGGATCGATGAATAGGGTGTTTAATGAATTCTTAGATCAGTTTGTCATTGTGTTCATTGATGACATTCTAGTCTATTCTAAGGATGAAGGAGAGCATGAACATCATCTCATGATTGTATTGCAGAGATTGAGAGAGCAGGAGCTGTATGCCAAATTCAGTAAGTGTGAGTTTTGGCTGCGTGAAGTAGTTTTCCTTGGACATGTGATTTCCAGCAAAGGATTCATGTTGATCAGGAAAGTAGAAGCTGTGGTGAATTGGCAAGAGCCTAAGGCGGTGAAAGAGGTAAGAAGCTTCCTAGGCTTGGCGAGGTTATTATAGGAGATTTGTATAAGGATTTTCAATGATAGCGCCCTATGACTAAGCTGTTAAGAAAGAATCAGCGGTTCATATGGAGTGAGGAATGTCAGAAGAGCTTTGAGGAGCTCAAGAACAGATTGACAAGTGCTCCAGTATTGGTTTTGCCCAATGGAAACCAGGGGTATACGGTGTATAGTGATGCTTCGAGGAAGGGTTTAGGATGTGTGTTGATGCCAGAATGACAAAGTGATCGCTTATGCTTCACGGCAGTTGAAGCCATATGAGTTGAATTATCCGACTCATGACTTGGAGTTAGCGGTAATTTTGCCCTAAAGATTTGGAACACTACTTGTATGGGGTTCGGACAAGGGTCTTCACGGACCACAAAAGTCTTAAGTACATTATGAGTCGAAAGAGTTGAACTTAAGGCGAGAGCGATGGTTGGAGTTGCTCAAGGACTATGACCTGATGATAGAGTATCATCAAGGCAAGGCGAATGTAGTGGCAGATGCTTTGAGCAGGAAGTCATCCATAGCTTATGTGCAATCGGTTTACTTGCCTCTGTTGGAACAGATGGCCAAGTTGAAGATCGATTTAAAGCGAATGAATCGGATGGTGTTATTGCTCAATTGAGTGAGACTATCCTTAGGGAGAAGGTCGAGGAGTTGCAGAGGGCGGGATCTGAAATTAAGTAAGTTGAGAGATGAAATTCAACATGGTAAGTAGTCGAAGTGCAAGTAAGGGATGATGGGCTAATGGTAGTGGAAGCAGGTTGTGTATTAGAATGATAAAGCGATTAAGGATGAAATCATGGATGAGGCACACAATCGCCTTATTCCATGCACCGAACAACACTAGAATGTCAGAGATTTGAAGGAACATTTACGGTGGAAAGGCATGAAGAGGGACGTGGTGAATATGTGAGCGGATGTATAGTGTGTCGGCGGTCAAGGTGAACACCAGGCACCTTCAGGCATGCTAAGGCCATTGTCCATTCCTGAATGAAAGTGGCAAAGGATCACGATGGATTTTCTGATGGGTTTGCCTAGGACCAACAAGAAGCATGATGCCATTTGGGTTATAGTTGATCGGTTAACTAAGTCAGCCCATTTTACGGCGGTCAAACAAATGATTCATTGCAAGTCTTAGCCAGGAAGTATATTGATGAAGTGGTAAGGTTGCATGGAGTTCCAGATTCTATAATATCCGACAGGGATCCACGATTCACATCGATATTTTGGGAAAGTCTGCAGGAGGCATTAGGAACTAGGCTGAATTTCAGTACGGCGTTTCATCCTCGAGACGGATGGTCGATCCGAGAGGACAATCAGACTCTAGAGGGATGCTTAGAGCATGTGTCATGGACTTAAGAGGGCATGGGATGATCATTTGTCGTTGGTCGAATTTGCTTACAACAATTGTACCATTCGAGCATCTGAGATGGCTCCTTATGAAGCCCTTTATGGCGAAGATGCGAGGACTCGATATCTTTGGGATGAGGAAGGTGAGAGGAAGCTAGTGGGACCGAGTTGGTCGGATGACGATTGAGAAAGTGGAGGTAATCAAACAGCGACTTAAGGCCGCCCAGGACAAAATGAAAAGCTATCGACGCTAATGAAAAGAAATGGAATATGCGATGGGTGACAAGGTGTTCCTCAAGACGTCTCCATGGAAGGAGTTATGAGATTGATGAAGGGAAGTTAAGCCCTCGGTATGTGGGTCCGTATGAAGTATTGGAGAGGATTGGGCGTTGGCCTATAGGTTAGCATTATCGCCGAATTGTCGCAGATTCATGATGTGTTCCATGTCTCGATCTTTGAGGAGGTACAGATCGATCCTTCTCACATCATTCAGACCTCGAAGTTGGTGAGTGATGATTTGAGTTATGAAGAAAGACTGTGGCAATTCGGATAGCAAGGATAAGATCCTCGAGAACAAGACAATCAAGCTAGTCGAGGTCTGTGGAGGAATCATGCGATTGAAGAAGCGGCGTGGGAACCTTTGGATGCAATGAAGGAGAAGTATCCACACCTCTTCAATGACTCGGTAAGAATTTCGAGGACGAAATTTCTTAAGGGGGGGAGAAATGTTAGCCCCAAAATTTTTTAGGATTAATCATGATTAGATTAAATTGATTAAGTTAGATTAGCATTAATTAAGGTGTCATAAATTAATATATGATAGCATTAATGAGTTAGGTGAAGAATTTATGAAGTTAAATATGTTAGTTGGACTTAGGTGAGTTAGGTGTAATTAATGTATTAATTGGGCGTTGGGTCCAAATGAAGTAAGAAAGAAGAGAGGAATTTAATGCAATGGGCTTGAAGGAAAAGAGTTAGTGGGCTTGAGTAAGTAAGGAGGAGAAATGAAAAAGAAGAAGAAGAAAGAAGAAGGAAGTAAGTTGGGCTTAGGCTTATTGGGCTTAAGTAATTTAGAAAGGAGTATATAAGGAAGGAGATAAGTGATTTTGTAGGAAAAGAAGATAGAAAGCGAAATTTGGAGGGAGAGGAAAGAAGAGTGTCGTGAAAGGAGGGAGGAAAAGGAGAAAGAAGAGGCTTGTTAGGGTTTGGCATTTCCATGAAAGTGAGTGGGTTTTGAAGAAAGTCCAAGAAGAAAAAGTGTGGAGGAGAGTCTAAGCTTCACTTTGAACCAAGAAACCACTTGGTTGGTTAAGGATTTAAGGTAAGTTCTTGGTTTAAGGTTAAGTTTTGTTTGGGTTTTGGTTAGAAAGATGAAGAATAAGATGGGTCTAGTGATTCTCTTATGAATTTCATGATTTAGATTTTAGGTATTTCAATTTCTAAACCCTATGTTGATATGGGGTTATTTTCTTGTTATGTTTGAAGGAGGACAAGAAAGAGGAGAAGAACAAGGAGAGGAACTTCCTTAGGCAAGTTTAAGCAAGGATAAAAGGTGGGTTTCATATTTATCTTTATGTATATAAGCTACAAATGTAAATAAATGCATGACATTAATGAGCTTTGATCACTTGGTTGTTGTATTAAATGTGTGTGATGGAATGATGAATGTGAGTGTATTAAATGCTTGATGATGATTGAAGCTGTCATGAAGAAACTTGTTGAATGAATATAATGAAAGGCATGAATGATGTATGAAAAGATGATTTCAAAGAAACAATGAATTGGATAAGAACATTCCAATTTCCTTGTATGATTCATGATTGCTATGTTATGTGGGTAAGGTATTGTCTAAGAAGCATCACGTGCGTTGACCATGAAGCCTCGCCTTGGCTGCCTGATTGTGGCATAGGATGATCCAACATTTTGGACTCCTAAAGATTTGCCCATATAGACTCATGAAATGAGACTATATGGTTGCCAAGAAATAAGGACTTACCGAGCCATTTGATGTGTTTCATATGTGATTACATGAAAATGCAAGAATGATGAATGTTTGAATTGAGAAATTATGTTTGAGTATTGATGAACATTGCATGATGCATGTATTACGATTGTATTGAAAGATTGCTAAAAGTATGAATAACTAATAGGACTGCTTGATATATAAATATAAATGTGTTACCCACGAGATAAAGCTCACCCCTAAAAATTTTCCAGAAATGGCGGGATCCCAGGAGCAAGCTTAAAGGCATTTACTCCAAGATTTTCTTTTGATTTTGTATTTGAAATGATTTTTGTAAAACAATGCTTTAGTTGCATTTTGAGAAGATATTATATTTTGAAACTTCATTGTAATTGGGCTTGAAATGCCCACTAAAGCATTGTATGAATATGACATGATTTGATGAAGATGGACTGAATGAATTATGAAAGCAAAAATGTTCAGTTTTAATGTATTTTGAGAAATCCATGTATGTTTAAGACAATTGAATCATTGTTATAGTTTGGATATGATAGATGATTAAGAGTGTGGCTGTTGCTTCGAATGGTGTTTGAAGATACCTTAGGGTTTAATCATGTTATATGAGGTTGTATGATGAGTTTTATGCAGGTGGAAGTCTTAGAATTGAAAATTTGGTAGTTGCATTTTAAGGGGATGTCTGTCAAATTTTCCTAAAATTTGATGAGACTTTGCCTCAATATTAGACCCTCTTGGTATGAATTAGATCAATGAGTCTTCATGAAGATTGTAGTAGGAGTTTAGAGTTTTCAAGAGTATATCATTTGCTAAATTTGGAGTTCGAGTCAAAAGATATGATCCTTACTAGAAGCGAAGATAGAAATCGGAAGATAGAAAAGCAAAAGATAGAAATCGGAAGATAGAAAAGCGAAGATAGAAATCGGAAGATAGAAAGCGAAGGAAGGAAAGCGGAAGATAGAAATCGGAAGATAGAAAAGCGAAGGAAGGAAAGCAAAGATAGAAATCGGAAGATAGAAATCGAAGGAAGGAAATCGGAAGATAGAAATCGGAAGGAAGGAAATCGAAGATAAAATCGAAGGAAGGAAATCGGAAGATAGAAAAGCGAGAAGGAAGGAAAGCGGAGATAGAAATCGGAAGGAAGGAAAGCGGGAGATAGAAATCGGAAGGAAGGAAATCGAAGATAGAAATCGAAGGAAGGAAATCGGAAGATAGAAATCGAAGGAAGGAAATCGGAAGATAAAATCGGAAGGAAGGAAATCGGAAGATAGAAATCGAAGGAAGGAAATCGGAAGATAGAAATCGAAGGAAGGAAATCGAAGATAGAAAAGCGAAGGAAGGAAATCGAAGATAGAAATCGAAGATAGAAAAGCGAAGGAAGGAAATCAGAAGATAGAAAAGGAAGGAAGGAAAGCGAAGATAGAAATCGGAAGATAGAAAAGCGAAGGAAGGAAAGCGGAAGATAGAAATCAGAAGATAGAAAAGCAGAAGGAAGGAAAGCAGAAGATAGAAATCAGAAGATAGAAAAGCAGAAGGAAGGAAATCAGAAGATAAAAAAAGCAGAAGGAAGGAAATCAGAAGATAGAAAAGCAGAAGATAGAAATCAGAAGATAAAAAGGCAGAAGGAAGGAAATCATAAGATAGAAATCAGAAGGAAGGGAATCAGAAGATAAAAAGCAGAAGGAAGGAAATCATAAGATAGAAATCAGAAGGAAGGAAATCAGAAGATAAAAAAAAGCAGAAGGAAGGAAATCAGAAGATAGAAATCAAAAGGAAGGAAATCAGAAGATAGAAAAGAAGAAGGAAGGAAAGCAGAAGATAGAAACCAGATGATAGAAATCAGACGATAGAAAACCAGATGATAGAAATCAGACGATAGAAAACCAGATGATAGAAATCAGACGATGGAAAAATAGGACGCTGCAGAATGTAGGAGATAGAATCAGCCTTTGTAGTCTTCATAAGAGTTGTAGATCTAGATGTCTACTTTCATATGGTGAAAGAACAAAAACATTTGGAGCTATAGATTAAAAGTTATAGCAATCGCGCCAAAAGAGTTTCGATTCGATTTCGGAAGTGAGCATGGTCCGTTGTTTTGGGCATATTTCCCTCATACGACCTCCAAATGAGGTGAGGCTTGAACCATTGGATTTATAAGACACATATCTTTCACTCCATAAAATCCGGTATCAATTGGAGTTAAATTGAGAAATTTTGTTCTAAAACAAGTGAAAGGTCAGTTAAGAGGGCATGTTTCGGGTATGAACTCTCTTAGGTTTTTGGAGTGTATCTTGAGTATATGACTCCGATTAAGGTGATTCTTGTTTCAGGGAGAACTTGAGACATAAAGCTACAAATTATATGAATAAGTCAACCCATGATTTTAGTGTATACATGGTGTGTGCTTGCCACGAAGGTGGAGTTACAATTAAGAATCCTGCAAGATTATAAGCGCAAGGTTTCAGGACAACGAAAGTTGGGCTCCGAAAATGGGTTCCGACGTCTATGGTACTATAGTAAGAGTAAGAGTGTCAAGTTTAAGGTCTCAGCAAGGCAAGTATCTCAGGGATGGGCTCCACTCGGGCTCACATCCCGGGACAGTCGGGCTCCCGGGATTGGGGTCTGACAATGCTAGTATACTTTCGTATTTAATAAATGACATTGTTTTGAATAACTCTTTACACTTGGAGTGTAACTAAAGTTTTTATTACGTATTTTAAGAAATGATATTGTTTTCAACAAACCTGCACTTGAAGTGCAAAGGACAATGTTTATTTTTTTTAAACTATGTTTTTGAACAACTTTGAACTCGGAGTGCAAAAGATGACTTTTATTGCATGAAATAATGTTTTGGAACTTACATACACATAACCGAGTCATGTATGCTACGTGTATGTGTTTTCTTTTGGCTTAGAGCTATGACAAAGTTTCATTTTACCGGTTAGACAGATAAATAAAGGCATAGTGCCTTACTTAATTTTAGTACTTAATATTTGTATATGATTTTTGTGATTGGTGAGGTAATAATTGGTCATTCGTGTGCTAGGCATAATAGGTTAAGCGACCTCGTACCCTTGACGCTGGTACATAAAAGTTGAATCCTCATATTGACACCTTTCTATGGGACTTGCTGGTGATTGCACACCTAAAGGTTTGGTCACCATCGAGGTCATCACCTAGGGTCATGACACTCTTATCGACCGTAGTTTGGACTTACTATAGATGAAAATTTAGCTAACATCGGAATCGGTGGGTGTGCACATTGGTTTAGCTGATTAGTGGCAACACACATGACCATTTTTAGCCTATTATGAGATTTGGCTTCCCCACGAGATTTGATTTATACATGTGATGCTTTTTTACTATTGTGTAGTAGAATTAGAACCTATGTTCATTGGATGAGTGATTAATAGGCTAGGCCTATGTTGTTCCTAACTAGTATATGTTGAGTCATAGGCTAGGCCTATATATTCTATGTCATGTATGTTCACTTTATAGATGATTATATGTATGTTAGATGCGTGAAAAACCCGTCCTTAGATTATCTAGACCATCTTTGTGTGTACCGGGTTCTATTTGCGATGGATATTTATCCTGCTCACTGAGTACATAGTGTACTCACCCCCTCTGCTTTCCAACCATGCAAGTTAATTTGGTGAGCCTAAAGCTTTGAGTAGATTGTGCAGTCTCTTGAAATTTTTGGGTATGCGGCAGTTTTCATGTGCCCGATGTGGTTCCAGGTCATGATAGTTGCTTTCTGACCAATCACTGCCATTAGTCCTCCATCGTCGCCTACTCGACGTTGAAGTTGTTACCCTCTATGAAGCATCGTCAATCACCCCTCCTACACCGTTTCCAGTCACCTTCGCCAATCGCCAAGTTGCTTCCTAAATTTTGATTGCTAATGTTCATGTAAAGTATAGTTGTTCATATCTTTCAGTTGCAGAAATGAGTAATGTTGATAATCAGGGCTACACTTGCTTTTCTTAAGCCAATTTTATTGTTAATATGTTGCATATTTCTTAGGTTTTTTTATGGTGGGAAGGGAAAACCTACATCTAGAACTATGGGCTTGAGATTGGAGAAATTTATAGGCAACTAGAGTTTAAACTACCATTTGCTAGTGAGAGTGGGATACCTGATCCTAAAGGAAAGAACTATTGGAATAACAATGCATTAGTTGGTCTCTTTTTCCTTGCTGTAACAGAACTTCATTAGGACCTTTAGTTTTCAAGAACCTAGGATAAGTGATGCTTTTCTAATAATTGGGCCTTATTTTTTATGTCGAAATGTTCATAATAGGGTAAAAGTTTTTAGTGATATAGATTAGGCTAACTTCTTATATTCACATTCCTCCATCAAATGATTTTGCGCTTTACTTAGCTCATCTTCTATTTCTAGAAAAATTAAGAAGAAATATATTATTTTTTTACTCCTTTGTTGAATTTGAATATAGGGATACTTAAAACCACAAGGTAAGTAATCTCTTTATCAACTTCGTTATAAGTTCAGTGCTCATGATATTCATACACCATCTTATGTGTGAGTGTAAAGCCTTGAATTATTTTTTGATTGCTTCTTCAAATATATAATTATGGTCTTTATATTCAATCTACAATCCACATAATCAACTATCTAATGTATCCCTTTGTACATCTTGTAACTTCATATAATCTTTGTTTCTTTGATTTGAAATATTCTTTGTAATGTACATATATATATAATAAAATAATTTACTATCTTCAAGATGATAATCTTTATAATCCTAAAATGAAAATTTGTATTTCTTAAAGTACCATTTTTTAGAAAGCCTCTTTGCATTTTCAATTCTTAGTATTCAATGTATCATTTTTGAAGTTAAATAAGTACATTAAATGCAAAAAATGGGCAAAGCACTACAATATGTCATTTGAATCTTCTAAATTCATTTAAAAGGAATCAAATATGTCAACTGGTTCATCTATGATAGCATATAAACCAGACCACTTCTAACAATTACAACACAAGATATTCTTACTTTAAACCCTATTTGTAAAGATGGCATTATGATGGTTTATGATTAGAAGTTTACTTATATTTGACATAAATTTATAATTGAATTGTCTCGAACCCTTATATTCTTCTTAATCTTCTTTAATTTCGTCATGTTTCACACAATGATAAAGAGTTTAACAAGCAGTATATCATCCTTGAAGAGTGTAACTATAAGCATTTCAACTATGATGTTGTCCCATCCAAGCTCCTACATGAATAGTTATAGGCTAATTGAATTGATCTCCAAACATCTCGAGGGTAGTTACACAAAAAATTAGATAAATATTGTAATTTATAAGTATTTATAGTATGTTTTCTTTTTTAAAAAAAATTGGGATTCAAAATTTGATGTTGTCATTTATGATGTATTGGAGAGGCGTGCCCGCGCATGTTATAGAGACTTTGTTGGTTTGATACATAAGAATGGTATAAAACCTCCTTATATATCTGAAGAAATATGGAGTCATTAGTAGCAGTATTGGGCAACACCCGAGGCAATCTTCATATCAAAGCGTAATTTTGCAAATAGATAGGGAGGACTAGATGGAGAGAGTCTACCCGTACATATTGAAGGATTTATGACTTACCAGGAGCATGCAAAAAAACTAGTAATTATCTAAACTTTACACTTATATTATGATAATTGTACTAATTACTACTAATTAGATTTTAATATAATTTGATGTATGAAATTTATAATGAAAATATATGTATTATGAAGAATGATAATTTTATAAATATCCATTGCCATGAATGACAATTTCATTGAGAAATTTTTTTTTGTTTAATAGGGGTAAATATCATTAAAAAAAGAAAACTCTACTAAAATTTTTGTAAATTGTAGTTCACTTATAACACTTTATTCCGATGCAAGAAACGTCCATAAGCATGAAGTCTACATTACGTCAGCTCTTTTTGCTCACACACACTAAGAAGCATAATGGTGTGACTTTCATTAACACCCGATGCAGACAACTTAATGTATATAAAATTTATACTTTAATATTAATTTGATAAATTATATTAGTTAAAAATTATCACTTATTAATATAAACAATTATAATGATCGGAGCAAATACAAGAAAGCATTGAATGATAATTTCATAACTCTTAAAATGTTGATGAGCGTTAGACATATCTTGATGCAGTTGGTAGTAGGGACTGCCATAGAATGATTTTCGGATTAGGTTCTTCTACAAACACATGCTATTCATAATCCTCCACATTCGGTACAGCTAGATCTAGTAGGTGGTTCGCATCCAATGAGAGGATTGTTCAACTTGAGAGCACAGTGGAGATATTGGCAACTCAGTTGTGACAATTGATGGAGTACATAACCTAGCTTCGTAATGAGGTGGATGAGTTGCAGGGGAGGGGTAGCACCTCATCACAACAGTCAAATAATCCACCTTCAACAACTACATAGCTTAGATTTATAATATTTTGATACTTAAATGAATTTTATTTGATGTTTTGATACTCTTATGTTTTTATGAATTCTTAATTTACAGTATTTTCAAGATACTTATTGTTGTACATTATAATTTTATATTATATTACCAATGAGGATAATTTTATATTATATTATCAATCAAGATTATATTATTTAGAGAAATTAAGTTTATAAAAATTAATAGATTATCAACAGAAAATTCTGGTTGGAATTTGTAGAGAGACATGGTAGCTAAAATTACCAATAGAAAATTGGTATCACAGGTAAATTTCTTGACAAATTATAATATTCCGTAGGTAAATTACTGACAAAATGCTATATTTCGTAGGTAAATTTAGCGATGGAAATTGTTTATCCGTCGCTAAAATTACCTTTATGAATATTGTAATTCTGCTAGAAATTTTAGCAATGAATATTATAATTCCGTTAGGAAATTTAGCGACACAAATTTTAATCTAGTTGAATGTTTTTTAAGAGAAATAATTAAAACTCCTAGTTACTACAAATGATTAAAAGAATTGAACTTTTACTTGTTCAAACTTTAATCTAGTAAATGATCACTTCAATTAATTAACTTTTTTCATGCATTAGACATCAATAAAAAGAAGCATAACAAAGTAATCCAATACATAGATAAATGAAATGCTTCCATAATAAGACCCAATTGCCTCCCATTCTTTAAAGTTTCAAAAGGGCTTCCACTTCTTTCAACTAAGAATAAAAGACTTACCTAGCAATGACCATTCCTATGACTAGCATCTAAAGAAAAATTACTCTAATATCTACTAAATAAAGGAGAAAAAAACTGATTTTTGAGAAGCTATAAAATGTAGCTAGAAGATGGATGGATTTGCTCATTCACACCATACCTCTATTGATAACCATTTAACCCTATGTAAAAAATCTTATGGTCGTGATCCTTTGGATCCCCCATATTATAACTTCATTGATTTCAACCCAAATATTGTCAATATAAAGTTTTAAACTATTTTAAACACATTTTTCACTTACAGATTCAAATTTTGAAACTTGCAATTTTTATTGAATGGGCCCTTGCCTAAAATCGCGACAAATGAGTTTTTCATATTTCAATTTAATTTCAATAATTTGATCTAAATCAAAATAAAACGTTTTGTTAGTCAAATCTACTTGATTCACCCTTAATTATTGTTGAGATTTCTTCTCTATTTAAAATTTTGAATTTGTATTAAGGGTGAATAAACAAAATATTGAAATTTTATATATTAAGATAAGATTATGGAAGATTCTAAATGCATAAATAAAGAAAATTTATGATATATCAAATTCCCCCATGCCTAATCTTTGCTTATCCTTAAGCAAGCTGATTTTAACAAGAAAATATGAATGGAGACAATTAAAGACAAGCTCAATCAAAAGCATGCTTAAAGTCTTGGTGAATTTCCTTATGTTATTCCCTCTTTCATACAAGCTTTTAGGCTTAAGTATTTAGCTCAAACTCTTGTCATAAGGCATACATTACTATAAACTTGCACATAAATCAAATATCTCTTACCATTAGCACATGAAGGCATAAACCAAAAGGTCTTCTATTAAATGGTTGTAATAGGTCTTGGGTTAAGCGTTGGAAAGGAAAATTTATAAACTAAAACCATACACATGTAATAGGGCATTCAAATAAAATGCAGGGATTAAGAATAGAAGGTGACCAATTACTCATCTATAGATGTGAATATACTATGGATGCAATTATTCGTTCTTTTAGAAATCATAAATTTTTGATGCAAAAGTAAGCAGTAATAATACAAAATTACTATAAAATGAGTAACTTGGAATATAAAATTTAAAGCGAATTCCTTGTCATTCCTTAGATAAATTTAGAAATAACTTATTAGGGTATGAGTTAGGTAATAAGATGTATGATGGTGGGTATGATTATAATTGGCTCAAAAGGATTTAACTAATGATGATTAAGGTGACTTTTTTTAAGTTAAGTGGCTTAAATAAAGAGGGCCTTTATCATATCCAAATCTCATGTAATCATAAAAATTCAATTTAGTTCAATGCAAGTTCTAAAGATATTCATATGACGAGAAGCACATATTAAAGAAAAATTAATACACATAAGATCTTTCTATCCCTGAATGTTTAGGTGATCAAAGTTTTCAAATAAATTCACCTAATCTTTATGCAGTAATTCATTAATCAATTGTCTCTCTTTGTCAAAGTGCACATTTGTTTGTCTTTCCTCTTAATTAATTTAAGTCTCAGTGTGCAGATATATTCTAATTTATTCAAAACATTTTAGTGAAAATCTTTTTGGCAAATCTTTTTCATAAATTTCCAAAAGCTTTAGGTAAAAACAAGAATTTAAAGAGAATGTTTAAAAAGCCTAAAAACTCAAAAAAATCACAAAAATCAAAAATAGGTATCGTACCTTACATCTATTTAACATTATCCTCAATGTTTAAGTTAAGCACAAAAAATAAGAAGAAAAAGAGTATCCTATTTTTCTTTGTTTAGCATAGTGAAGAAGAATGAAAAATTCATGGAGAAGGTTGAAAAGGAGGCGTGAACCCAAAGTTTAAGAAGAAAGTATCAGAATGTTCTCCATTCAATACAATGTTCTCTCAGTCCTTTCTAATCAAGTTTGAATATTTTGTTAAGTTGAGAAAAAGGAAAAGAATTATTCTTGTGGATTAGTAGTTGATTGTTTTGTAGTTGAAGGCTTGTTGTATTAGAATGTCTTAGAAGATGTAACAGTTGAACCAAGTGGAACAAATTCAAAATTGTTATCAGATTATTATATGATGATCCCCTTCTTGGCCAAATGATTTAGATGTAAGGGTTCCATCTCACAAACAATGTACATATCTATATTAGATAAATCAATTATATCTAATTGAAAACTAGTTGAGTGATGTAATAACCTAAGATTAAAGGTTTATTTTTCTTTTA
Source organism: Erythroxylum novogranatense (assembly GCA_029891385.1). Classification (NCBI taxonomy): domain Eukaryota; kingdom Viridiplantae; phylum Streptophyta; class Magnoliopsida; order Malpighiales; family Erythroxylaceae; genus Erythroxylum; species Erythroxylum novogranatense. The sequence goes on along the minus strand of CM057231.1, from coordinate 18,640,177 downwards.
AGTCTTAATACAAAATTTAGCAATCAACCAATAACCTAGGTTCAATGTAATATTTTGTTTCATATACCACAAAACATAATATTCAACTTTAGATAATGTCTTTACACTATCTCTTCTTCCTAAAAAGTTATAGGCTAAGAAACTTGTAAATATTTCAAAACATGTTTCTTTAGATATAAAATTTGTTAGGAACTTGGGGTATATAGTGCAAAATCAAAAAATCATACACTTCATAATTCAACAGGTTAAAATTCAGAAGATTAATCACATTTTGAATTTATAAACAATTCCTTCTTAGCATCAACTTTTTCAATGGAACTTACTGTAATATTGAATTCAACAATTGAAAACATAATTATTTAATTACACATTGGCATAAGTATTCCAACCCAATTGATTTACCAAAGCTTAAAATTCTTCTTTGATATTTAATTCTTCCAGAGTATGGATATGAATATACCTACAAGCATAGATTTTTCATCCATAAATTTCTGCATACCTTTTTTATGATGTTCATCTTAGAAGGTATTGAAATCTCTAATTTTAAGCTTAAATTTGTTAGCTAATTTTATTTTCTTCCTTTTTTTTTGTGAATCTTAATAAGGGACCTTCTTACTGTTTTTCTAGTTGGGAAGAATTATCTCATGAATGGGTTAGAGAATAGTTTGTAAATAGTGCAGACACTAATTTGTGTTAATGGAACTTGCATTTATAGGGATTTAGATTCCTAAGGTAGTTCTCTATAGGTCATTAAAACTATTCTTTTAGCATATGCTTTAGTTATTCCCATAATTGCTCTGTTTTAGACAAAAAAATGTTGGGATTAATGGATGTTGATATGACCAAGGGAAGAAAATTTTCTACTAATGATTTGGGTGTGGTTGCTTAAGGAAAATGATCCTTATGTGTCCTTGTATTAATGTTAAGGGTAACTGAATGCCTTTAGTTAATGTCGCTAGAAGATGGTGCTTTAGTTGTGGAAATTTCTAGGTGGTAGTGCGATTGGTATATATTGGGTGTATGATATATGAAAGCAATGGAATTTTAGGGTTTCATGTGTCAAACACAACCGTGTACACAATAGTGTCTAAGAATATATGCTTAAATTTTCCTCAATATTTGTGCAGACTCACAATTACAAAGATATAAATCTTGGTAGCACAAGTGTGTCCATTGTCCATACTGTCATGTCCTTTTGTGAATCAATTCCTAAATCCTTATACGTTTATAGCTAGTTATATGATCCAAAGGACATGGGTATATCTAGTGCCTACATAATCATGTACACTTTCACATTAAAGAGTTAGATTGAAATCACATCATGCTATTTCCCACATATTTGTGGATAATTACATGGTCCTTCCCATATGGTCGTGTATGGGTTGACATGGGCATGTCCTTATTCCACCATCGTGTCCTTCAAAACATCTTGAATCCCTCAATTCTCTTTCTTGCTTCTATTTAAATTTTATCCTTTTTTGGTCCTGAAAGCAAGAAAAACCTTAAAAAATTGAAAGAAAAATCCAAATATGAATTATATTAAACAAGATGAAAGATAAACATAGGTTATCTCCTAAGAGCATTTTTGTTTAATATCATTAGCTCGACAATGTCACCGTTCATTTTTTGGAATAAATTGGATTAGTTAAATCTATTTCTTCCACTATTATAATATTTACATTCTCATATTATGTTTTGAGACGATGGTCATTATCTTTAAGAACTTTAGAGATAGATATGCTTTAGATTTCAACTACACCATGTGGAAATGCATTAGTTATAATGATGGTCTAATCCATCGAGATCATGTTTTAGCTAAAAATAGTTAAATCTTGAAATGATAAAGGAGAAGCTTTTTCCTCATGAAAATTTGTTTCCAAGCAATGAATTTGTCATGTAAAGTTATTGTTCTCTCTTCATAGATTCTTGCATTTTCATAGGATTCTTTACAATTTTTCTCAAGTTCTTATAGTTACAATTTTCTATGCTTCTCAATTTTGTCAAAACTCATATTGCACTACTTAATAGCCCTAATGCTTTATGTTCCAATTCAAAGAGAAGAAGATAAGCCTTACCAAATACAAACATTTATGTTGAGATTTCAATCTGTGTATTTTATATGTTTAAAGTGTGTGTTTAAGTTGAAAACTCCAGTATTTTCACATTGGTCCAACAGTTTTTTGATGACTGGTTTGATTTCTCTATTTGAAACTTCAACTTGCCTACTTATTTATGGATGGAATGAGTTGCTGGTCTTATGAGTCATTCCATATTTCTTTAAGACTACCTATACCATTTGGTTGTATAAATGTTTGTTTTGATCATTAATTAAGGCTTATGGGATATCGAACCTGTAGAAAAAATTATATTCAAGAAAACCTGTAACCACTTTGGAATCATCAGTTTCGATGGCCTTTGTTTCCACCCACTTAGACACATAATTGATAGATAATAAAATGTAGATCAAATTAAAAGAGGATAAAAAAAGGTCCCATAAAATCGATACCCTAAAAATAAAAAAATTCATAAACCATAGTTTGTGGCATCTCACCTCTTTGATAGATATTACCTATTGTTTACATCTCTCATAAGCTTTATAAATCTATCATGCCATTTATTTATCACTAAAATGTCCTTTACAAGTATATAAATGAAAAAATATGAGGATATATGAGATTTCATTTTCATATACATCTTCAAACTACTGGATCAGTGCAATGCTTCCACAAATATGGATCTTCCTATACATAATGCTTAATATCACTTTTGATCTTTTCCCTTTAAACTTTTGATAGATATATAGTTAGCTATAAGTAGAAAAATAATTTATTATATTTGTATATCATAATAATTGGAAACCTGCAAAGAATAGTTGCTCATTCGAGAATTCTTCTTGTAAATTAAAGGTCATCCTAATATGAGACAAGTAACTTAAATGATTTGCTACCCAATTTTTTACAACTTGCTTGTCTTTGATTTCCAAATCAAATTTGCTCATCAATAAAATCCATCTCATTAATCTAAGTTTTTCCTCCTTCTTTGATAATAAGTATTTAAGAGCTACACAATCAGAGAAAACAATGACCTTAGTACCTAATAAGTATGATTTTTTTTTTTTTGCAAAAACGACCAGTAATAACTTTTTTTGCAACTGTTGAGTAATTTCTTTAAACATCATTTAAAGTTAAATATGCATAGTAAATAATATAAGGCACTTTCTCAACTTGTTGTCTTAAAACAGTTCCTACAACTTTGTCACTTGCGTCACGCATAAGTTTGAACGGCAACTCCCACTTGGGCGATTAAATAACGATTAAATAATAAAGGCTAAAAATACCAGCCTTTTCAACTTGTTTTTGGCTTCTTTAATATTATTATTAAGTTCAAAATTAAAAAATTTTCTAGAGTAACTTGCACAATGGGGATGCTATTTTTGAAAAATATTTGAAAACCTCAACCTGTAGAACCAATAAACAAGAAAACTTCCTGCATAGTAACAAGATAAGGAAAAGATTGAATAACATTTATTTTGGCCTTATTTACTTCAATCCCTCTACATGAAACAACATGATATAAGACTATACCTTGTTCTACTATAAGGTGACATATTTTGAAATTAAGAATGAGGTTAGTTTCTACATATCTTTGTGAAATAAAACTTATATTTTACAAAAATTCATTAAAGAGCCTCTATGAATAGAGAAATCATCCACAAAAATTCAATAATTTTATCTACATAAATTGCGAATATGCTTACCATACATCTCTGAAAAGTAGTTGATGTATCGCATATATTGTAAGGCATTTGTCTATACATAAAAGTTTTAAAAGAATAAGTAAAAGTTGTTTTCTCTTGATTTTCAGAAGCAGTTTTGATATGAAGTATCCTAAAAAAAACCATCAAGAAAATAATAAAATGCTTTGCTAGCTAATCTTTTTAACTTCTTATCAATAAATGAGAGAAGGAAATGGTCTTTTCAAGTTGCTATATTTAAATTTTTATAGTCAATACAAACTCATCATATATTTTAAAGCTTAGTAGGAACTAAGTCTCCATCTTAAGTGGTGAAAAATGTAATTCCCATCTTTCCTAGAACTACTTATTCAGGACTAACCCACTCATAATATGAAATTGGGTAGATTATCCTAGCTTAAAAATGTTGGACCCCGTTCCCGGGTTCAACATTCGAAGACACAAAACTTGACCTTATTTTCCTGAAGGGTCATTTGTTGTCATTCCACAATGGTGATGAGCGCACACTAAACAATCACCAAAATCATAAGTTGACTTATTCAAAGAAATTGTAACTTTAAGTCTATAATTTTCTTTGAAGTAAGAATCACCTCAATCGGAGTTCTACAACTCAAGATATGCTTCAAAAACCTAAGTGTGCTCATGCCCCAAACATGCTCTCCTAACCTACCTCTCACTTACTTTCATGAAAACTCTCTCAAATCAACTCCAAATGGTACCACTTTTTATGGAGAGAAATATATATGTCTTAGGAATCCATTTGTATAAAAATTATTTCAATTGGAGGTCGGATGATGGAGTTATGCCCAAACGAGTAAACCATGTTTACACCCAAAATCAATTTAAACCTCTCTTGGCTTGATCGCTATAACTTTTAATATAGATGTATTAATGAGTTAGTTTTTAGACCATTAGCAAGAATACATATAGAACTACAACTTTTATGAAGACCACAAAGCGAGATTCTGCCTCTAGAAGTGTCAAAAATCTCCATTTCCTCAAGCTGACCCGTGAATGTCCGTTAAACAGACATCCATGTCCGTTAAACGGACATGAATCGAGTTTAGAGTCCCAAATGACCTAAGAAAGTCCGTTAAACGGACATCCATGTCCATTTAACGGACATAGACTGGCCAAAGGGTATTTTTACACCCGATAACGTCCGTTTAACAGACCTTAACGGATCTTATGTCTGTTAAACGGACATTGGCGTTCCCCAAAGTCCCCAATGCCTCTCTAATGCTTCCAACTTCCATCCTAACACCATATACACTTATAATCTTCACCAATTTACTTATTAAAATGCATAAACACTTCATAACAAACCAAAAAACAAATTCATTTCACAAACTTCTCAAATCTCAACTCATTTGTTTCATCAAAACCCCAATTTCCTATCAATCCCCATAGCTGTCACAACCACAAATCATAAACAACATCCTAACTTGTAACACTCATATCTCTCCATTTCGACATCCCAAAATCACAAACTTCATATCATTGGAAAGCTAGAAAGTTCTTCTCCAACTTTCAAGAAGAAGCTTTTTACCAATTCTACCCAAAAAGTCCAGAATTCCCCTTGCATTCAGAACACAATCCTTCCCTTTTGAAAATGTGAAAATAGCAATGTAAAAATTTGAAAAGCCATAAACATCCATAATGCATTAGTATCTCATTTGCATCAAAATAAGTGTTTTACAATGCTTTAGTGGGCATTTTAAGCCAATTTACAACATAATTCAAAATACAACTTAACAAAAGCAACAATTTCTCAAAATGCATCTAAAGCATTGTTTTACAAATTCAACTTCCAAAAGAACAAAAGAACAAAAGTGCGATATGGAGTAATGCCTTGACGCTCATCTCGATCACTCGCTAACTTGTTCATCACCTGTGATGGGGAAAGGTGAGGGGGTGAGCTTAACGCTCGTGGGTAACATGTTTATATTCGGTAATAAGAAAAAACCATTAAAACGTTTATGATCATAGCAATTTCTCACAATTATCCGTAAAACATATATTTCTCAACTTTGTTAAACTAAAATCACAATTCTCATAATTCAAGCATTTTTCAAACTTGTCAATACATATAAGCACACAAACACAACAAAAATGGCTTGGTAAGTCCATAAACATGACGAACTACACAATTCCATAAAATGGCCTTGCGTAGTCGTAAACTTGAGGGAGTCCTTAAAGGAGCTCCGTGCCACTAACGGGCAGGCAGAAAAAGCCTTGACTTGGTCAACGTGCACGTGACAATTCTTGGATTGACTAAACCAAACCCACATAACATGTAATTTCATGCACTGAAAATATTTTGCCCAAATGACACATTCTTGAAAACTTGCTTTCATGCACTTGATATATTTCACAACTCAGCAACCAAAATCTTATGCCAATCATAAAAGTCATTTTCACTCATTCAAAGGCAATAATTACAATATTTGCAAAACAATTGTAATTCATTCCCAAAATTCACACATAACAACTTATGGCAAATTTTCAATCATTTAAATAACAATAAAAGCTCATTTATGAGGTAGTTGCAAAACTCATTAATTCCATTGAGTTGAAGAACATTTATGACTTATTAACACAAGTATAAAAATGTCACCCACCATAGTTTCCTTACTTGAATCTTGCTCAAAAGGGACTCTCCTCTTGCTCCTCTTGCCTCCCTTGATCTTCTTCAACAATAACAAAAAATCCCAAATCAATAGGATTCAAAAATTGGAAAACCTAAAGAACCCAAAGCATGAAATTGATCTTAGAGTCTCTAAACCCATTCATTTCCTAAGCTCTTTGAACCAAAAACTCTTCAAAAATTTAAAACATTGAAAACCACTTACCTTGAATCTTCACTCAACCAAAGGGTTTCTTGGCTCAAATGAAAGCTTGAACCTTCCTCTAGCTTTTTCCTTCTTGAATTAACCCTAAACACCCACTTGAACTCCAAGAAAATGGAAAAACCCTAACTTTTCTTCTTCCTTCTCTCCACCTACGACTCTCTCCCTCTTCTCTCCTTTCAATTTTCGTTTCCCTCTCTTCTAATTGAAAGACCACTCATTTCTCTTGCCTTTTATACCATTAATGATGCTAAAAAGTCCATATTGCCCTTACTTATTAGCCTATGTGTTAGTAGTGTGCCCTAGGCCAATGGATATTTGTGATTCATGTATTAACATTATGACTTGTTAATAATATATTAAGAGGTATTCCTTCATATATGCATGTATTTCATGTAATGTGATTTACATTCCATGAATGGTATTAAACTTATGTCATCAAGTATGTGACTTGATAGTAAAACCATAAGCGTTATAATACTATTCTAGACTGTCCCTGGTCGATCATTATTGGTGGAACAATAATGAATTAAGACTAGTATGTGTTACGATTGATGATCTCGTTTCTTGATCATGGATATGAGATATCAAATCGAAACATAGATATATGTTAGAGAACATATATTGGATCGACCCACATAAAGAATACTACATGGTTTCATGTCATTAGTGATTCTTTATATGGTTTGACTTTAGTCCTTTGACTGAAGTCATCATGGTTCCCTACATGAGGAATTTAGTGTTTTGATATTAGACTAAGTTATTTTAACGAATAACATATAGTCTTATGTTGGACACTAAATGAATCATGCGAGAGGATATGAATGGCGTAGATGGGATTTGTACCTCTCTTAAATGAGAGAGATATCATTTGGGCCTCTTGACAAGTGTGGTGAAGAAATGCATGGCCGTGCTCAAATGAATTGATGAAGAGTCATCAATGTCATTTGTTATAATCATCAACTTGGAGATCAAGAAACTATGATTAATCAAAGGTTGACATGTACCATGCCTTGTGATTAATCTTGATATCGTGTTACAAAAGGACTGAGCCTATAACCATAGTTACAGGATAAATCGGATTATCGATCCTCATTTGATTTGGGTAGTCATAATGTCTTGCTAGAGGCCGCTTATGACTTATGAGCCTTGAAGTGTAATCAAGCCCATTGCCAACATCAAATGAGCCTACAGGGTCGCACACAAAGAGTGATGTGATCTGGGCTTATTCTCTTGGGCCTAATTTATTAGGTGTTGAATAAATATATTTAGATATATTTATTGGGCTAGATTTAATTAAGTTGTCGGGCTTTTATTATATATGATATAATGGGCTGAAACTTAATAGGGCCTGAATGAGATTAGGGTTTCTCTATAAATAGAGAAGCTTAGGTCTCATTAGGTGGACGACACAATTGTCAGAAAACCCTAGCCGCCATCCAAGAGAAAGATCGTGCGGCATTCTGAAAGGTTTTCAGGACGTGCTAGCACACTACAGCCGCAGCCCGGATCGTGCATGCTCGTGTGGATACCGGTAGAGGACATTAGCGATTTGCAGTGTCTTGGAATCCGAAAAGAAGCAATCCATCCACGAAAATAAGGTATTTTCATTAATCCTCGTGTTTTCGATTATACTTGATAATTTTGTATGGTCTCTTCCGCAGCGTATTGTGAATACTCGGACCATATGCGATCCTACACTATGAACTTAAATACTTAAGTGATCCTCCCATACTACCCCATAGGCAACTTAACACTTTATCTTTAATTCACTTCACCCAAGTCACATACTCTCATTAATGCTAACATGCTAATTAATCCCAACACACATAAATCTTGCAAGACCCTAAAAATCATCTAATCGTGCTTAATCAAATAAATAAAAAAATTCAGGGGCCAACAAAAAAGGCTTTATAATTTCTTTCTTCATTACCTCCATTATCGAGGAGCTTAATCTTCTCTGAGGTTACCTTATGGGTTTTGCTCCATCTTTTAGGAGGATCTTGTGCAAACAAGTAGAAGAGTTGATACCTTTAACATTTGCTACTATCCATCTGATAGTCGTTTTAAAGTTTTTCAAAACCTCTACTAATCTTTCCTCTTACATGAAAATCATCTTGCTTAAGATTATTACTGTTAAGGTGTCCCTCGCTCCTAAGAACACGTATTTTAAATGTTTCATAAATGGTTTTAACTCTAATTTTAAGGCTGTTATTACTAAAGGGACAAGGTTATCATTAGCTGTAGGCATGCTAACTCCAAATACTATAATGTTGGTATCTGTTTTACTTTCATAAAACTGTCCAAGGCTAGAATACGCTCCTGCAAACAAAAAGTAAGGGAAATATCAATATCTTCATCATTAAAAAGACTTTCCATCATAAATTTCTCTAACTCATCCTTTCCATTAATTTTAAACTAGTTTTGCACTAATGAATCCAAAAAATCAACTGCAAAGACAAGAAAGTTGTCATCAAGATATTTCATTTTATCATATATGCTAAACTAAATAGTATTCTTACTATATTCAATGGTTAAAGTATCACTGTAGATATCAATTTTTGTTTTTTTTAATATTTATAAAATGGTCTTCCCAATAAAATTGGTACTGATGGGACATCATTTTCCATATCTAAGACATATAAGTCAATAATAAAAATCAATTTGTGTTTAACATGCGCAAGAACATCCTCTACGAACCTTTTACGTTATGGATTGGACCTATTTGCTAATTAAATCATAACCCTCATCTTTTCTAATGGTCATAAGTTATGAGTTAAATAAATATGATAATGTATAATGTCTATGGATGCACCAAGATTTAGCATTGGTTTTTCCATTATAGAACCGCCAATAGTGCATGGTATGGAAAACATAGTTGAGTCTTTACATTTTATGGGAGGTTTTTTGAATGATAACATAAGCGTTTCTATCTTCTTTTCATCGTACAAAGTTCCTTCAATAATTTAGCATACTTAGGTACTTGTTTAATCACATTAAAAATGGAAATATTTACCTCAAAATTTTGAAATGTCTCGTATAAAAGAGCATCTTATTCCATCTTTAGTTATCCTTTAATACTTTCAAAAATGGAGGAAGTATAGCTAAAGATGGAGTAGGGACTCATTATAGACATAGATATACTTTCCTTTACTTCATTATGATTAAAAAAAATTTGTATACGAATTTAATAAAATTGGGGCTTTCGCGGGTTGTTCAATTTACTTTCCACTTAGCAATGTAATAGCATCATAATCTCTTTAGGATTTACTATAGTTTGTGATTATAGTTTATTCGAGCCTTGAGATTCAAAGCAACTAATCACAGTGGCTAACTGACCTATCCTATTTTTAAAATTCTAAATACTAGATGTCATCTCCTATTGGAATTTAATAGTATTAGTAGCTAATGCGTCATCTCCTATTGGAATTTAATAGTATTAGTAGCTAATGCTCTAACAATGCCTTTAAGGGATATACATGAATAAGAGGTTTAGGCTTATTGAGGTTATTTCAGAGGATGTAGTTGACAACATTATTGAAAATTAGTCGCAGGTTGATTTATTGTCGAATAACCATATCAAAAATTTGGATGGTTTCTCTAACCAAGATTGTACATTAAATATAGGTTGTATTGACACTAGGGTTATCCTAGAAAACTTCTTGTTAAATTTGCTTGTTCCAAATCTTCTTTTAATATGGGACACATTGATTAAGTGTCTTACTAATGAATGTATTCCACAAGCTTTTTCCACTTTTATTTTTCTACAACCAATTAACGAACAAGTGTAGTAAGATCATCTATACATTTTTTGAGAGATCAAATGTTTACCTTACTAACTCGTCAAGTTGAATAGTGCATCTTGTCATTGAACTGCTGGGAATTAGTTGTGCCACTTTTGTTTTTCCTACAGTCAGTTAACTAACAAGTGTTGTAATATCATCCATACATTTTTTGAGAGATGAAACGTTTACCTTACTGATTCCTCGAGTTGAATAATGCATCCTGTCATTGAACTACTGGGAATTAGTTGTCATATTATAGATTAGTTAATGAGCCACATTTGGTGTTTAATCAACTCCTCCACTAGTATCATTCATAATACTCCTATCAATTAGTATTAAGCCCTTAGTAAAAATATTAAATTAGGACCTTTTCCTAATTTCTTGATGTAAACAACTGATATATAACTTTTTAAAATGCTCATAATACTTATATAATGACTCACCATTGTGTTGTCAAATGCCATAAATTTCCTTTATAATACTGGTGGCTCTTGAGAAATTTTCTAGAAATTGCTTCTTCATTTCGTTCCATATGGTGATACTAATGGGTGGTAAATAATATAACTAATCTTAAAGATTATCCTTCAAATAGAATAGGAAGCCTACCAATTGATTTGTTCTTCAATGACACCATTGGGCTTCACTCCTATACATACAACAAGGAGTTCCTCAAGAAGCTTATATGTATCCTCACCTATAGTACAACAAAAGGTTGACAATAAATGAATTAGACTATATTTTAATTCAAAGGTAACATTTGTGTCAAAATTAGGAAAAGTTACGTAGTGTGGTTAATGGTTCAAATTTGGTTTGGCAAGGTATCATAGAATTTGGTTATTCTTAATGTTTTCTATTGTTTTACTACTTGTAATATTGCACTGCTTCTGAATCTTTGTTTCTTTCCTTATCTTTTTTGCAATCTTATCGATCTCTAAATCATATTATAAATTACCTTCCTTTGAAGATTTCGTAATGAACATACATACCTAGAATTCCTTAACAACGAAGCTAAATTTTGGTGTAACTACAATGGAGCTAAATTTTGGTGTAACTATCATCTGTACCCCAAATTAATTCCTAGATTCTTACAATCAATAAATACAATATAAGAAAGTAGGAGTCGATCCCACGAAGAATTCTAGTTCCCCAATTGTTATGAAGGAAAATAATTAGTCGAGGGGGTTATGAAATCTTGTCAAAAGGAAAATAAAGGAAATAATAAATGAAAGTTCTCAATAAAACGCACCTTAGTTTATCGTTGCTTCCACCTTTGAAACTATAATAGAATATGGTATCTCGCAGCAAAATGGTATTGTCAAGAGGATGAATATAACTATTATGGAGAAGGTTTAGTGCATACTTTGAATGTCCATTCTATTGAAGTTCTTTTGGGGTGAGGCGATCCAACTCACATTATAGGTGATCAATAGAACTTTTTTATTCCCCTTGGAGCTTCACATTCCTTACAGAGTATGCAAAGTTAGGAATTTGATTTATATGCATCTAAGGGATTTCAGATACAAAGTCTTCAAGCATATGTCAAAGGAGTAGAGATCAAAGTTGAATTTGAAGATTACTTACATATTTGTTTTATATAGAGATGAGGAGTTTGGATATAAACTATACAACTTGAAAAAGAAAAACGTTGCTCGAAGTGGGGACATGGTGTTCTATAAGAATAAGATGGGTGCGAATCTTGTAAAAGAATACAAGACTACATCCAATAGTTTGTATTTTGATACTACAAATTCTTCTCTTGTTTCTACTACTATTGATCAACGTACATGTGAAGAAAGCGAAAGAAATGAGTTAGTATAGGATGGTGATGATTAGGTGCAATGTAATGGAGATGAGCCGCATAAGCCATATCTTGCGGATGATGTAAAAGAAGTCCATAAGCATTGTGGACAGGGTAAGCAACCTGCTTAAGCTTTGGAAAGTGTTCAACTTCTAAAGTCAACTAGATTGAAGAAGCTTTCGACTAGATACCCAAGTTCAGAATATCTCCTAGTCACTAATGGGAGAGAGTCGAAGAATTTCCAAGAAATGCTATCACTCAAAGACAAAGACTTTTGGCTTAAAGAAATGTAAAAAGAGATGGATTCTATGGATAAAAATGGTGCCTGCATGTTGAAGATGGTGGTTTCCAAGAGTAAACTTGAGCTTTGTAGTAAGCTCGTAGGGAAAGTTTTTTAGTGATTAATAGGGTAGTAAATTTCTCATTTTAAATGGGTTGAAGGGGAGATTGTTGTGGGTTTAGCCTATTTTAAACATGTTTGTTAGACTAGTTCTATCACGACCCAGTACCACATCAGGCCCATGACAACCACCACATAATCAGGCTAAAGACACTCACAATATCCTTAATCTGACTATAAAAGACTAACTGAATAATTTTTTTTAAAATCTGGACAGCACAACGACTATGTCTTAAAAATCCCAAAACCTGTTACATTTTTAAACGTACTTCTATACTCACATCCAACCATAACTTCAGGACTTTAAAACCCACTCAAGGCAATCTCAACAACAGCGTCAAAAGATTCATAGGTAAATTCATTTATAAAATACAAGGCAATCAAAAGTTATCTTACAAAATCATAAAGCATATATACATAAACACAGTTCATGAGCCACTAGACAACAAAAGTATAAAATAAGAAACTACCCACGTGTGGTAATAACCTAAAAATGTTAAAAGACCACACAATCCACTCAAAGCTTCAAACTCACTAAATAAACTGTATGGTTGGAAAGCAAAGGGGGTGAGTACACTATGTACACAAATAGAATTCGATTCATACCAAGACAGTGTAAATAACTTATGAAGTGAATATATATCACATAGAAACACATAAGCCTAGCCTATGGCTCAATATATATTGGTTAGGTACCACATTGGCCTAGCCTATTAATCACTCATGCAGTGAGTATAGGTTCTAGTTCTAGTACACAAAAATAGAAAAATATCACATGTATGAATCAAATCTCATCAAAAAACAAATATCAGAATATGCCAAAACTATTTTGTGCGTCACCACTAGTCAACCAAACTAATGCGCACACCCATTGATCTCTAGTGTTGGCTCGACTTTAATCCATGGTGAGTCCGGACTACAGTCGACAAGAGCGTCATGACCCTAAATGATGACCTCATCGAGCCAAATGTGTTATGTAAGGATCTTACCTATCAGTTACTGCTGAACAAGACTTACAACTCAATGCATCGGCTACCACATTTACTTTTCCCGAATGATAGTCGATTATTAAGTCACAATCCTTAACCCATTCTAACCATCTCCTTAGTTTGAGGTTTAGCTCCTCCTGCGTCATTAGATACTTCAGACTCTTATAGTCAGTGTATATGCGGCAAGTCTCCCTATAAAGATAATGTCTCCAAATCTTGATTGTAAACACTACCGTTGCGAACTCTAAATCATGTGTAGGATAATTTAGCTTGTGCTTCTTCAGTTGTCTAGAAGCATAAGTACACAGCCAAATCCCTAAAGACTGACATCACTGTATACTTCATACCCTACTCCTTGGGTAGGTAAGGCAAGCAATGGTGCAGAAATCAATCACCTCTTAAGCTCTTAAAAACTCGCCTCACATCTGCCATTCCACTAAAATTTTATTCCCTTCCGAGTAAACCTCGTCAAAGGTGCTGCAAGCACTGAGAAATTCTCAACAAATCTTCGATAGTAAACAACTAACCCCAGAAAGCTGCGAATTTCTGTCACATTCTTGGATTGTTCCCAATCAAGTATAGCTTCCACTTTCTTCGGATCTACAAAAATACCTTCCCCTGATACCACATGCCCAAGGAATCCAATCTCTCTCAGCCAAAATTCACATTTTGAAAACTTCACATACAACTATTTTTCGTGAAATATTTGTAGCACAATTTAGAGATGTCTAGCATGCTCCTCTTCATCCTTAAAGTAAATTAAAATATCATCAATGAAAACTATGATAAACTGATCTAAATAAGGATGTAACACCCTATTTATGAAATCCATAAATATTGCAGGTGCATTTGTCAATCCGAACGGCATCACTATAAATTCAAAATGTCTAGACCTCGTCTGGAAAGCAGTCTTGTGCATATTTTTCTCATCAATCTTCAACTGATGGTATCCATACCTCAAATCCATCTTTGAGAATATTGTAGCTCCTCTTAACTGATTAAATAAATCATTAACCCTGGGAAGTGGATATTTATTCTTGATGATAACCATATTTAACTGTCGATAATTAACTTATAAGTGGAGGGCCCCATCCTTCTTTTTGACAAATAATACTGGTGCTCCCCACGGTGAACAACTTGGTCTGATGAAGCCCTTGTCTAATAACTCTTGTAGTTGAATCTTTAACTTTTTCAATTCTGCCGATGCCATACCAGAAGGTGGTATAGATATTAGTGTTGTCCCTGGGACCAAGTCAATAGTGAAATCAAATTTTCGATCAGGTGACAATCTAGTTATCTCCTTTGGAAAAACATCAGGGAATTCGTGCACAATAGGGACATCACCCAGTTCAACCCTCTTTGCTAAAGTGTCAATCACATATGTAAGGAATGCCTAGCATCCTTGAAGAATCCACCTCTTAGCCTTGATCAATGATATCAAACAACTCAAAAATACTTGTCGGTCACTAGTAAATTTAATCAGGACTCCATCCTAAGGTTCAAACTCCACCTTTTTCTTAAAACAATCAACCCTGGTGCGATACCTCTCTAACCAGTTAATCCCCAATATCACCTCAAAATCCTAGAGATTAAGGGGAATAAGATCTGCCTCTAACATAGCATCACCAATCTTTATCTCACAAGCTGTATATACTTCATTGCAAGCCACTCACTCTCCAAAAGGAGTGAATACAATGAGAGGAGGATCTAACAGCTCCAGGGGATGACAAATATCCTTAGCAAAGGTCACATTAACAAAAGACTTTTACGTGCCAGTGTTGATCAACATTTTAGCATCTTTACCGAGAACACACATAATACCTTATAACACTATAGGTTAGCAGTCATACTATTTAAGAACTTACCAATACAATACAAAACATGCATCAAAATATAGTAATACAACAACGAAGAAGTATTCATCCAGAAAATACCTATAATTGTGTCCGGATTGGCTCGAACGTCCTCCTATTTCATTGTATAAACTCGTGTTTGAGCTCGCGAAGCTGGGCATTGCTGACTAGCTGGAGGTGTATTACTACCCACACCAGTCCTCTATGTAGATCCAGAAGACTAAACACCTGCTCTGATAGTCTCCCCTTTATATCTCACTAGCTGTACCAAACCATCTCCTCCCCGAGTAGAAGTCTGAGCTAGCTGTGGATAATCTCTCCTTATACGCCTTGTCTCTCCATATTGAAAACACTTTCTTGGCTCTGTACACTTACCTGAATGTACCTTTCTGCAGTTCCTACATAGCTCATGCCAAAATGATCGAGCTCGAGAAGCAGAGCTAGTAGTAGGGGTAGTGCTCTGACCTCCTGGTCGTGGTGACCATAAGTGGACAGCTGATGATGCAGCTCCTCCAGTACTACTTGGAGTTGAACTAGCATAGCTCCTCTTAGGCTGCTGGCTGAAGGAACCTACTCCCTTCCTTTTTCGGTTCTTTTCCTTCCATTGTCTTCATTGCTCTTTCACCAACTTCTCGGCTCTCTTGGCCTACTGTACCATCTCTCTGAATGTGGTAGTGGGGGGTAACCATCATCCTCTCTTGGATAGCCAAATGCAAACCAGCCTCAAACCAAACACACAGATTCTCTTCGTCTGCCACCTATTCAAGTACATAAGTGGCAAACTCTCTCAACTCTGTCTCAAACTCGTGCACCAACCTATTCTCCTGTGTCAACATAAAAAAGGCAACCTTCTTCTGATCTTGATCAAATCTAGTATTGTAGCACCCCACACCCGACGAGACCCGAACCTGATATCGACGGTGATATCCGAGCCCGTGACTCGCGATGGTGGCGTCTTAGAAACGATCCTACTTTTAAAACTCGATATGACATTTTTCTTTTCTTACGAAAACAGTTGAGTGCGCAAAACAATAATGATTTGGCCCAATTATAACAAAACATTTGCAATTACAAAACAATTTCAATTATAAACAAATTTCAGTTATACCATACAAGTACACATAAATCAAAAGGGGCCCACTGAAACAATTCACTACTCTAATGCAGATGTGACGACACTGATCCCGACCCGATACTCTGCCTTGCTAGCGGTAGACATACTCCCGTGTGTCTAACGGGGTACTCTTCACTTCCTGAAAAATAGATGCAATGTTGGGTGAGTTTGCGAACTCAGTGAGAAACCATCATCGATGGTTCACCCAACTCATGCATTCACAATTCATATACACTTGAATCACATATTCACACTTTCATATATTCACATGCATTCAATTTCACTTTCACACGATTCACTTTAGATCATTTACATATGCAGATGCATCGACACTTTCAGATTTCATTTCATTGTTGTGACCGGCGCAATCGTAAATCGGTAATCACATTTTTGGCAAGTAGGAGGGCCCTCTGGGTATGCACTACTGCCCACTCACATTAGGGATAGGAGAGCCCGCTGGGTATGCACTAATCCCTTTCACATAATAGGACCCCACACCCCACCCGTAGGTGTTTGCAGTTTTCTTTGCGGCGTGTGTTCTTGGGTTTTACCGCGGCGTCCTTAAATATACAGTGGCGTCTCGGGTTAACAACTATCATTATCTGATCATTTAATTATGCATGAGTGCATATGTCATTCACATTTCACAGTCATATCTCATTTCTTCGGACCTTTAGTCCGGTATTTCGATCATATACATATCTCAATTATTTCACTAACACTTTTACAATTCGATTCACTATTGCATTTATTCACATTTTGCACTTCCATATCTCAATCCAATATTTCGAACACCTATGGTTCGAAATCAACCAAAACAGTCACACATATCCATCCGTATCTCCACATGACATATGTACACAAAATGTAACACATATAGGTTGAGAAACCAACTAGGTTACTCACCGCACTTCCGAAACTCTGACTGAAGTCCCAATATCGTCTGTGGAGTGTCGATCCATCGAACCTCTATGTCAATCCAAATAATTCACATTACCATTTTGGCCAATATCAATTCAATAATACATATTTAACAAATCGATAAATACTATACATGTTATGACATTCCCAATCCAATTCCCAATTCCTCAATTTGATCACTCTCTTACTAATCCATAACACTTTCAATTATAATAAACCAATTTACCAATTTCCATAGTCTATAATCACATTTCAATTAAAATCATATTCACTAATCATTTGTCATTCGATCCCGATAATCATCTGATTCAAATTCCGAATTTCCATTCTTACCAGTTCAATATTCGTAGTCTCCAAATTCCAATTAATTTCTAGGAAACCAATTATTTGAAATCAGTCTTAAACTCATTACTTGTAACAATCATCTTATAATCACTTAATTTCATTTCTTCTAGATTGAAATTCCTATTTTCTCAAATACCACTTTGATCCATAACCAATCCAATTTAAATCCCAAAATTCTCCAAATTCAAAAACCTCAAAATCTCATATTCGGAAATCGGTCTCCCTCATGACGTCCGATCCTTCGTCATGGCGTAAAATCCACGCCGTCGCGACGTGCGCCTTCTAACCCGTTAAATCATGCGCATTTAATTAAAAATCAATTATTCGTCGCGACGTGCGAGTTAAAGGGGCTCGCCGAGGCGTGTTCATCACACCTCGCGACGTGCGAACCCAGAAACTAGTCCGAAACCTAGAAATTTCTCAGATTTTCTGATAACAATCTATCTGATTCACTTCAAATCACTCCCAATCAACTTAGTATACTACACTCAACTTATTTCTAGCCTCAATCCATCATTTAAACCATCTTTTATCAAAAACCCAAATCAAAACCAACGAAAACCCTATCATCGTAACTTTCCAAATTTCTAACCAATTTTTTACTCAAATCAATGATCAAATGAAACGATTTAAGGCATAAACACATAGAAACTTACTTGATTCACGCTAGAAACTTTCGAAAATCTTCCGAGAACTCCAAATCGCCAAATGCTCACCCACGACCGTCGATGAAGGCGAAGAGAAATGAAGAAATAAGCTTACCTTAAGCTTATACATATATATATATGAGATCCTCCACTTCATGTCCAATTCTTAGGGTCTAACACGTCCGATTCTTATTCTATTTTACTCCCGATTTCGCGCTACTCATAACCAAAAATTCCCAAAATCATAATTCAATTTGTTTCATATTATTTGTCAATCAATCTCGGACCCGGAATCACATTAATCAGTCCCTTAGCCAAATTTTCCGGTCCGGATCCAAAACTCTAAAAATTTCAGAAAAATTCTCATAAATTCACAAAATTAGGAAATGCTCATTCCTATACTCAATTTCCAATTTCCCTTTCTCTATAATCCATTTCATTCCAATTTCATATTCAAAACCCAATTATACACTTACTAAATATCCAATTTTCACAAACCAATTCTCATATGTACAATTTTGATAAATTCCCAATTGCACAATTAAGCCAATTCACATCGGACCAATTATAACCAATTTCCAATTTCACAATCAAGTCGGGAATTGTCATACATGTATGTACATATATATATACTTATGCAGTCAATAATCATTTATCAATGACTATCAAAACTGTAATGCATGTGCAATGCAACACTTTACTGCACCAAATCCTAACCCGATCCAATTACCAATCTACCGTCACTCCGATAACGGGATGTTACAATTCTCCCTCTAATAAAAATTTCATCCTCGAAATTTCATATCGATTTATCACCAAGTTAGGGAGTCTTTTCGATCATTGATTCTCGATTTCCACTTATTTCGCTATCTGAATAATTTCATCAAATCTTTCTTAACCTATATTGCCCTTTTACACACAATTTATCACTTCCAAAATCGATAACACATATATCGGATCTTAACAATATTTTCCAATTCAGTCTTTGTAACATTTGGGATCCGAATCATCTTTTAGGATTTTAGACGGACTTGCTATTTTAATCACACTACAATTTGCTTACTTACCTCTTTTCCTTTCTCAAACTCTATCTTTGTTTAACGATTTCTTTTGATTACTCGTAATTCTATATATCCAATACCAATGCTACACACATCCGATCATATCAATATTTCCTATTTCATCCATATAACACTTTACAAATCCATTTATCTTTTAAGTTACCACTGACTTGTCAATCCATAAATCGATTCACAACACGGTCACATCGAGGCCCCTAATAATAAATTTCATTTCCCATTTACCTGTTATCTCAATCAATACGTAGATTGGCCAAGGTGACACATTTAGAAACATTCTCTGTATCGTTTAACATATTGCATCTCTCCAATGCCAATTTCTAATCTCATCAGGTTTCAACAGTTTCGGTAATCATTAATTTAATTCATTCTCATCAAATTGAATTTCTTAAACCATATTACTGATTCAAACACCTGTCAATCTTAACTTAAATCATCCAGGGCCTCTAATTAAATTAGGTCCTGATCATTTTACTATCCGAATGAACAACTCCTTTTTAGATATAAAACCTTTCATACACTTTTCAAATGATATCTCCAACGAAACACAATCAATCTTATCTATGCATCAATCTCATAATCTTATAAACTCCAAACCTATATTAGTTTCACACTGATAACACACAGTCAACCATATAGGTCAAACATACTCATAATCTTTCAACGTCACATTTTACTTTACATTACACTTTTAATACACTTACAATTCCTTTCATGATTTTTACTCAAATTTCCTAATCCAAATACATTACTCATTTTCTTTCTGACTAATCTATTCACACATTTCTCGATACTATCCACTATTCAAAATTCTCGATTCGGATTTTCCATGCTTTCAATACACCTCTGCACACTCGATGTGGAATCCCCAATTGCTAATCGTTCCTTTTTACACTTTACCAACTCGACGGTTTACATATAATCTTTCATCCGGTTTCATAATCTTATCATCTAATTATTTGCTTCCTTATCACAATTCGAAACATTCGAACACATAATCTTTTTTCCCAATTTACTCATATAACTTAATCATTATTACTTTACAAACGCATATTCATCCAAAACATTTTCTGTACAAATAGAATCTCCAAACTTTTCACAACATTTTCCAATACACTATTCAATATAATAGATTTTTAAGTCATCAAATACTAATGCAGCCCATAAGCTTATACTGATCTCCATACACATAGAATCTCTTTACATTTTTTCCAATAGATCACATTATCATCTTTACAATTTATTTCATATTATAACACCAATTCAATTGATACGATCAATACTCGAATTGAACATTTATCTAAGTATCTCTTTTTACAATCATTTGTCATACACTTCACATATTTTCCTTTTAACACTTTCCTTATCATTTACAGTCAGAAGACCTTTACCAATTTCTGGATGTATCCAGTATACAATCAATCCTATTATAACTCCAAATTCTTTATATACCTATCCTTTACAATTTCACATTTATCACTGCCTCTATTTGCATTTAATCTCCCAATACCATGTTC
This sequence comes from Erythroxylum novogranatense, assembly GCA_029891385.1. NCBI lineage: Eukaryota > Viridiplantae > Streptophyta > Magnoliopsida > Malpighiales > Erythroxylaceae > Erythroxylum > Erythroxylum novogranatense. The sequence goes on along the minus strand of CM057231.1, from coordinate 18,619,126 downwards.
GAATAATAATAATTCATCCACTAATTATTCTACCAAGATCAAATTCACTCTTATAAAACTTACATGTCAAACAATTTTCTCAATTGTGCCAATTTCTCTTATTCACTTTTCAAATGTATTCAATCGATCATCATCCACTTTGAACACAATTTAAACATTTCACTCTAAACACAAGTAAGATATGTTGCTCTTGGTAGCATAATGACTCTTCATATCAATAATCAATTTATATCATTTCCTAATTATCGGTTGTCTCCAATGAGGAACAAATTTTCTCACGATCTTTCTCCATTTCATCAAATATATTTTGACACACATTCTTTTACACTGGATTCTCCACATATTTCAATTTATTCACTATCATTTCAAACAAAATTTTCAAAACCACTTTATACTTTCCGATATTCACACAAAATATATCTGACCCGATATTCTCCTCAAATCACAACTGATATCCTTTTACTGTTCAAAACTCCTATTACACAATCAAACTCTTTACATTAACGTAACACATACTTTCTTAATAACTTATTCTATTTTTTTTCTCTCCTAAAAGCGACTTTTCATTTATTTCACATTTTTTTCCAATTTGTCCTTTCATTTCTAAACTTTTCAATTTTAAACATCTAATCAACTTAATTCCATTTAGGGAAATTCTTCTTTCAATTCCTAATCATCAACCGTCATCACATTTCTTATCGATTTCAATTATTCACAATGTCCTGTGACGATCAATTTATACCATAATCCACATAACCAAAGCATCTTTTTTTGATACCGTTCATTGAGGTACATACCATTTACAGTATTACATTAATTTACCACTTAGTCACTTAGGCTAAAGACACTTTGACCACCTTTTTCCTTTGACCACCTTTTTCCTTTTCGCACCTATCCTCGATCATGAGGCTTTTTCCTTACCAACATCCTAATTACAATCTCAATTCATTTCCAAATATCACTATAAACACTTTTGGTTCTTACTCTATCTCACATGAACTTTTAACTATTTGACTTGGCGGTTATCCACTAATGCACCAATTGATTTCCGATATCATTTCCATTTATCGGTGTGCATTCGCATAGGCAAACCAATGACCTTAACAACTTTTTACTTTTCTTCTCTCAATACTATTTTCTCTCATTTCGATCCTTTCATCATTTTTTTACGCAACCACACTCAAAATATACATTCATTGTTGCTTTCACTTAACATATTCAAATTCTAGGTCATAGACCTCCAATCATAACTCCCATCACGCTTCACAAGTAACTCGATCATAAAACATTTTATTTGCCATCTTTCACATATTTCTATATTTCTTCTAGACTTCACAACTACACATATACAATTCACATCTACTTCCCATACAGATTTTTCCAATATCACTCTAATGTCGTATTTCATAATACGCCTATCAATACCAATACACTAAATCTCCAATCATCATATCGCACCGTATACTTATTCTTTTCTTTGATTTCTACAATTTTCATTTATCACATTTTCCCATATCATCTTTTCCTCACTATTTCTAACCACTTAAATCACTAGTACAGCTCATGTATGAGACTCATATGCTAGACAAGGGATCATCGTCATTATCTGCCGAGACATAACTTATATGCAAGCACTTTGACACATTTGTCTCGAATGCCCATGTAAGATTGTATACTGGCTCGATACCATTAAATGTAGCACCCACACCCGACGAGACCCAAACCCGATATCGACGGTGATATCCGAGCCGTGACTCGCGATGGTGGCGTCATTAGAACGATCACTACTTTTAAAACTCGATATGACATTTTCTTTTCTTACGAAAGCAGTTGAGTCATGAAAACAATAATGATTTGGCCCAATTATAACAAAACATTTGCAATTACAAAACAATTTCAATTATAAACAAATTTCAGTTATACCATACAAGTACACATAAATCAAAAGGGCCCATCAAACAATTCACTACTCTAATGCAGATGTGACGACACCGATCCCGACCCGATACTACGCCTTGCTTGCGGTAGACATACTCCGTGTGTCTAAGCGGGTACTCTTCACTTCTGAAAAATAGATGCAATGTTGGGTGAGTTTGCGAACTCGGAGAAACCATCATCGATGGTTCACCCAACTCATGCATTCACAATTCATATACACATTGAATCACATATTCACACTTTCATATATTCACATGCATTCAATTTCACTTTCACACAGTTCACTTTAGATCATTTACATATGCAGTATGCATGCGACACTTTCAGTTTCATTTCATTGTTGTGACCGAGCGCAATCAGAAATCAGTAATCACATTTTTGGCAAGTAGGAGGGCCCTCTGGGTATGCACTACTGCCCACTCACATTAGGGATAGGAGAGCCCGCTGGGTATGCACTAATCCCTTTCACATAATAGACCCCACACCCCACCAGTAGGTGTTTGCGAGTTTTTTGCGGCGTGTGTTCTTGGGTTTTACTGGCGTCCTTAAATATCTGATGGCGTCTCGGGTCAACAACTATCATTATCTGATCATTTAATTATGCATGAGTGCATATGTCATTCACATTTCACAGTCATATCTCATTTCTTCGGACCTTTAGTCCGGTATTTCGATCATATACATATCTCAATTATTTCACTAACACTTTTACAATTCGATTCACTATTGCATTTATTCACATTTATTCACATTTTGCACTTCCATATCTCAATCCAATATTTCGAACACCCATGGTTCGAAATCAACCAAAACAGTCACACATATCCATCCGTATCTCCACATGGCATATGTACACAAAATGTAACACATATAGGTTGAGAAACCAACTAGGTTACTCACCTGCACTTCCGAGCTACAGCCTGGAAGTCCCAATATCGTCCGTGGAGTGTCGATCCATCGGAACCTCTATGTCAATCCAAATAATTCACATTACCATTTTGGCCAATATAAATTCAATAATACATATTTAACAAATACGATAAATACTATACATGTTATGACATTCCCAATCCAATTCCCGAATTCCTCAATTTGATCACTCTCTTACTAATCCATAACACTTTCAATTATAATAAACCAATTTACCAATTTCCATAGTCTATAATCACATTTCAATTAAAATCATATTCACTAATCATTTGTCATTCGATCCCGATAATCATCTGATTCAAATTCCGAATTTCCATTCTTACCAGTTCAATATTCGTAGTCTCCAAATTCCAATTAATTTATAGAAACCAATTATTTGAAATCGTCTTAAACTCATTACTTGTAACAATCATCTTATAATCACTTAATTTCATTTCTTCTAGATTGAAATTCCTATTTTCTCAAATACCACTTTGATCCATAACCAATCCAATTTAAATCCCAAAATTCTCCAAATTCAAAACCTCAAAATCTCATATTCGAAATCGGTCTCCCCTCATGACGTCCGATCCTTCGTCAGCAGTAAAATCCATTGCTCGTCGCGACGTGCGGCCTACAACCCGCTCGTCATGGGCGCATTTAATTAAAATCAATTATTCGTCATGACGCACGAGTTAAAGGGCTCGCCGAGGCGTGTTCATCACACCTAGCGACGTGCGAACCCAGAAACTCGTCCGAAACCTAGAAATTTCTCAGATTTTCTGATAACAATCTATCTGATTCACTTCAAATCACTCCCAATCAACTTAGTATACTACACTCAACTCATTTCTAGCCTCAATCCATCATTTAAACCATCTTTATCAAAACCCAAATCAAAACCAACGAAAACCCTATCATCGTAACTTTCCAAATTTCTAACCAATTTTTTACTCAAATCAATGATCAAATGAAACGATTTAAGGCATAAACACATAGAAACTTACTTGATTCACGCTAGAAACTTTCGAAAATCTTCCGAGAACTCCAAATCGCCAGATGCTCACCCACGACCGTCGATGAAGGCGAAGAGAAATGAAGAAATAAGCTTACCTTAAGCTTATACATATATATATATGAGATCCTCCACTTTATGTCCAATTCTGTGGTCTAACACGTCCGATTCTTATTCTATTTTACTCCCGATTTCGCGCTACTCATAACCAAAAATTCCCAAAATCATAATTCAATTTGTTTCATATTATTTGTCAATCAATCTCGGACCCGGAATCACATTAATCAGTCCCTTAGCCAAATTTTCCGGTCCGGATCCAAAACTCTAAAAATTCCGGAAAAATTCTCATAAATTCACAAAATTAGGAAATGCTCATTCCTATACTCAATTTCCAATTTCCCTTTCTCTATAATCCATTTCATTCCAATTTCATATTCAAAACCCAATTATACACTTACTAAATATCCAATTTTCACAAACCAATTCTCATATGTACAATTTTGATAAATTCCCAATTGCACAATTAAGCCAATTCACATCGGACCAATTATAACCAATTTCCAATTTCACAATCAAGTCGAGAATTGTCATACATGTATGTACATATATATATACTTATGCAGTCAATAATCATTTATCAATGACTATCAAAACTGTAATGCATGTGCAATGCAACACTTTGCCTGTACCAAATCCTAACCCGATCCAAATTACCAATCTACCCGTCATTCCGATAACGGGATGTTACAAGTATAGTATTGTTCATTAAATTCACTGATAAAATCCCTCCAGGTCATTTGATTATGGTAACGTCCCTAGACATTTTCCTACTAAACTCTAACATCACCCTCTAGTAATATGATCATTACCTTCAACTTCATCTCATCAGACAACCCCATATTATGAAATGTTTTTGCAGTCTGTCTCATTTAAGATTTGACCTTGGTAACATCACTGCACCCATCAAAAGTACCACACTCAAGATTCCTTGCTTCTTTGATATACCTCGAGATTTCAAGCACTGGGTGTTGCCTTAGTGCAGGACTAGGTACCACTACTGATGGTTGTTGTGGCAATATTTGTGGTGGTAATGGGGCATTCTAGCCCCAGGCTGCTGTTGCGCAGTATACTATTCCCACCATGTCATCACCTGCTGCAAAGCCTCCCTCGGCATTGGTGGTAAATCCAGTTGCGCTACCACTGATGATGTTACGGTGTGAGGCTGTCTATAAGTCGAAGAGTTAACAACCTTTGGTTCTGAGACTATTTCAGCGCTATGTTCCTCTGACTCGGGTCACACAAGTCTAACGTTGCGACGCCTTCCCCTTCCTCGTCTCACCATGCTATCAATATAAAACCAAAAAAACAGACATTGTTTAATAAAATAAATCGGGTTAAGCCTAGCTTATCCGATATCCCAAACATCCTAAGGAATGTCGACAAGTACTCTGATTAAGGTCAAAACCATCCGACCATTAAGGATGTCAACTTAACGATCTGAGAATCAACTTATCGACCAAAGGCTTTCGACACCCAGACTCGACTTTAAAACCCACTCAAGGTAATCTCAACAACAGTATCAAAAGATTCATACATAAAGTCATTTATAAAACACAAGGCAATCAAAAGTTATCTTACAAAATCATAAAGCATATATACATAAACATAGTTCATGAGCCACTAGACAACAAAAGTACAAAATAAGAATGGTAATACCCCAAAAATGTCAAAGGACCACATGATCTACTCAGGGCTTTAAACTCACTAAATTAACCTGCCTGGTTGGAAAGCGAAGTGGGGTGAGTACACTAGGTACTCAGTGAGTAGGAGAAACATATAACACAAATAGAATTCGATTCATACCAAGACGATGTAGATAACCTATGAAGTGAATATATATTACATAGAAACATATAGGCCTAGCCTATGGCTCAATGTATACTCGTTAGATACCACATAGGCCTAGCCTATTAATCTCCCATTCAGTGAACATAGGTTTTAGTTCTAGTACACAAAAGTAGAAAAACATCACATGTATGAATCAAATCTCGTCATTAAAAAAACATCAAAATAAGCCAAAACTATTATGTATGTCACCATTAGTCAGCCAAACTAATGTGCACACCCACCGATCCTTAGTGTTGGCTCGACTTTCATCTGTGGTGAATCCAGACTACAGTCGACAAGAGTGTCATGACCTAGTGATGACCTTGTCGATGTCCAAACCCTAGGTGTAGAATCACTTGCAATTTCCGTAGAAAAGTGTTGATACAAGGACTCGACTTTTATGTACCAGTGTCAAAAGATACGGGGGTCGCTTAATCAGTTGTGCCTAGCACACGATTGGCCAATCGTCTACTCACCAATCACCAAAATCATATACAAAAATTAAGTACAAAAATTCAAGTAAAGCATCATATTTTTATTTATCGGTCCAACTGATAAAATGAAACCGTACCATGGCTCTAAGTCAAAGAGAATTAATAGATGCAGAATACATGACTTGGTTATGCTTATTTAAATTTCAAAATATTATTTCATGCAATAAAAGTTATCGTTTGCAATTCAAGTGCAAAGTTATTCAAAAATGTAGTTTTATAAAATAAAGTATTATTCTTTACACTTTAAACTTAGATTTGTTAAAACAATAACAATAACATTCCTATAATTTGATTAAAATATGTGTGATTGTTATTGATCGGAAAATTTGGAATTGACAATTTAGATATAATCTTATTCTTAAACGAATCCTAAAAGAAAAAATGCATTATAGAAATTGTTCTTAGTCATTTACTTTGGTTTTGCAGATTTGGAAATTAGCTTTATTGAGTTTGTTCTAGAAATTGAAACCTAGAAAACTATGAACCCTAGAATTATTCTGGAGTTCTTCACACTTATTGGAGTTTTTGTTTCTAGAAATCCAAAGTTCGAAGCCACTGGTTTATGAAACCCAATTCAATAAATCCCCTTTTCTTTTACGGAGTGTTTGGAAACCTTTGAATTGAATTTATTAACGAATTGAATTCAATTACATTAATGAGATTGAATTGAATTCAATTTACACTATTTGGAGCAAACCCAATAATATTAGAATTGAATTCAATTACACTATTTGGAACACAATCAAAATGAATTTAATTATTTCATATGACATTTTTACCCTTGACTAAAAAATAATCTTATTAAATAATAAACATTCACACTTACATAGAGTAAGTTATAAACATCAATTTCATTATAAGCGATATCATTAAAAAAAAGTTCATTATTAAAATTAAAAAAAAAATTGATTGCAGATGACATTAGGCTAGACCGAGCTATGAAGACAATACAAAACTATTATAATTTGGAAGCTTAAACATGCATGCACGAGCAATAGTTCTTTTGCGTTAACAACTACAAGGCACTATCAAATTTTGAAATTTCAGTCCAAATTATATAATATCATAACAAGTTTAACATGTCTTCCTGTGATAAGGAGACATAAGATCGTTACATCAGAAAATTAAATAAAAAACATTCATACTTGCATAAAGCAAGTTACATCATCCATAAAGTTCCACACTTAAATAGAGCAAACTATAAAAACCTAACACCAATCCATCTTCCTAGACAACCAATCTAAACGTAGTTCAATTGGACATGCAAAAAACACACTAATAAAGTTAGGATGCTCTACAAGCCAATCAACTGCATCCAAGAGAACACCTCCTTCCAATTTTACTTTTTTCATTGTGTCAAATATTTCCTCATCTTTTCTAACATGAAGGTTTGTGGCTACAATAACTTGTGCAATTTCTTTCATTGCATTGGACATAACTTGTAATTCTAGAAAAAAAAAATTGATCTTCCACTTATGCTTTTCTTTTCTTACCCATGTAGGATGGCTTTGACACTGAAGGAGTTGATGATGAGGGAGCTTGAGTTATTGGTGTTGTTGGAGTACTCTCGCTCTCAAATGGATAAAAACTCTCTAAATGAACCTCATTATTTGCTTGCATATTATCAATGTCCTTAATATTCATATCCCACCTTTCCTTTTCCCATCTTTGAACTGTCTCCTTTGCACTTCAGCTTCAGATCCGGTAGTTGTATCTTTCTCATAGATTTCGCGAACAAGGTCTAAATTAGGTAAAGGCTTCCCTCGAATATGTTTCACCTTTCCGTTAACCTATCAATCAAAATACAAGAAACTATGTCAACAAACTTCAAGCATAAAAAATAAAAAAATATATAAAAAAAATTAACTATATAAGTATTAAATAAAATACATGTATCAAACTTTGCCACACCTCTAGAACAACTTCAAATGTCTTGGGAACATCATTCCATCCAATTCCACTTTTGCCATCAAGAAATATTGCCAAATGCATTTCTTTCCTTAAAGTTCTCAACCGATTTACAATTTTGCTCCGATTAATCTTAACCCCAAACTTTTTATTAATTTCCTTTTTTACCTCTCTATAAGCACCAGCACTAAAATTTCTATTATCCTTTTGCCCTTTATTTTTTTTGCTCCATAAGAACTTGAACCATGCACTTATCCATTTCATAACTCCACCTCAAATATCCATCAGTTTTTTTCATCACAATTCACCTCTACGTCTATCGTGTCACCTATTTTTCCCAAACACAATCCAACACAATCCATCTTATACTATTATTAACTCTTACTTTTCTCAAAAACATAAACAAGTATAAAATTATTAAAGATAGTTATATTCAAAGGACAAACAATCATGTTTACAAGTGGCGGTAAAAAAAAAGAGAAAAAACATAACAAAGTTACATACTGTAATGACAAAATTTTCAACAAATCAATGTTGAGAAATGTAATCATTCCACATATGCACAGCTATGCTATTTCTTATTATTTCTCCTATTCTACCATCTTCATTCCTTACAATTCCTTCAAAGACATTATCATCCTCATGATCGCTATTCAATAGCTCTCTATCAACTCTTACAACAAGTTCTTCATCCGGATCATATTGTATCAAAAAGTTATGTAAAATACAACAAGCTAACATAATTTCAAATAATGTGTTCACATCATATCTTGACATCTCAGATAAAATGGAAAATCTACACTTCAAAACACCGAATGCCTTTTCAATTGCATTACGTAATGAAGCATGTCTAAAGTTTAATAACTCTTTTGCATTAGTTGGAGCCTGCTGAGAATACTCTTTTAAATGATATCGAGTGCTTCTATAAGGAGCAATAAATCCGAACCTCAGCATATATCCAGCATCAGCTAAATAGAATTTACCTATAAATGAAAGTAAAACCATTTACTAGATGCTTATTGACAATAACACTTTTTGTATATAATATGGAATTTAACAATCTTCAACTAAAAGATACCTTAAGAAACAATGAGCTTATCTTCTCTAGCTAATGCATTATCTAAAATTCTTATATCTGAGGCTAAACCTTCCCATCCAGGTAGGACATATGTAAATTTCAAGTCAAAAGTGCATGCAACCAAGACATTCATTGTAGGATAACTCTTCCTTCTTCTGTACCTTGATATATTTTCCTTTAAAACTTTTACTTTGATATGTGTTCCATCAAGAGCACCAATAGAATTCTAAAAAGTCCATAAAATGTATTAGAATTTTTTTATTAATATAAAAGTATGTTTTTGCATATAAATTGTTTTAAAAAATACCTAAAAATATGGATAAAATCTTCCTCTACTATTGATTATTTCGGGAGGGACAACTAAACCATTTGGTTGAACCAAAAATTAATCATCGAGGGTAATTATTGCTCTGAGTACTTGGTAGAAGTGGCGACTAATTGTTTTAGTAGATCGCCGAAAAAGGAAAGTTTGTGAACGAGTGCTAGCTTTACCACTTAAAATATGTAAAAATGTTCCAACTTGTTCCTCAACCAAACTATATTGGTTATCTCTTAACAGTCCCCTCCCACGAAACATTGAACAAAAGCGAGTAAATGCATCATAACTCATGCGTAAAATGCTACGTGCATTATAATGTATCTCTATTGCGATTAGTAATTCTTGACATACAATTTCTCTATAACCTCTTTTTGGATGCACTACTTGTCTATTAGCTCGAGACATATATTGATATATATGTCTCAAGCAAACCAAATAACCCTTATAAGCTACCATAGCAAGTAAAGCATTTCTTTCAAATCCTCTCATATAGCCAGCATTTAAATTTTATTTATTGTCACAAAACAAGTAGAAAAAAAATATTGACATATCAGTTCGTACTCCTATGACACGTTCACATCTTCAAACGACATGATTAAAACAAAAAATTAATCTTCAAAGCCAACATAACAGAAGATTGATATCAACTTATTAAACATAATTTGAGGATTGCAGTAAGAATTTAAGAGCAGAGCAAATAGCAGTGGTTAGAACTGTCTAAAGATACCAAAATATTCTAATGTACCCAAGTTTTTGCTATTATGTCCTTATCATTTCCAAAGGTCAATCGCTTGTTGCTGTAAATGCCATAAAGAGCATCCGATAACTTGAAAACTATAGCAACTCCCAGCATTTATATGAGTCTTATCCGTAAAAAATAACACAAGTAATCAATATATACCTCAAAAAGCTTATAGATACTTGTAAGATACAAGGCCTAAAGCTACATTTTTCTGTACTATTGTGCTATCACCTCTAATGACAATACATCTAACCAATTTTTGCCTTTCTCTCGTATTCGTGTTTCTAATTATTAACAACAAATAAATCACAATTTTCAAGTTGGTTGCTTCAGACAAGGAAATTAATTTCCTATTGTGCGCTTCAGCTAAGAGGAGTTGATTGTCCTACTTACCAAGTGTGAAATTCTTCAAAGGGAAAGGGATCAACTGAAAGTAGCACAGAATAGAAAAGTGGTGTTTGAAGTAGCTATATTCAGGAATCATCTTTCATTGAGAACAATATCAAGTCAAGATCTGTCAGGTGCAATTCACTCCCTTCAAAAACAAACACTAACCACTTCTTTCAAAAACGAAGTACTCGCAACCTAATTTTCCCCAGAAGCCCAATCCACAAAATACGAAATTAACACAAACCTATGGGAGGTGTTAAAGAGAAGGTGTTGTTGTTCTTCTTGGTGGGCGGGTGGCTGCGTTGACGAGTGGCTACATTGAAGAGTGGCTACATTGGATTTTATGATAGCCGGTTAGATCTAGGAGTTAGAGATCCTGGTGTTGACATAACTTCATTTTCTCTCTTATCATTTTGATTCTTCGCTTTTTTTAAAAAAAAATCCAATTCCGTTCTCCACCATTGCCATTGGTTTTTGCGTCCACAAAATTTTGTTGGATTCTTGCAATTTAGGGTTAACAATTCCACGCGCAATCCTCTATGAGAATGGAAGAGGTTCAGCTTGTGACTTGTTCTGCACCGATTACGAATAATTTTCAGGTGGGACAACAGTCGGCTCTACTTTAGCTGACTCTACGATTATTGCTCCCATTTTGTCAGATACTACTATGTTGTATGCAAGGCCACCACCTTCTTTTCGTGATTGTTTGGTCGAGCAATCATCTCGGGCAAAGTCCACTTCTTTAGTCGGACTAAGTTTGGCTTTTGATCTTTGTAGTTAGTGGACGAGAAAATTTTGTTTAGAGTATGAAAGGAATGATTACTTGCAACCAAAGGTTCTGGTTGATGATGATATTGTCCAGGAGGTTAGTGGTAAGTGGAGCAATGCTCTCATTGTCAAAGTTTACGGGAGGTCTATTCATTTTATATACTTGGAGAATCGGTTGCACTTACTTTGGAAACCTTCTGCAGGACTAGATCTTATTGATTTGGGGTTTGGTTTTTACCTTGTCAAGTTTGCAGAGAAGGACGATATATTGCAAATAGTATCCGATGGTCCATATATTGTTGGAGGTTAGCCATTGTATATTCAGAAGTGGAAGCCTAGTTTTCAACCATCTACGGCTCGTATTTCCTCAATGGTTACTTGGGTTCATTTTATTAAATTTCCAATGAAATTTTATCATGATGAATTCCTGTTTGCAGTTGCTAGTGTTGTTAACGTGCCCATTAAGGTGGATAAGCAAACGTCCATGGCTACTAGAGGACGTTTTGCTAGAGTTTGTGTTGAATTGAATCTTCAATAATCTCTTGTCCCCAAAGTTTTTATTGGAGGTGCCTGGCGGCGTGTGGAGTATGAAGGCAATTTAGGGGTCTATTCAGGATGTGGCCATGTCAATCATAGAATTGAAAATTGTACGGAGGTAGTGGTTCCAATGACTACTGGGGAGGTGACCGTTGGTGTCGCTAAGGATATGGCGATGATTGATTCTACTTCCAATTCTAAAGAGGATATCTTTAGCCCATGGTTGGTTGCACAGCATCCCCAAAGGTGTATTGTTAAGAGTAAGTCTTCTTCTATTTCTCAGGAGAAGATTGTATCTAACACTATCATTGGAAATCGGTTTGAATCTTTACAAATGGAGGATCGAGTGGTTAGCAAGGTGGATAAGGGCTCGATTGGGCCTAGCAAGAGGATTTCTAGTGTTTGTGGGCCAGTGGTCCAAGAGTTATAGGTAAGAAGCCTGTGGTGGTTAAGGAGGTTGAGAGGTTTGGTAATGAGAAGGGTTAGTTTTGGTTTGGGTTTGTTATAAGTAGGTCTGTTTCTGAGGGCCCAATGGTTGTAACTAGGAGAAAGGAGGCTTTGGAGGTTGGACAAAATTTTGAGCGAATGTAGAGGGTATGGTGTCTGATGTATCAAACCAGATTTTAGTTGTGGATTCTCAGGTTCCTCGCATTTTGTTAGCAGAGATACCTGTGTTGTCGGTGCTTGATAATGTTGGTGATAAAGTGGTGGCAAATTTTGTTTCAATTAAACCGAAACCTCCCGACCGAATTGCTGGTGATGTACCAATGGTACTTTCAGCAGCTTTGGCTCCCAAAGTTAGTTGTGGCGTGAATGGTGTGGTTTATCGGTGACTGATGATGATATTTCTGATAATCATGGAGATTGTGATCGCTGTCAGAGTCGAAGCCCACCTAGAAAGTTGTAAGATTCTAGCCCCATCTTTTACATTTTTAATGGATTTAAAAATCATACAGTGGAATTGTGGTAGAGTTGTGAAGAGAGGTTTTTTGACTCATGTAAAAGAATTATGTCGACTTCATCGTTCAGACATTTTGATTATTATGGATCCTTAGATTTCAGATGAGAGAGTAAATAAGGTGGCGAAGAAGGTAGGTTTTTGTTACTTCTTCCTTTCTCATTCTGTTGGTTTTTCTGGTGGTGTTTGGTTGTTTTGGTATAAGAATGTTTGGGATATACTTTTGCTAAGGATGGATACTCAGTTTATTCATTGTTCAGTTGATGTTAGGGGGAGTAGTAGTTGGTTTCTTACTACAGTTTCCTAGTCCTATTCGTAGTAGGCGAGATTGTTTCTGGTCTCAAATGTATGATATTGTAGATTATGTCGATGCGCCTTGGTTGTTATTTGGTGATTTTAATGACATTGCATATGTCCACGAGAAAAAAAGGGGGTGACTTACCATATGTCGCTAACTATAGTAGGTTTTTACAGCATTGGAAATATTGCTCCTTTGTTGATTTAGGTTGTGTGGGTTGTCAGTTTACTTGGATATGCTCCATTGCTAGAATTGATGTTATACAAGAACGTTTAGATTGGGCTTTGTGTAAACAGGTTGGTGGCTAAAATTTCCTAAAGCTTTTGTTATGTATTTATCTCGGCTTGTTTATGATCATTTTCCTCTGTTATTGTCTTTGAGAGGTTTCTTTTCCTTTCCTTTAGAGAGGTCATTCCAGTTTGAGGCTGTTTGGACTTTACGGGATGATTTTAGGCAAGTTGTTTCATCGGCATGGTTTGTGCCTCATGATTCCATTTCTAGTGTCTTTTGACGATTCAGGAACAAGCTGTACGTTGGAATAAGGAGGTTTTCGATAATATTTTCAAAATAAGAGGGTTTATTAAAGAGAATAAAGGGTGTTCAGTTGGCTATTTAGAATCATCCTTCTTCTTCTCTTTTGTTGTTTGAAAAAGATTTGTTATGCCAATATGATTTGTGTTTGAAACAAGAAAAGAAACTTTGGTTTCAAAAGTCTCGTATTACCTGGGTCAAAGATGGCTATCGTTGTACTAAATATTACCATGCGATTGCTAAAGTTCGTCAGAGACAGAATAAAATTGAATGTTTGAAGAATGATGCTGGGGAGTGAGTGTCGGATCCAACTTTATTGAAGGATATGGCAGCGCAGTTCTATGAGAAGTTGTTCTTGAATGATGGGTTTTTTAATACCGTGGGTTTGGCGGGTTTGAATTTTTCTTGATTATCTGAGAAGGCAGTTGTAGATATGTTGACAACTGTTACTCGAGAAGAAGTTTGGCTGGCTGTTTCAAGTATGGGTTCTTATAAGGCCCCTGGGCTCGATGGTTTTCAACCTATATTATTTAAGAAGTATTGGGACGTGGTTGGTGAAGAGATTTTCCAATTTGTGTCGCAGACTTTTAATTCTGGTATGATGGATGCTCAGGTTGGTAAGGGTTTTATTATGCTTATTCCTAAGGTTCATGCTCCAGAATCGATTTCTCAGTTTCGGCTTACTACACTTTGCAATGTGTTGTATAAAGTGGTAATGAAGGTTTTGTTGAATCATTTGAAACCTTTTATGGATGGTTTGGTTAGCCCGTTCTAGAGTAGTTTTATTCCTAGCCGTACTACTACTCATAATATTATTATTACTCAGGAATTGCTACATTTTAGGCGGTCTAAAAGTAAAGTGGTTTATTTTGCTTTAAAAGTTGATTTAGAGAAGGCCTATGATAGGGTCAATTGGGACTATTTGCAGTTTGTGTTGCAGGTCTTTGGTTTTCCTTCTCGGTGGGTTAATCTACTTTTAAGTGCTCTTTCTCAATCTTCATTGGCTATTCTATGGAACGACAGGCCCTCTGCATCATGCTTTACGACTCGAGGGTTTCGCCAGGGAGATCCAATCTTCCCTTATTTATTTGTTCTTTGTATGGAATGTTTGACCATGCTTATCCAGAGAGCGCTGAGTAGTAAAAAATGGATGCTGGTTAGGGCTCCTAAAGGTGGGCCAGGTATTAGTCATTTACTTTTTGCTGATGATTTGCTGATTTTTTGTAAGGCTTCAACTAAGCAGGCTAAAGTGGTCCGTGAGGTGTTAGATATGTTCCATATGATGAGTGGGCAGAGGGCTAATCTTTCTAAGTCAAGATTTTATTTTTCAAATTTTGTCTATCATATTCGAAAGTTCCAGTTACAACAGTTGCTAGGAGTAGCAATTACTTCGAACTTAGGCAGGTATTTAGGTGTTCTATTATTGCATGATCGTACTTCAATTGCTCATTATCAGCATATTGTGAGTTCGGTAGAGACTAGGCTAGCTAATTGGTGTTCTAAACTTTTGAGCCTCGTTGGGAAGGAAGTGCTTATTAAGTCTTCTATTTCTTTGCTACGAATTTACACGATGCAAACGGTTTAGTTACCTTCATCTATTTATGGTAATTTAGATCGGTTGGCTCATGATATTTATTGGGGTTCATCACAAGAGAGACGTAAACTGCATTTGGTTGGTTGGAATTGGCTTATTCGGCTAAAGAATTATGGTGGTCTTGCTTTAAAAAGTTATAGATTGATGAATGTTGCTTTATTGGGTAAGTTAGGATGGAAGTTATTTTTGAATGATTCTACTTTGTGGGTGGAAGTGTTATGTCAGAAATATTGTAATGGTAGGTCTATTCCGTTTTTTGCTAAGGGCCCAGCTTTCAGTTTATGAAAGGGGGTATTTAAAAATTTAAATTTGTTATTTCCTCTTTCGGTTTGGAGGGTTGGGGATGGTTCTCAGATTAGCCTTTGGTTTGATACTTAGTGCTCGAGAAGTTCTTTAGTGGATCATACGGATGGTTTGATAGTAGGGGAAGAACATTTTTGGGTAGCACATATAATTAATGATGGTTCTTGGCACTTTTTCAAGCTTATGTTTTGCAATTATGGATCATCTCAGGGAGGTTATTCAAGTCATTCCTTTGCCTTTATTTACTTCAGTGCAGGATACAATGTCTTGGAGTTTTTCTTTGAATGGTGCATATTCGGTTCGAGCAGCTTATAAAGCACTTCTTTCGAAAGAGGTGTCTAATGTTTCGGTTTCGTCTATTTTTTCTTGGTTGTGGAAGGTGGATGACCCACTGAAATTGAAAATTTTCTTGTAATTACTTGGGCACTCATGTCTTCCAATGAATTCTTTGCAGTTCTCACGGGGTTTGGCTACCTTTAATTTGTGTGAAATGTGCTCTTTATATGCTGAGTCTCATTTGCATTTGTTACGTGATTGTAATCATACAGTTGCATGGTGGCAGTAGTGGAATGTTCCTGATGATTCTTTTATTGCTGCAGATTTGATTGATTAGCTAGCTTTGAATCTGCATGCTCGTGCTATGGGTCCTTTTGGTTTTGACTGGACACATTGGTTTTTAGCAGGTATTTGATGGTTGTGGAAGGCTAGGAACTTATGAGTCTTTCAAAAAGAGTTTCTTTCCTTAACAAATATGACTGGTTGTGTCTTTAAAGTTGCAATAAATGTATCCTTGACTTCTGTTTCAAAACCAAAGTTTCATGGTATTAGGCGTTAGATTGGTTGGACTACGCCACCTACTGGTTGGTTGAAGTTGAATTGTAACGGCAGTTCTATTGTTAATCCTAGACTGACTAGTGGTGGAAAGTTATTGCGTAATTCATTTGATCGTTAGCTCGGGGTATTCATTTAGAATTGGTGTTTCAACTATCTTGATGGGGGAGTTATGCTTCATTCGAGATGGTTTGATTTTTGCATGAGATCATGGTTTTCAATAGGTCATGGTAAAATCGGATAGCATGGAGGTGGTGAGGATGGTGACTTGTATTGTTATCTCTTCACATCCCCTATCTGTTTTGATTGTAGATATTCAAGCTTTACTTGCTAGGAATTGGATTTGTTCTATTAAGCATGTACTTTGAGAAGATAATTTTGCAGCAGATTGTCTGGCTAAATTAAGTCATGATATTTTATCAACTTTCCAAGTTTAGGAGGAGATTCCTGATACCTCTCCTTGATTATTTGGGATGATGCCTGTGATATTTCTTAGATAGATTTAGTTTTCTCTTACTTGTAACAAAAAAAAAAACCACCGTAAGCTTCCCAACCCTCGACCCCTTTTTCTCCAGAGAAATCCCAAATCTGACAAACAAGAAGGCACAACTAGATTGTGCTTCTGGAAATTTACTTTATGAATATTGATTCTTAAATATTTATGGGAAGTATAAAAGTTGTTTGGATTGTGTGTTAGCTTTGGGGTTTGAGGTTGTCGCATGCTGTTGGCAATGGGCTCCAAATGGGTGAGCGTCGCCTGGTAACACAACCACTGACCAAGACCGATCGTCACCAATGGCAAGGGCCATCGTTGCCCACAGATGAAGGCATCAGACATTGGTGGTCTGACGTTTATAAGCATCTGTGGAAGGAATTAGTGTGGCGGCATGGAGGCTTGGTGAAGAGCTCTCAAGTGGAGGCATGACAACGCATGGTGGCAGCAGCGAGATAGAAAAACAGAGGTAGCGGTAGTGTAAGGCAGAGATGTGAATACTAACTTAGGACAAAAAAGAAAAACCTCCAAACTTGTTTGTCAAAACAAGTTACAGTACAAGTTGTGACAAATAAGTTGATGGCGTAGGCAAGAAGATTGTTTTGTTTGGTTTGGTTTTTGACTTAATTCCAAATAAATGAGTTTAATTGAAGTTAATTAAGTTTAAATTTTAATAAATTTGAAAGGTGTTTTTAATTATATGAAAATTGTTTTCAAGGGTTAATTTTATTAGGAATGTTTTATAAGTTAATTTAATTTTTCAAAATGTTGAATTATTAAATTAAATTAATCATCAAATCAATTTCAAAATTAACATAATTATTTTCTTAATTTGATTAAGATTAATAATTATATTAACTCTTAATTAATTTTAAAAATTAATTATAAAATTAGAATTAATTAGTTTCAATTAGATTGAAATTAATTAGAAAAGTTGTTTCTAAAATTAGAATTAATTATTTTCAATTAGATTTAATTAGTTAGACTTCTTGAAATTAAGAAAATGTTTTCTTAAATTATTAAAAATTTTGTTAATTAAATTTATTTATTTCAACTTGATTGAGATAAATTAAATTCTTAATTATATTTGTTTAGAGAATTATTATTTTATTTATTTAGAAATTTTTCTTTATTTATAAATAATAACTTTCTTGATTTATTAAAAGGATATTATTTTGATTAAATTTTGAAAAGTGTTTTCATTTATTTATCAAGAAAAGGAACTTTCTTTAATATTTTTAAAATAGTTTTCTAACTTATTAAAGAAAGGTTTTCTAATTAGTCAAGCAATAAATCTCTAAATAAATAATATATAATAATTTTGTTAATTAAATTTAAAATTGTTTTATTTAATTTTGAAAGTAGTTTCTTTTAATTTTAGAAAATAGTTTTCTAATTAAGGAAAATTAATTTCTAATTAGATTAGAAATATTTTCTAATTGGATTAAAATGTGTTACTTATATAATTTTGAAAAGAAGTTTTTCCAAATTATAATAAGTAAGAAGTACAATTTATTGAAAATTGTTTTAATTAAATTTTATTAAAGAAGTCAAGATAAATTGGAAATAGTTTCCAATTTTCAAATCAAATTAAATTTCTATTTGAAATAGGAATTTAATTTATTTAGGAACCAATGGTTTTAATCTAATTTAAGTTTTCAAGGAGTTGGAAATGTTATTTTAGATTATGAAAACAATAACGAGAATCAAGCGAAGCTTAATATTTTATGCGTATAATTTGATTATGAATGCATAAGTTACATACTTTATTTATATGGTTTATATATATATATATATATATATATATTGGATGCATGATAAATTGTATGTTTTATATGTCTAATATTTTATATGCAATTTGTGTTTAATGACACAAATGAAGTTAAATATCTCGTTAAAATTTTAAATACAGGTTAAGAACGTGGTTGTTGTCTTCCATTGTTATAAGAATAAACCAGAGTTCCATTTATTGTAAGCTTGTTGAGAAAACTCAAGGTTGCTTTAACCCAAACATGTTTAATCTTATGATACTGAATTCTACTCAACTAAATTAGTGTGATTTGGATGAGCAAACTTATGTTCATATGAATTTAGAGGTAAGGTTAGGAATAATATATAAGACATATTTTGGCAAAAGTTGTTACCTAACGAATCTAGGAATCACATGAGAGATGGTTGATAAATTTATTATCTACCTAATTTAAGTTCAGTTGGTTTGTTGAGCAAACTCAATGTCAACTATATTTGAATGAGATCCTAGCCCACTAGACAGATTAAAATAATCTTTTCGAATAGTAGGGAAGGCTATTATTTCAAATAAAAAAGTGGGAGTAACCAAATGTATGATGAAAGTCCTAATCTTATTTGGTAGTCATAACATATAATTGATTACTTGCTTTTCTTACATTTATAATTTTTTCTTAGTGAAACTTACCTTGTTTAGTATATTTGATGCTAAGTTAGTGAAGCCAAGTTCTCAGACATAGGATTTGTTTTAGAAGAGTTCTCAAAAGTTAGAAAAGAAAATTGTATGCTCATTATGCAAATTTGTTATAATCTTTGTTGAGGATTTGGTGTTAAGTTTTAGAGATGTGTCAAAATTTTATGGATGACAAGATATATTGACATTTTGAGTTAACTAATGTCTCGTAAACTTTGATGGCAATATATAACATGTATGTCAACACCATGATAACAAGATGTAAGAGGTTGTATAAAGTAGTGCTGAAAGGTATAGTACCTTGTTGGAATTGCTCCACTTAATTTAGCTCACTAAAAGCATAATTGTGGACTACAATTAAAGGCTTAGCAACAGTATGATAATAGTTGTCATTAAAAGAAAATGATTACATAACTTTTCTTATCTATATATGATATGATAGGGATCATATATATTTCTAATTCATGCTTATGAGTATTTGATACTACATTTAGATTCAACATTTTTGTAATATTCAATGAATGGTTAGAAATAGATTGTTAAGTAAATGGAAAGAATAAAAGTTGGATAATCGAGACAATCCTTTTATGTCATGTTGGTTAAATCAACAAAATGAGAATCATAAAGTTACATATAAGAATATGTGTATCATTTTGATTATGAATCATATGAAACTTGTCAAGTTGAAGAATAACCAAATCATCCTTTGATGAAAGGATGATGATGGTATTGAATTGTTAAATCTTATACGTGTGATGTATTGGATAGAGAAATAATTCATAAAAGGATAATACTTATATTGCATTAGATTACTAACGACTTTATATAATATAGTCATACGTATTAAATGAAATAATGATTTAAAAATTTGAAAAGTTCAAGTTGGTTAAATCTAAGTAGAAATTATGCATTGAGAATGCTGAAGCATTTCAATGAGATCGATTTGGTGAGTTTTAAATTTCAGTTATCTATAGGGAATGAGATTCTTTAGTGAATACCTTCACAACTAAATTCGCAAGTGTATGGATTTATGTAAGGAGTATAATAGAATATGAGATATTGTATGATGCAATAGTATTTATTTTATAGCAATGCCTGGTACAATGACTTACCTTATATAGTTCTAATTAAATCAATTAGCAAGATTTCATATTAGATATGAAACGCTAAGTTTTTGAAATAGTTGAAGCTAATGATTTAAGAATGTGATGCTTAGCTGAAGCATATATTATCCATTTAGTTTAGAACTAAATTGAGTAATAAAGGGTTATGAGATATCCAAAAGATTGGATATAATCTTACAGATTCATAGAACAAATTATTTGATTTAATGTATTCTTATAGGAGACTAGTTCTCAAGATAAGTAGTGGGAGTAAGAAGGAATTTAAGAGGTTCAAATCTCATAACATTATATCTAATTAGATCTAGTGCCTCTAATAATACATTTGATGTATAGTTGAAAGGCGATGAGACATTGAAAGATTTACTTTCATGATGAATTCAAAGAGTTTGTTTTGAAGATGATTGTGAATTTATCATATATGTAAGAAGGTTAGTGGGAGTATAGTTGTTCTCTTTAGTGAGACTATGTGGAGACATATTGCTCACAAAGAACAAAAGTTCAAACTTTGAATTGTCGAACACATAATTTCCAAGAACAACTCTTGTTGAATATGAAAAGGTAACAACTTAATTATGAGAATTAGATCTATAGAGATAGATTGAATGTTGTTAACTTATTCTAAGTCCAAGTGTATAGATAATGTACTAAAGTTGTTTAGTATTTAAGATATCAAATACTTGTGAAATATTAAAGATATTCATTACTCTATGTGTGATTTGTTTTATCAATTCTTTTGAAATTTTCTTTATTATTGGAAATGAATTTATTAATAATTTTTATTGTTGATTCAAGAAAAAGCTGTGTATTGATACGCAGAATTGTGATGGTACCTAAAAAGATAAATAATAAATAAAAAGAAAAAGAAGAAAAAGGAAGGCCATTCTATTTCGACAAAAGACCCACACCCAAGTTCCATAGCTTTGGGTCTGCTATCCCGATCATGATTTTCCTACCTCCAGAGAGAAAGATCCTTCCTTTTTTGGTCGGTTGTAGCGGGTTTGGTATTTAGATATTCTTTGTATCAACGATCTGGTCAATCATGAACAATTCGTTATGAAAAGATATAAATTAAATCCAAATTCTCCAAAAGGATCCATACCATATAAATAATATATATGTCTAGATGTTGTAAAATCGATATGTTATTCATATTTACACATATATGTATGTGAATGATTTTATGTAATAAATAATAAAACATAAACTGATTACTTTTTTTTTCTAGGGTTGACCATTGCAAAAAATCTGTTTCTTACAATTCTTACAGGTAAATGTTGAATAGCTTACGCTTCTGTATCTCATATGGTTTTTTTAATTATAGGAATTTGTTCTATAAGCAATATGGGACTCAATGGAGCCATTTTACAAATAATATCACAGGGATTTATTAGCACTGCATTGTTTTTCTTGATAGGAACTAGTTTTGATAGGATAACTTTAGAAGTAAATCCCAATTAAGGTTTATTTACTTAGAACAATATCATTTAGGATTGGAAAAATTCCAATGTAGCAATTGGTTGCTAATTTAAGCCATAATACATTTTTCGTTTAGTGTAAATGATTAATTGGATCAACAAGTTCTTTAGTAAACTTGATATAGTTTCTTTGCATTGTTCAAGACGGTAATATATTGTAGAACATTAGAGCCATTGGGCATATATAAGGAACTAATGTCTCATCAAAGATCTAAGAATGTGTTTAGGCAAATTTTCTTAATTATGATGATAATTAAGATGGGAGTTGTAAGATTTAATTAAGTGCTCACTATAGAGAATCTTGTAGAATTCTTTTATTAAGCCACTGCTCCAGTTGTAGAATAATCGTCATATGGTGATAAAGTATGAGATACTTAAACGATTGGCTTAGTGCAAGTGAGAGATTGTTGATTTATGCCCTACAGTCAATCGCTTTGGTTGTAGTTTAGTAACAAATTATTTAAAAGCATTCTTTTTCTTGTATATGTTTAAATGTAAATGATAAAGTCCATGTGATAATTGTACATTGCAAATAAAATTATAATGAGATTATAATTATGAGATTCATATTGCATTTATGTATTATTCCTAAATACTTATTGTTATATTAAAATTGGACATTAATAGAACGTAAAAAGATTATAACACATTTTGTTTTTTCCTTATGAAAGAAGTAGTTGATCTCATAGGCTAAAGTATAGAGATACTTAAACAAACATATGGGTGCTTGCTAGAGAAAAAGTTCATTAAACAAACTCGATATGAAAAATTCATTTAGAACATTACTTGTATATCTATGAAATTCTCATTGTGATGATTGTATAAGTAATCCTTTAACTTGAGGTCATCAAAGTTATGTTATATGGGGAATGTTACGTTTTGATACTACTTATGATCTATTTAATTATAGGTCGTTTAATCGATATTCATTGGATATAATATGAACTATATGGAGATAGTTGAGTAATTAAGATATGATTCATCATCCTAAAGTAATTAGGGAGAATGTTTCGTTGTTCTCGATTATTATTGATTCAGGAAATTCTTGGCCAAGGTGAAATGATGCTTTGTAAATAATTTACAAATGTCATTAATTGAATTAATAGCTAATAGAAGAGAGCTAATATTATTAGATTCAAAATAGAGTAGACATTAATTCCATTCTCTATGTCTAATTGGAACATTATATGATGAAATGATTGAATTATACGGAAAGATTATGCAAGAAAAGATTAGTCAAAACTACTTTGACATTCCTAAATATTTGAGTGGTCATGATGTGTTGCTAGGCACTAATCTTGATCTATAATTATAAATTGTTTAATTGGATAATTAAAATAAATTAAAAGAAGTTTTAATTTATCTAATTTTAATTATGAATTAAAATTAGATTTTATAATCATCATCAACATATTTGGGGACTTAATAGGTCTTAGATATAGAGTGGATTGAAGAGAAAAATTAATTTAATCAAGTTGGACTTGATTGCAAAGTTTGAAAAACTTTATGATTAAATATGAGATATTTAATAAATAAGGATTAATATGAGACATTGTATCTTATATGGGCATAATTGATATTTAATTAGAATTATTTGTAACTCTAATTAAAGTTTAATTGAAATTAAAATTTAATTTTAATTAAATTATTAAAACATCTAAAGCTTATTATAAATAAGCTTAAGCTCTATGAAGCTAGCACTTCATACTTAACCCTTTCTGTAAGAGTTGCAGAGTCCTCTTAACTTGTTCTATGGGTACCGTTAAAGGCTAAACACTTGTAAGGCTACGGTGGTTGAGATGGATCAATTTCAGGAACAATTCGAGGGATACAATAAGATAAAGATCAATCTTCAGATTAACGTACGAATTAAATTTCCGCTTTATTATAATTTGTGTTAATCATTTTATAGAATTAAAAAGATCTTAGTTTTCAGGAAATCAAAAGTTACGAAAAAATTTCGTAATTATTCCACTGCGATCGGGTTCAGATATCAACCCGGTTTTCCAACACTTCTACTTCGCTCTTACCAAAGTTAGAGATGGACAATGAAAAAAGGTGAAATCTTTTTTTATTTTTAATTTTTTACCCTTTTTTCATAGGAAATCCGAACCTATTTTTCTGATCTTTTGATAAAAAAGATTTATTCTCTTCATAAAAAATAGGTAGAACTAAGAAAAATTACTTTTCGATTCAAATGTTATGGAATTAAATGGCAAGGTCCATAAAAACCCGATAAACTGAATTGATAGTACTTCATTACTCTTGAGTGTATGGCCAGCAACCTTTCTTCTGCCTAATTCTTGGGATTTCATATTTTCTTTAGACACACAATGATATATGTACGTAAGAAACAAGATAATGTATGATTATGTACGGAAGATAATCGTACGCTTGATGAATCCGCAATAGTATATGATAAAAGTTATTGTCGGTAATTAATTAGAAATTTCCGTGCATCTAGGTTTAAATTTCATAAGGACTCTGCGTTAAAGAAACATACTAATACTTTTATTTCATAAAAATATGTAAAATTTTAAAATATTATACATCAATGTTAAATCTTTTATGTTTTCAATATAACTTTAAATCATTTTTCAATAAATAAAATCGTGTTAACCATTTTTTTGTTATATATATATATACACGCACATACAAAAAAAAACATTTTCATATGTTAAGTTAAGTCTTAAAAGTCATTAAAGAGTTAGAGAACTTTAAGCTAAGATTATAAAAAATTAATACCTCATAAAAGTTGTAATCATACCACCAAAACTTAATTATAGAGGAAGATATTTTAACGACTTAAGTCGTACGTGTACGTAAGGTATGCGAAAAATGTTAAGAAGGATCATTAATTTTGGTGATTTTATTATTATTATTATGATCAATATTATTTAAAATACTCTGATATATCAATAAATAACTTATGTAATAATTTAAACAATCTTAATTATAATAATTACGAAAATCATTAAATAACTCTGTTACACGAGCGAAGTAACACTTGTCGTCGGGGATTTCACACCGCATAAAAGTTGGCGGTGGTTGAAAAATGTACACACAAGGACCAAGTGTCATTTGAAGAGCTGTCACTTGTACTTTTCAACAATCCGACGGTGAATTTCCTACAACTTCCCAACAGTTCACATTTATATCATGAATTAGTGATTTAAAATTAAATATTTTTTAGATTTAAAACTAATAAAGTTCAAGTATCTAAAAGTTTCTTTTTATTTTTTGATAAAGCCTTGAAGAAGTGCCAGTTGGATTGCTTGGCTTGTGTGATTTGTAAAATATGTTGGTTGCTCATCTTCTGTCCACGTCTTCACGTGACAGATTTTAACGCAGCTGGATGTACACTGTTACACTTTTTCTTATAGGCTGCTCTCCAATCGCTTACATTTCTCCTGCCTGTCTGTCACCAACTAGACGACAAGTTGTAAACACTTCAATTTCAAGTTTTGAACACAGGTTTCACTTGTCTTTCACCACGATCCAACAGCCCACTGACTCTCCGTAGTCTGGCCATGTAATCTAATTTATAACAAAAATTTGGAAACCCTTCTTTTTCAATGACAGCCTCATGTTGTTTGTATCAATGATATGAGTTAGTTCGTTCGGCGGTGCAATGCGGAACGTTCCGCACGGGCCGAAAACGGAGCAGAACGTAAAAAAGCGTATCGGGATGAATTCGGTCGGATGCCGGCCATTCGCGATGCCGGTCGATGCACCGCCCAGATTCAAAATCTGGTCAAATATCGCCAAGATCTGGAAATTTTAAAAATTAGGGTTTTTGCAAAATTTTCAAACTTTTAAATTTTCCTCCTCTCTCCTACCTCTCCTTCCCCTTTTTTTTAGTTTTAAAATAATAATAAATATTTTATTACTAATAATAATTATAAATTAAATAAAACTTTAAAGTAAATTATTTTAGTTTTATTACCAATAAATTATTTTATTTTATTACTAATAAATTATTTTTTTAATTTATTTTAACATTTTATATAATATTTATTAATAAATACTAATAAATTAGTTTATAAATAATAATTTTAAAATTATTACTTATAAACTAATATTTATTTTATATATTTTCAATTATTAAATTAAAATTTATATATTTTGAAATTAATTATATTTATTAATAATTATTAAATAATCTACAATATGACAATGGACTATTTTATAATTTTTTTAAAAAAGAGACAATGTTATAAATTTAAAAATATATTTTGTATTATTGTAATATTTTAAATACTTTGTATTATTCTTAATTTTATAATTGTATGATGATAATTGTTTTTATTTATATTAATTGTGGTTATTATTTATATGTAAAATATTTAAAATTATTGTTATTTCATAATAATTGTCATTATTATTTATTATTAAGATTTTTGAAAGCATGATTGATGTAAGCGATAAGAACTAGTAAAATATACTGATCTGTTGTATAATATAACAATATAATTTATTTTGCAATTCTTAAAAATTTTAGGACTATTTCATAAATTTCAAAATTTCCGAAAGCAGATGTCAGTCAACCTAAGTCTTAGACAGCCTGATTCAGATTCAGGAGTTCAATCCGATGCAACCCGATGCAGTATTCATAACATTGGTTTGTATGGGGCATAAAATAGATTTCTCTACACAAAATATAAGAAAAATGATTTGGTATGTGCTTCTGTTGTTTTGTTTCCTTCTTCTGGGTGTGGGGGTCGATTACGCTTTTGTCGTCTAACTGGTAATCGCAAGGAGGCTTCCATGTAAGACCCCTGAAAAACAAGACAAGTCTAATCTTCGCGTACAATGATTGATGGACAGATAAATAAGCTGCTGAATCTGACAATGCTTTATTTCTCTTCTTAACCAAAAATAATAAACAAAGACTTGAAGCAAGTAAACGTAAACCCCTGCTGTCTCTTTCTTTTTTTCACACGCTTTTACCTGGAAGCTCCCTAGCTCATATTCACCAATAAATTAATTAATTAATTAAGCAAGCTAGGCGTTTACCAAGAAAGTCGTTGAGAGCCTATACGCGGCACTCAAGATTGGGGTCCCTAAAACTAAAAGGAAGGACAATTTTGATAAGTAGTATAAGCCAAGCGATCGGTTGGGAGACAGACCCTATTCTCGTCAATCATTTGCTCTATTATTTGACAGCAACAGCAACAGCATAGCATTATACATAAAAATCTTTAAGCCATTTTAGTCAAAATACAGGAAACACACTTCCTCTTTCCTATAGCACCGCGTGTGTTCAGTGTTTGATACATGTATATAAGGTAGCCCACGGCGCCACTCTTCTCCCATCATCGCCAACTCACGAACTCTGATCTCTGCAGCTATATTTCACTACCCCAAAAAACAATCATTTTACTCACAAGGTTCAAGCTTTCCTCGTTTTCACTACACTTTGTTGTAGAATCTTTACCTACTATACTTAGTTAACTATCAGAGCCAGGATCAAAAATGCCGAAGAGGAACAGCGACGTTGCTCATAGAGCATGGAAACTTTTGCGACTGGCATTGTTATGGGCAAGAAAGGGTGGGATTTTTAAGGGACGTCTGATGATGGAACTACGTGTTCCCAAGTTCCTTACAAGCCTAGGATACAGCACCCCTCGAGGCCAATTTTTCTATGGAGAACGTGAGCTTTCCTTCGACAAGACTCCCATTTTTCACTTCAAAGCGCGGAGGCCAGCCTCTAAGTGGTTTAACATTCCTTGCCTAACCCCACAGACAGATTTTGACTACGATTTCGATGAAGAAAGTCTAGAACAAATTGGAAGAAAGAGTTTCTTGACTTATGGAGATGAAGAAGGTGAATACGGCTACGAGGTTTGTGAGGTTAAGACACCAGTTGACGAAGAAGGAATTGACTTGAGAGCTGAGAAGTTCATAGCTCAGTTCTACGAGCAAATAAGGCTTCAAAGACAAATATCATATCTAGAACATCAGTGAGATAGTGCCAGCCACCGATAATCACCTTCCGTTTCTAGTTTCTATAGATCTTTTTGACAGAAGAGATTGCGGCATTTTTTGTAGATACTAAAAACCGGAGGCTTCCATTGTTACAATTTTTGTAATCAATCCCCTCTTTGATAATGAATTACTTTTTGTGTACACAGGATTCTGAACTGAATAGACTCAGATGAAGCAGGAAAATAAAATAACGACCCAACGATTAGTTCATTTTCCCCGGCTGCCAATCTGCAATGCATGGAAAGAAATAATCTACATTGGTGCTGTCCATCAAACTTCGGTAAAAGGACATGATTGAAGCATAAAATTACTATTGAAACTGTGATATCAACATATATGTAGAATCTGACTAGTTCCACAGCATAACTTTTACCAGCTTATGAGTTCCGAGCTATGAACCACATTGGTAAACTCCGGTTACAAGAAAAAAACACAATTTGCTATATTTTAAAAACGTCACAAAATTTCGGAAAACGTCACAGAATATAATTTGTAAACGTTATAAAAAATGTCACGGAATGGAGTGTAGACAAAAGATTTCTATGACACTTCTCATAAAATGTTACGAAAAACATTTGTAACTATCCACGACGTTTCTAAAAACGTTACGAAAAATGATATTCCGCGACATTTTAAAAATTTTCGTAAAAAGTCATATTCCACAATGTTGACTTTTGACAATATTTTTGGACATTTTGCAATAATTTTGTAGATAAATTATTTTTCCATTTTTGAAAATCATTTTAATTTAATAATTTTTAAAATACAAATTTTAAATCTTATTTATTTAATAACTATTCAATATTATTTATAAATTTTATTTATTTAATAATTCTTTAATTTTTAACATATCATCAATTTAAATGATTATTTATGTATCACAAAATTTCATACCTGTAAATAATGTATTATTTAATTGCAATCGGTTAAAATGTTATAATACACTAATTAATATCACTGTTTTATTATATCATAACACTTCACTACACAAGATAAGCAACATATGACCACATGAAATTGGAATTCACTGAACAAACTTCATTCTATTAGGTTTGCCTGTTTACTCATCAATTTTATAGAAATGGTCTTTCATCAACTTTTGCTGAGAGGCAAAGCCCTTGAAACAATTGTCTTTCGTCATAGTTGTTTGAACAAGCATATTTCATCTCATCCGCTTATATATACAGCTGGTACATCATGCAGTGGGTGACCTTTTTGGTTTCTCTCTACTATCTTTCTTGCAAGGAAAACTTGCTTCCCAACCACAAAGATAAAAGCCTTGCCGTTTCCTCCAGCAACTCTGGCTGTACTTCCAACACGGCGTACATATTCACTTGGATCACGAGGAAAGTCGAAGAGAACAACATGATCCACACCAGCAAAGTCAATCCCACGTGATGTTCTATACTTATTTTCAGAAACACAACAAATATGTTTCACAATTTGTAACCAGCTGGGAAGAATATTTGGATATGCATGCTTTATGGGTTTCTTCATCTGGGAAGAATAAGAGATGAGAAATAAGTAGGTTCAAGTTGATGATAATACCTGTCAGTACAAACCAAAAACAAAGAGACTTCTTCAGGCGAAGAATTCAAGAACTCTTTCATATTTTTCAATTCCCATGAACAAGAAGTGACAAAAAGGAATGTTGAACAAAAACCTCCATAGACCATCACCATCAATTCTGCCTCTGACATTAAACCGACTCTCTCCATGCCCAGTAAGTAGCATTGGGCGAGGAGTCAGGTGGGTGTTCACCTACAACAGACAATAAAGATCCTAACAGTGTCAAGAGGAATGATTATTTCAAATAACAAGATCATAACAGCATACAAGATGATAAAAAGATGGGAAATTGAGTATTCCATTTTGGGCAGATCAACCTAATGGAACTATTCAAGACTTTAAGGAAGACTACATCCATGCAATCACTGCAGATAGGAAGATAAACCTTTCACAAAAGGATTCATTCTTCACGGACTGAATTTACAGAGAAAAAATTTCAAAGCTAAGGCAGTAATTAAACTAAAATTATCATTTCAACAAGTTAATGGGATTGTACCAAGTGAAAACAATTAATATGAAATCAGTCCAAGAGAACGATTTAGCACAAAAGACAGGAAAAAATGTACCAAGAAGAAAACAATTTGTCCAGGAAGGTAGCCACTGATATTGTTAACCTGAAGAATACAAATATAATCCAGCTTAACACAAAAGAAAAAGGCCAATCAAGTATCATATCCAAAAGCCAGAAAATTTTGCTGCCAAGAGCCAAATTGTACAAAATAATAAATTTCTTTGTAATAATAGACTAATAGAGTACAACTAAAGGTGGATTGTTTGCACTTTTCTATAACTATATGTACCCCAACTCCCCCTAACACGTCTTTAATTCTTCAACAAACAAATAGCACAAGTAGGGTTTATTTACTTATATTTGTCCACCGTGTCTGATGACCATATCTATCATTTTGATGTAAGATCCTTCTTCTACTGGCTCATAAACCTGGTAAAATAAAGCAATCAAACCTTCATTGTGGTCACAGTCAACATCAGCAATGTTTACAAGCATAGGAAACACCTTCTCATAATTTACTAGTCGATTTTTGAAGTCCTGATATCCAGCTTCATAATCTGGCCTGCAAAATCACAATTACTAACTAACTGCACATATATATTGATTTAGATATTTATTGCTTCAGACAGTAACCATACTCTTCTGCATAATCAGGGCTCTGTTGAATCTTAAGACGTATATTTCTTTCAATGATGCATTCATCATTGCATATTGTTTCCAAAAATATGATCTACAGTAAGTGAAGGGTTCAAGTTGAATTTAGTTTTCTTTCTGTGGTCAGCTATACTTCCCAATAATTTTGCAGAATGAGCTTACATAAAAGAACTAAACTGAAGTATTGAAAAGGCAATTTGAAAAAGTAGAGATAGTTAAGTACATTTGTCTCTTCAAAGTTAATATATAAAAAAAACTGTTGGCAATTGGATATTAATCAACAAGGGTTAACAATTAATAATCTTAGAAAGATAGCAAAACTATCTATGCACCAAATTCAGACACTCGAAACACTTCCACTTTCAAACAGTATAAGCAGTAGAAGACATATCACAAAAAAATATGCATCGCCGACCACTAACGTCATTTTTGTACATTTATTAAACTTATAGTGCGTGTAATTTTACAATCACAAAACCTTGCATTTTCCTTCAGCCATTTTCATGAGCATATTCGTTCTCCTCTTGGTACTATTTGTGGCATCGAATATTCCTACCTAAAATTAAGGGGAAATGAACAGAAATTAGAGGAATTAGGCACAACCCAAAATATACCAACACAAGGCATGACATAACTTACCTGGCCACCTTCTTGCATCCACGCAATCATGTCATCCATTGTCAGTGCTGCTACCGTAACACTGCGACCGTCAGAATGCACCGCCGCAGTCGGATTCATCACATCCTCGCCGGATGAACTACCGGACTCAAAATTGTCTGCTTCGACAATCGAATCGTTCATGTCTTTGACGATGCTCGGCCTCCGATGAAACGAGCCATTCAGTTCTGACGACGATGAGTCGGTCAGAAGAGCATCTCCGGAATCGGCCGTGGCAGAACCACCCCCTGGGGTCTCTAGAGTCACCATTGGAGTAGCAAAATGGGTTAGAACCCAAGCAATAACTGATAAACTCTTCCGAGAGGCAGCTTCTAGAAATTACTTAATTTACAGAAAATGCGTAAAAGAGCATGCGATTTTAACTCGTATGTATAAGAGGTAAGAGAGATAGAGAGTGCGGTTTCTCGTCGACCACCAACAAAGCGAAATAGAGAGCCCGGGCGGCGTAAACCTCACATTGCGTTTCGCTTGCTGCAGAGAGAAGAAGGCAGAGAGAAGAAACCAATTTTGGGCGGGAAGAACGGGGAGGAGAAGAAACATCAGAGACGAATCTAGCAAGATGGTGGGAAATGACAAATGTGTTATAAAAGATCGAAATAATATGGTGTACCACTAATTGTAGATGCACCATTTAATAGTTAGTGCATATATGGATTGGTTTGGTTTTACCTAACATAAGAATGAAGTAGGTGGTTATTGGTTTGGTTTTACCTAATACAAGAATGAAGTAGGTGGTTATTGGTTTGGTTTTACCTAACACAATACACATATAGAAAGAGAGTCATAGCGTGTGTGTTAGGTGTTTGAAATGTCTTATAAATAGAAGGTCGATGTAGAGAGATAATGTAATGAACTTATAAGAATAAGTCTTCTCTCCCAAATACTCGAAATTGTAATTACGGTTTTATAACACGTTATCAAAGACAAAAAGCTACCATTTTAAAATTGAATTATCAACATCAAGCAATCGTAAGGTTCTTCCGCCTACCTACATCGCATAAACGTTTTCGGTTTACGACATCAAACAAACGTAAGTTCTTGGCTTATTTATCCTACTTACGATGTTGTTAAAATAAAGTTCTTCTTTTATCTACATTAATTATACTTATGATATGATTAAAAAATTTTTATAACGGCTATATATATAACGGTAAAAAAAATATATAAATATAACGGTAAAATTATAACGGCTAGTTAACGGTAAAAAAAATATTTCTATAAATAGATACCACTCCTACATAATTTACTTCATCCCTACACACTATTTCTTACCTCAAAATTCTTACAAAATTTTCAAACGTTGTCTATATCATTTTTTATAATTATTATCATTATGTATCTTTGTTTCATTCTTGGTGTAAATTTAAATGATTCAGATCGCACGTTTTTCTCTTAGTAATAACATTTATTATGATCCCTATGTTGCTTCTTGGCATAACATTTGAGCATGATATGTAATTTATTTAATGTAATATCGATTTGAATACATGTATTAATTATTTCTCTAAATAGTTGCCAACATGTCCAATCTTGCCAAAATTGAGTTATTTGCTCTTGATGTTGCATGGGTCATAATTATATCTCGTGGATGATTGATGTTGAAATGCATCTTGAATCAATGGATCTTTTAGATACCATTAAAGAAAATAATACAACATCAAAACAAAATAAAGCCAAAGCGATGATCTTCATTCGTCGTCATCTTGATGAGGGATTAAAAAGAGAATACCTCACAATTAAAGATCCAACTCATTTGTGGAAAAATTTACAAGAAAGATATGACCATCAAAAGGAAGTTTTACTTCCGGCTTTTCGTGATGAATGGAGCGCTTTACGCTTCCAAAATTTTAAAAATGTCAATGAGTATAACTCAGCTATGTTTAGAATTGTCTTACAACTAAAATTTTGTGGGCAAACAATCACTGAGGAAGATATGTTAGAAAAAACATATTCCACCTTCCACGCATCGAATGTAACCTTGCAACAACAATATCGAGTCGCTGATTTAAAAATACTCGACGATTTCATGCCTTCTTGTGGCGAGAAGAATAATGAACTTTGATGAAAATCATCAATCCCGCCCTACTGGCGCGACAGCATTTCCAGAAGCAAATATTGCAATTCGAAATGAAAATGAAAGAAAAAACCATCATGGGCCTAGTCGTGGTCGCGGTCGTGGCCGTGGTCGTAGCCATGGTCGTAACTACATTCGTGGCCGTGGTCGTGGACGTGGCCGAGGAAGTTATCCATGTAACTCTCTTCAAAGAAATACGAGCCACCACAATAACAAGCACCATATTAATGATGTTCATGGAAGTTCTTATAGGACTTCAGGAGATTATTGCCTGAGATGTGGTACAAAAGGAAATTGGGTTAAAGTTTGTTGAGTTCCTGAACATCTATGTCAGTTATACAAAGCATCCTTAAAAAGGAAAGAAAAGGAAGTGAATTTTACTAAACAACACCCTTTAGGTGATTCAATTGACCTTGGTACTTTTGATTTTGATTTCATTGAGAATCATAATCCTTCAGATGACTCTACATATCTGAATGCTTCGAATTTTACTGATGATTTTGTGGATCAGGGCATCGTTGGTGGTAGTAGCAATGGAAATTAAAATAATGTACTTATGTTTGTGTTAAGTATTATTATGCTTATTATGTCACTCAGTTTCAATTGCTTGTTATGTTACTAGTTTCAATTATAATATTGTAATATTTTTTAAGTTAACATAACATCTCTTTCTCTTTATTCTTGTGCAATTTTCTCATTAGATTATTTATTTTTATGCCAAGTTTTGATATGGATCGTTCTGTAAGAGGAGCGGAAAATAATGATAATTTATGCATACCAAATAGTGGCACAACGCACACTATCCTGAAAGATAAGAGGTTCTTTTCAGAATTAAAACCAACAAAAACAATTGTGAACACAATATCAGGTCCTACAGACTTGATTGAAGGAATTGGCAAGGCAAATTTCACATTACCAAATGACACAAAGT
The DNA here is from genome assembly GCA_029891385.1 of Erythroxylum novogranatense. NCBI lineage: Eukaryota > Viridiplantae > Streptophyta > Magnoliopsida > Malpighiales > Erythroxylaceae > Erythroxylum > Erythroxylum novogranatense. The sequence goes on along the minus strand of CM057231.1, from coordinate 18,584,689 downwards.
TCTCAATACATGATGCCTTATTTGCGCCAAACTAAAAGAAATTTGTTGAGTTTTAATGATATATATTCTCATAAATATGATACTCAGTCTGCAACTGAGGGAAATATGAAATATATGTATCTTACAACCTGTCAATCAGGAAAGATAAACATATTGGAAAAACTACCAATGCTCCCTACTGGATTACATTATACATATATAAATGTGATTGAATCTAATATGGTAGTTAAAGCAAAACACATTGATCCTTCAATAATCTCTATTTGGCATGATAAATGCAGGTCATCCGGGATCAACAATGATGCGAAAAATAATTGAGAATACACATGGACATCTATTGAGTAACAAAATGATTACTCAAATAAATAAAAGTTCATGTACATCTTGTTCTCTTGAAAAACTGATCATAAGGCCATCACCAGCTAAAATAAAATTTGAATCACCTGCTTTTCTTGCACGTATTCAAGGTGATATATGTGGACCCATTCATCCACCATGTGGACCATTTCGATATTTTATGGTATTGATAGATGCCTCTAGCAGATGGTCTCACGTTTGTCTACTATCAACTCGTAATATGACATTTCCAAGATTTCTTGCACAAATTATTAAATTACGAGCACAATTTCCTGACTATACAATAAAGAAAGTCAGATTCGATAATGCTGGTGAATTCACATCCCAAACTTTCAATGACTATTGTATGTCAACTGGGATTATGGTCGAGCATCATGTTGCTCATGTGCATACTCAAAATGGTTTAGCTGAATCCTTAATTAAACACCTTCAACTTATTGCTAGACCATTGATGATGAGAACAAAGCTTCCAATTTCCGTATGGGGTCATGCAATTTTACATGCTGAGGCATTAATTCGCATCCGACCAAGTGCATATCATACATACTCCCCACTACAACTTGCATTTGGTCAAGGGCCAAATATCTCCCATTTGAGAATTTTTGGTTGTGCAATATATGTGCCTATTGCACCACCACAATGTAGTAAAATGGGACCTCAAAGAAGATTGGGGATATATGTCGGCTATGAAAGTACATCTATTATTAGATATCTTGAACCTCAAACGGGTGATATGTTTACATCACGTTTTGCTGATTGTCATTTTGATGAAAATATTTTTCCGATATTAGAGGGAGATAATAAACAGCTGATGAAAGAAATTACATGGTGCGAACCATCATTATTATATCTTGATCAACGCACAAAACAATACGAAACAGAAGTGCAAAGAATTGCAAATCAATTACCAGATGCTTTCACAGATACAAAAAGAGTGACTAAATCATTTATACCAGCTGTAAATGCTCCTGCTCGGATTGAAATCCCAAAAGGACAATCTAAGAAAATGATCACTCATGAATCTACAGCACGCATGAAGCGTGGTAGACCAATCGGGTCCAAAGATAAAAATCCTCGAAAAAGAAAAGGAGCAAATGTGATTAATGACCCCAATATAGATAAAAGTGTTCCGTTAGAAACACAAGATGAGGATAGTGTCCCAGAAGAGACACAAACTGAGATTAATCAGGAAATCTCAATTAATTATATTCACACAAAAGAAGTATGGAACCGAAATGATATGAAAGAGATTGATAAAATATTTTCTTATGCTATAGCATGTGATATCATCAATGAAAATGAAGATCCTGAACCAAGATCTATCATTGAATGTCAAAATAAACATGATTGGGTTCAATGGAAAGATGCTATTGAAGCTGAATTAAATTCTCTTAACAAGCGTAAAGTGTTTCGACCTATTGTCCTTACACCCCAAAGTGTAAAGCCTGAGGTTACAAATGGGTTTTGTTCGAAAGCGAAATGAAAAAATGAGATTGTGAGATACAAAGCTCTACTTGTTACAAGGTTTTTCTCAAAGACCCGAATTGACTATGAACAAACATACTCTCGTTATGGATACAATTACGTTTAGATATTTAATCGACAACGGTTCTTGAAGCCGGAAATGCGTCTTGTGGATGTTGTTACAGTTTATTTGTACGGATCACTTGATAGTGATATTTACATGAAAATCCCTGAAGGATTCAAAATGTCTGCAACATTAAAATCACAACCAAAGGAAAAGTATTCGATCAAATTGCAAAGATCCTTATATGGACTAAAGCAATCTGGACGCATGTGATACAATCGTCTAAGCGAGTATCTATTAAAGAAAGGATATGTAAATAGTCCTATTTGCCCTTGCGTTTTTATAAAGAAAACAACATCCGGATATGTGATTATCGCTGCCTATGTTGACGATTTGAATATCATTGGTACTGCTAAAGAAATCCAAGAAACAGTGGTGTACTTAAAGAAGGAATTTGAAATGAAAGATCTTGGAAAAACTAAATATTGTCTTGGTCTGCAAATTGAACATAGACCAAGCGGAATATTTGTGCATCAATCGACATATACATAAAAGGTATTGAGGCGTTTTAATATGGATAAAACAACTCCATTAAGTACACCAATGGTTGGTAGATCGCTTAATGTTGAGAAGGATCCATTTCGCCCTTGCGAAGAAAACGAAGAAGTTCTTGATTCTGAAACGCCATATCTGAGTACGATAGGAGCTCTCATGTATCTTGCTAATTGTACTAGACCTGATATAGCTTTTGCTGTTAATCTACTAGCAAGATTTAGTTCATCTCCTACGAAAAGGCACTGGAATGGAATTAAACATCTATTCCGTTATCTTCAAGGTACAATTGATTTGGGATTATTTTACACTAAAAATGCAAAACAAGTTTTGGTTGGTTATGCAGATCGGAGTTACTTATCGAGCCGCATAAAGCCGGATCCCAAACTGGTTATGTATTTACGTATGGAAACTTGCAATTTCTTGGCGTTCACGAAACAAACACTTGTTGCTACTTCTTCAAATCATCTTTGAAATCATTGCACTTCATGAAGCAAGCCGAGAATGTGTATGGTTAAGGTCAATGACGCACCACATTTTAACAACTTGTGGCTTATCGACCAACAAAGAACCAACAATCATATTTGAAGACAATGCAGCATGTATCACTCAAATAAAGGAGGGTTATATCAAAAGTGATAGAACCAAACATATCCCTCCGAAATTTTTCCAATTCACCCAAGATCTCGACAAGAGCAAATAAATCAACATCTAGTATATTCAATCAAGCAACAATGCTGCGGATTTTTTCACAAAGGCATTTCCTACTATACCTTTCAGGAAGCATGTTGGGCCCCGAATTTTTTTTAATTTGAATTAATTATTTATTGATTTATGGATTTATTCGTTAATTATTTCATATTGCCTTAATTGATTTAATTATATGTTTATATAGATATTTTTATGTTGGGCTTGGAAATTAGAAGTTGGGACTTTAAATGAAGGTTTGGACTTAATATTGGAAAGAATGGGGCTTTAAAGGAATAAATGGATTTAAGTGTAGTAGGCTTGGAGGAGGAGAGCCCAAATGAAATGCAAGTGAGCTTGAAAGAATGGGCTTTGGGAATGGATGGAAAAGTAGAAGGAGGAGAGCCCAATAGAGTTGCTTGTGAGTTATAAGAAGGAGAGCTCCAAAACTATGTAGTTTTGGGAGGAGGACTTTAAGTTGAGATATATATATATAAGAGTTAAGTTGTTAAGGAGAGAAGGAAGCAAGTGTCGTAAGTCACCAAGGAAGAGAGGAAGCAAAAACGTTAACAAGGAGAAAAGAGAGGACTTTCGGCCAAGAGAGCAAGGGAGAGTCGTAGGGGGCTTGAAGGAAAGAAGGAAGAAGGAGAAAAATAAGAGAAAAGTTACTTGTAGAAGGTAAGTTCCATCTTTGCTCGTGTTAGGTTCAAGTATGAGATGAATTGGAAGTTAGGGTTTGTGTAGGGTTTGTGGAAAGATGGAAGAGAAGGTGAGATCTATGGGTTTTAAGGACTTTTAAGCTAAGATTATGGTTATTCTAGCTTAAATGGCTTATGAGTAGGTTAGGTTTAAGGTAGACTATTATTTTTGCTTGATTTTTATGAATGCTATGCTTTCCTTTAGTGTGTATGTATTGAATAAAGTATGATTTCATTGAAGGAAATCAAGAAAACCCCACTCAAGACAAGGAGGAAGGGCAATCTTGACTTCGGATACCGACGATAGGTGGGTAACATTTTTATAGTTGTTGTGTAATGGGCAAATGCCCTATGTATGCTATCTTTGTTATATTGTGTGTATATTGAAAGTGTATTTCTATTGATTTGAAAAAAAAGTACGAAACTATGATGATTTGATACAATGAAAGAAGCATAAAATGCTATTTTTGTGTTTGAATATGTGAGCATAAATTGGTTGTGATTGGGTAAGAGAGAACCTATATCGATAGACACGTGCACGTGGACCCCCTAGCCTTCTCCCAGCTGCCCGCTTGTGGCCTACGAGATCCGAAAATGGACTCGATGTGTTTACGGTAAACTTCGGTTTCCGTCGTGTTTACGATAAACTTCGGTTTATTCTTTGTGTTTGTGAAACTCTTGAGCCAAATGTGTGCATTTCATCATTTAATTATGTTTATGATACATAATATGTGTTTTCTTTAATGGCAAGAGGATTCCATGTTATGCCTTATGTGATGAGTTGAGTTAATTGTGATTTATGTGACAAAGTTGAGTATTTCAGCATATCATGTAAATTGCTAATGCTTTGGATTATTAATGATGTGGTTGTGTGGCTCATTACCCGATGGCTATAAACATGTTAGCCACTGAGTCGTGTTAGCTCACCCCATTCTCCCTCCTCAGGTGCAAATTCAAGTTGAGAGCTGAACCTTGCAAGGCATCGGGCATCACTCCAAGAATAATTAGTCACTTTTGTATTAAGTTAGTAACTAGCTTTTGGGATAGCTTTGTAAGCACATTGATCATTGAGCATCTCATCTCTTGTATTTTGTACTTGATTTTGATGAATATGCCGATATGTAACCAAAGTTATGCATGAATCTTTGTTATGAATTGAAATGAGAATGAGAGCTCTAGTACTCTCTTCATATGAGTTTGTTGATTTATGACCTGCGTATAGCCTTAAAATAGTGTGTATGAGTATTATTAATTGTTGAGTTGTTGATGAGGTTGCCTTGAGAGAGCTCGCTGGAAATGTGCCAAGGATTTGTGAGTTGTGGAAGTTTCTACAAATCCTGGGTAGGTTGTGTTTTTTGAAATTTTTGGGTTGATATAGGTCATCTGGGATTATTATGACTCCCTGATGGTGTTAGGCGAGCTGTAGAGCTCTTCCAGAATGTTTTATGAATTAATTTTGATGTGTTGATTGGTAGGTGAAAGTCGTTGGAGTTAAATGGAGGTGCTGTCTAAATGACAGATTATTAGGCAGAGCTTTGAGTCCACTTTTGACCCTTATAGAGTTGGAATCTAGGTCGGTAATCTTCGTGAAAGTTGTAGATAATTCTTTTACCTTTCCATAGAAAATAAGTTTGCCAAATTTGGAGTTCTGGGTCAAAAGTTATGGAGGTCGCAAGTTCTGGTGCTGTTTGTGGAGAGCTAGTCGATCTATCTTAGTGGGAACTTTTGATTCCCTTAGAGTCTAAGCTAGCTTGTGAGTCATTCTTGAAAAATATAAAATTTTCTTCTAGCTTTCCAACGCTTCTGACCGTGTCTGATTTCGAGCTCGGAGTCAAAAGTTATTGAGGTTAGAAGTCTGATAGGTCGGATCGCTAGGCAGGTCGCTCGGCTCGACACGCGAGCGCCCAAGGCGCTCGGCTTGCCGAGCGAGGCGCTCGCCCCTCGGGAGAGCGTGACGATCGCTCGTCCACTCGCCGGATCGTCCCGCTCGTCCCGCGGGCGAGCGTTCGCTCGTCCCTTGGGCGAGCGAGGTGATCGCTTGCCCTTGGGCGAGCTCGCGCATTGAGGTCGGTTCCGAGCCGACCGACCTCTTTTCCTTCTTTTGGTCATAGCTTTTTGTGTAGACCTCCGATTGAGCTGATTTTTGAAGCGATGAAATCCTAAGAAAATTTTCTATCTTTATACACCTGTTTTACTAGTATTGTTTTTAAATTGAAAAGGGTGGTTTGAAACAAAGTGTGGAGGTCTGCTGATCAAGTCTGAATATACTTTACTAATTTTAAAATATCTTGAGCTATAGAGCTCCGATCGAGGCGATTCTTGTTTTAAATTAAACTAGAGACATAAAACTACAAGTTTTGTGAAGGAACCAATTGGCAATTAAGCCTTTAAGATTTTCAAATGCTGACCTAAAGACGGTAGTGCACAATTTTGGCTGTTTTCTTTGAAATAGCATTTTTGCCATAACTTCTTCGTTTCTAATCCAAATTGAGAGTTTTCAGTGGCGTTGGAACCGTGAGAGCGTAAGGAACATATTTTTTTTTAAATCCTATCCAAATTTTCTATTGCAAGTTTCTCCCTATTGTGGTGAGTTATGGGTCTTCTATGCTTATGTGTGCTTGTTTGGGTGCAAATGTTGGGCCTCGAAGACGGGGTCCAACATTGTTTAGTATCAGAGCTTAGGTTTCATTCCTAGGCTTAGAATGCATAATAGGTAAATTGTTTTGCTATGTGATTAAATGTTTGCATTATGAATTGATTGTTTGTATTAAGTGACATGCATCTCATGCATACATATAGGAACTAAAGTTAGAAAGAAATGTAGCTAATCAGTAATGTTCTCATTGAAGGAGTAAGATGTCACCTCGTAGAAGGACACGAGGAGTCCTGCAAGGTTTTATTGCACCTGACTCTCCACTGAGGGAGGAGAGCACAGATTAGTCCGTGGCCCCGGGAATGGCTGATGTTCCTCTAGGGCAAAGTAGTGAGCCCCTCCGACCTCAGACATAGCAGTCGCCTAGTCAGTCTGAACAAGTGCCTGCTTTAGATCCGAGATCTATTTCTGCATTTACCCAAGCATTTGTTCAAAGCTATGGGTCAAATAGCACAGAGCTTCAGTTGGCACAGCCTAAGAAGGGGAGACAGTTTGTGAAAGAGAAAGGGAAGAGAGCAGTTCAAGAGAGGAGGTGGTACTCCAATTCCCAAGAGAAGTGTCAGAACCTTCCTTGTGCAGCCTGAGGAGAGGAGTACCGGTGGGAGCCGAGCTAGACCGATGAGGACTCCTACCATCTCTCACCAAGCTTCATCGGTGGACGGTAGTAGGAGAGGAGATGGGAAGAGGGCACCTCTTTCTAAGTGTGAGCACTGTGGGTATTTCCATAGAGAAGAATGTCGTAGGTGGACAGGAGCATGCTTCAATTGTGGGCAGAAGGGACATTTTGCCAAAGAGTTTCCTAAGCCAGACAGAAGAGAGGGATCTCGGATACAAGCTTCTAGGAGGACAGAGCCAGTGGGACAGAAGGCTGTGACTAAAGTGGGTAGCTCTGGGGTACCTAAGAGAGCTTATCCTCCGGATAGATCCAGAGGGCAAGCACCAGCTAGAGTGTTTGCCATGACTCAAGAGGAGGCAGGGACCGCTTCAAAAGTGGTAACGGGTATGATAAAATTGTTTGTTGATGAAGTGCTTGCCTTGTTTGATCCGGGTTCTACCCACTCTTTTGTGTCATTGAGTAGAACTGTATGTGGTAAAGTCTTGAGCCCATTGGATACTCCGTTAATGGTGAGTACTCCGATCGGCCAGTTTATTGTTATCAGTCAAGTGTATAGAGAGTGTGAGATAGTGATTGGTGATAGAATTAGTGAGAAAAGGATGATACTCTTTCATGATATGAGAAAAAGAACGTTGCCGATAATTAGAAAGGCGAAATAGTGTATGGGTAAACAGAGTAGATAATGATCCAATGCAAATGTATTGGAAGTGTATTATGGAACATGACAGTAATATTGTACTGTGGTGATATGTTTTCGAAAGTGATATAGATATGAATGTATTGCCATGGATCGTTTGAGAAATATAGGGATATAAGTATACCTGATGAGATTAAAGTGTACAAGTAGAGTGTAATGGAAACATACCCTTGTTATGATCTTTAGACGAAGAAATTGGAATCGAAGTGGTTGTTCGGTTAATACGACAAGAGTTATAATCTACAGTAAGAGGATACTAGTGGAATTGAGGTCAGAATGTCATAATGATTATGCATTGATAATTTTGAATTGATTGAGGATATACATGTGGATGATGAAACAAATGATAATTGGACAATGAGATAGAAGTGAGGAAATAGATAAAGGGAAATGAAATAGCCATAAATGACTTTACATGAGATAAATGAAATGATATGTAGTATGGGGAAATTAAAGGTGCGTATAAGATGGGATCTTATGCATGAATGAGATGTGGAAAAGGATGAAAAAAATCGAATGAGAAGAGTAGATGCACTCAGCATGGTAATGGACTCATTATGAAATGACATAGTATCAGAAAAGGGTGAATTATGGAAAAACTGAAATACAATTGGTGTTAATATGTTTGATAAAGAGAGAAATGTTGTCTAAGATCAATGAAAGAACTGATAAAAAAGGAATATATAATGATTCAAAGGTGAGGATGGGAGTCCTATCCCTAATAGAGACTCAAGCAAGAGGGGTAGAATATGTTATTGAAAAAGTATGTATGTATTTTTGTTTGATGTAAAGGATCCAACTATGCGAGTGGATTCCTAAATTGAGGAGACACTAATTGCCAACATGAGGAGTATATAGGTTAAGTTGTGTTCTAGGTAAAAATGTTCAAGAAATGCAAATTTTATCCGATGAAGGTGTGACAAGCACCGGAAGCTAAGATTGCAAATAGACTAGAGTGTGTGAAGAAATGAGTATAAATGCGAAGACATTAGAATACGCCAATACGAAATATGAGAAAATTTAAAGAATGGAGAAAATCAGTCAAGAAAAGTAAGACAATTGGGAAATTGAAAATAACAAGAGGTAATATTTCCTCATTGAGGAATCAACTATTTGAGGAGTTACTAAAACCAATTGTGGACACATGGAGTTTTGACAATATTTGTTTAAGTTAATAATTTCCCCGATAATACTGTGGTATTGAAGATTAAAACGATCCAAGCGAAGTTGATGATATGTTAAGTGTATTCGAAGAGTTGAGGAAAATAGTCTGAATACTTGAAATTTTTTTTTGAGTAAATCGTGTGAGGGACAAAGGTAAAGAAACTGTTGAGGAATTATAACACCGATATTAATTATATCGTCTGGATTTGGGAATTCAGTAATATACAATGATGTTTGCATAAGAGATAAGGATAAGGATCAATATAGTAAAATGAAATGAATTCATGTGTTTGGAGACAATTGAAACCTCATAGGTTGATTGTTAATACATGAATTGAAACTTGTTATGTACAGAAATATTTTGACTGTGTGTAAGATATACAGAACATGAAATTTAAGGTATTCCTTAAGTTGAAGGAAATTGAATACGAGACTGAGGCAATGGATAGAGTTACTGGAAGGAAGATTATTTTGTACAAATGAGTACAAAAAAATGGTAAACTAGTGTTGTAATCAGACGCATCGAATAGAGAATTCAATAGCAGTGAAGTATGAATTCAGATACAGAGGTTATCAGATCAAGTGCAATAAAGAGTGCTGATTGGAGTCGGATTCAAGGCAAAATGAAGTGCCATTAGTTACAGCAAAATGTAAGATCAGTTTCACACAGACAAAGCTCAAATCGAGGATTTAGAAATTGTGAACCTTACCAAGAAGTCAAAAATGAATGTGAATTTTTTTTGTTCGAGTAGGGAAAATGATATGGGTGATTGTGGATAGGCGGACAAAGTCAGCACACTCCTTGCCAATTCGACAGACTGATTCCTTGAATGTTTTGGCTAAGAAGTATGTAGATGAGGTAATCAGACTTCATGGGATTCCGAGCTCAATAGTTTCTGATAGGGATCCTAGGTTAATCTCCAGATTTTGGAAAAGTTTGCAGGAGGTTCTGGGGACTCGATTGCATTTTAGTACGGCTTTCCATCTGCAGACTGATGGACAATCGGAGAGGACGGTACGGACTTTGGAGGCTATTATGAGAGCCTGCGCACTGGATTTCAAAGGTTTATGGGATGATCACCTACCTTTGATTGAGTTTGCTTACAACAATTCCTATCACTCGGGAATTCAGATGGCATCTTATGAGGCTTTGTATGGTAGGAGATGTAAGACTCCTTTATGTTGGGATGAGAAAGGTGAGAGGAAGCTTGTAGGACCTGAGTTAGTGCAGGTTACAGTGGATAAAGTGAAGTTAGTGAAGCAGAGGCTTAAAGCAGCTCAAGATAGGATGAAGAGCTACACAGATGCCCATAGGAAAGAGATGGAATTGGAAGTGGGTGAGAAGGTATTTCTTAGAACTTTTCCATGGAAAGATGTTTTGAGGTTTGGCAAGAAGGGCAAGCTTAGCCCGAGGTACATAGGCCCATATGAGATCATTGAGAGGATTGGGCCTTTGACTTATAAGTTAAATTTTCCATTAGAGTTGTCTAAGATTCACAATGTGTTCTATGTGTCGATGTTAAGGAGGTACAGATCGGATCCTTCGCACATAGTTCAACCTTTCGAGGTTCAATTAAGAGGGGATTTGACTTATGAGGAACAACCAGTGGAGATCTTGGATTCCAAGAAAAAAAAAGTGTTAAGGAACAAGATTGTGAAGCTGGTTAAGGTCTTATGGAGGAACCATTCGACCGAGGAGGCTACTTGGGAGCCTTTGGAAGCCATGAGGGAGAAGTATCCCTACCTCTTCATGGATTCAGGTAAGGATTTCGAGGACGAAATTCTTTTAGGAGGCGAGAATTGTTGGGCCTCGAAATTTTTATTTATTTATTTGAATTAATTAATTATTGATTTATGGATTTATTCGTTAATTATTTTATTTTGCCTTAATTGATTTAATTATGTGTTTATATAGATATTTTTATGTTGGGCTTGGAAATTAGAAGTTGGGACTTTAAATGAAGGTTTGGACTTAATATTGGAAAGAATGGGGCTTTAGAGGAATAAATGGATTTAAGTGTAGTAGGCTTGGAGGAGGAGAGCCCAAATGAAATGCAAGTGAGCTTGAAAAAATGGGCTTTGGAAATGGATGGAAAAGTAGAAGGAGGAGAGCCCAATAGAGTTGCTTGTGAGTTATAAGAAGGAGAGCTCCAAAACTATGTAGTTTTGGGAGGAGGACTTTAAGTTGAGATATATATATATATATATAAGAGTTAAGTTGTTAAGGAGAGAAGGAAGCAAGTGTCGTAAGTCACCAAGGAAGAGAGGAAGCAAAAACGTTAACAGGGAGAAAAGAGAGGACTTTCGGCCAAGAGAGCAAGGGAGAGCCGTAGGGGGCTTGAAGGAAAGAAGGAAGAAAGAGGAAAATAAGAGAAAAGCTACTTGTAGAAGGTAAGTTCCATCTTTGCTCGTGTTAGGTTCAAGTATGAGATGAAATGGAAGTTAGGGTTTGTGTAGGGTTTGTGGAAAGATGGAAGAGAAGGTGAGATCTATGGGTTTTAGGGACTTTTAAGCTAAGATTATGGTTATTCTAGCTTAAATAGCTTATGGGTAGGTTAGGTTTAAGGTAGACTATTATTTTTGCTTGATTTTTATGAATGCTATGCTTTCCTTTAGAGTGTATATATTGAAGAGAGTATGATTTCATTGAAGGAAATCAAGAGAACCCCACTCAAGACAAGGAGGAAGGGCAATCTTGACTTCGGATACCGACGATAGGTGGGTAACATTTTTATAGTTGTTGTGTAATGGGAAAATGCCCTATGTATGCTATCTTTGTTATATTGTGTGTATATTGAAAGTGTATTTCTATTGATTTGAAAGAAAAGTACGAAACTATGATGATTTGACACAATGAAAGAAGCATAAAATGCTATTTTTGTGTTTGAATATGTGAGCATAAATTGGTTGTGATTGGGCAAGAGAGAACCTATATTGATAGACACGTGCACGTGGACCCCCTAGCCTTCTCCCGACTGCCCGCTTGTGGCCTACGAGATCTGAAAATGGACTCGATGTGTTTACGGTAAACTTCGGTTTCCATCGTGTTTACGATAAACTTCGGTTTATTCATTGTGTTTGTGAAACTCTCGAGCCAAATGTGTGCATTTCATCATTTAATTATGTTTATGATGCATAATATGTGTTTTCTTTAATGGCAAGAGGATTCCATGTTATGCCTTATGTGATGAGTTGAGTTAATTGTGATTTATGTGACAAAGTTGAGTATTTCAGCATATCATGTAAATTGCTAATGCTTTGGATTATCAATGATGTGGTTGTGTGGCTCATTACCCGATGAATATAAATATGTTAGGCACTGAGCCGTGTTAGCTCACCCCATTCTCCCTCCTCAGGTGCAAATTCAAGTTGAGAGCTGAACCTTGCAAGGCATCGGGCATCACTCCAAGAATAATTAATCACTTTTGTATTAAGTTAGTAACTAGCTTTTGGGATAGCTTTGTAAGCACATTGATCATTGAGCATCTCATCTCTTGTATTTTGTACTTGATTTTGATGAATATGCCGATATGTAACCAAAGCTATGCATGAATCTTTGTTATGAATTGAAATGAGAATGAGAGCTCTAATACTCTCTTCATGTGAGTTTGTTAATTTACGACCTGTGTAAAGCCTTAAAATAGTGTGTATGAGTATTATTAATTGTTGAGTTGTTGATGAGGTTGCCTTGAGAGAGCTCGCTGGAAATGTGCCAAGGATTTGTGAGTTGTGGAAGTTTCTGCAAATCCTGGGTAGGTTGTGTTTTCTGAAATTTCTGGGTTGATATAGGTCATCTGGGATTATTATGACTCCCTGATGGTGTTAGGTGAGCTGTAGAGCTCTTCCAGAATGTTTTATGAATTAATTTTGATGTGTTGATTGGTAGATGAAAGTCGTTGGAGTTAAATGGAGGTGCTGTCTAAATGACAGATTGTTAGGCAGAGCTTTGAGTCCACTTTTGACCCTTATAGAGTTGGAATCTAGGTCGGTGATCTTCGTGAAAGTTGTAGATAATTCTTTTACCTTTCCATAGACACTAAGTTTGCTAAATTTGGAGTTCTGGGTCAAAAGTTATGGAGGTCGCAAGTTCTGGTGCTGTTTGTGGAGAGCTAGTCGATCTGTCTTAGTGGGAACGTTTGATTCCTGTAGAGTCCGAGATGGCTTATGAGTCCTTCTTGAAAAATATAGATTTTTCTTCTAGCTTTCCAACGCTTCTGACTATGTCTGATTTGGAGCTCGGAGTCAAAAGTTATTGAGGTTAGAAGTCTGATAGGTCGGATCGCTGGGCAGGTCGCTCGGCTCGGCACACGAGCGTCCAAGGCGCTCGGCATGTCGAGCGAGGCGCTCACCCCGCGGGCGAACGAGGCGATCCCTCGTCCAGCGGGTGAGGGAGGCGATCGCCCTCCCAGCGCGAGGCGATCGCTCGCCCTTGGGTGAGCGAGGCGCATTGAGGTCGGTTCCGAGCCGACCGACCTCTCTTCCTTCTTTTGGCCATACGTTTTTGTGTAGACCTCCGATTGAGCTGATTTTTGAAGCGATGAAATCCTAAGAAAATTTTCTATCTTTCTACACCTGATTTACTAGTATTGTTTTTAAATTGAAAAGTGTGGTTTGAAAAAAATTGTGGAGGTCGGCTGATCAAGTCCGAATATACTTTACTAATTTTAAAATATATTGAGCTACAGAGCTCCGATCGAGACGATTCTTGTTTTAAATTAAACTAGAGACATAAACCTACAAGTTTTGTGAAGGAACCGATCGACAATTAAGCCTTTAAGATTTTCAAATGCTGACCTGAATGCGGTAGTGCACAATTTTGGTTGTTTTCTTTGAAATAGCATTTTTGCCATAACTTCTTCGTTTCTAATCCAAATTGAGCGTTTTCAGTGGCGTTGGAACCTTGAGAGCGTAAGGAACATATTTTCTTAAAAATCCTATCCAACTTTTCTATTGCAAGTTTCTCCCTATTGTGGTGAGTTATGGGTCTTCTATGCTTATGTGTGCTTGTTTGGGTGCGAATGTTGGGCCTCGGAGACAGGGTCCAACAAAGCATGTCCACGAGATTGGAATGCGACATCTAAGAAATTTATGAGGAAGAGCTCATTGTGTTCAATGAGGGGGAGCTTAAGCAGTTGCACTCTTTTTCCCTTATCATGGTTTTTATCCCACTGGGTTTTTCCTGATAAGGCTTTTAACGAGGCAACACCAAATGTGTTTAAAGGCCAAAGAAGAGACAATTATATGGCACACCAAGGGGGAGTGTTATAAAAGATAGAAATAATATGGTATACCACTAATTGTAGATGCATCATTTAATAGTTAGTGCACATATGGATTGGTTTGGTTTTACCTAACACAAGAATGAAGTAGGTGGTAATTGGTTTGGTTTTACCTAACACAAGAATGAAGTAGGTGGTTATTGGTTTGGTTTTACCTAACACAATAACACATATGGAGTAGGTGGTCACATGTGTGTTAGGTGTTTGAAATGTACTATAAATAGAAGGTTTGATGTAAGAGAGATAATGTAATGAACTTATAAGAATAAGTCTTCTCTCCCAAATACTCTGAAATTGTAATTCTAGTTTTATAACAAAATGTTACTTTTAAATAGCCAATAATGACATTTTATTCGACAAAATGTCGCGAATTTCGTGGATTTTATTTTAGGGTATAAATCTCTGACGTTTTTATTAAACGGTTATGAAAAATTTAAATTTTTGTGTCGTTTTTTAAACATTACAAAAATTCTTCACATTTAGTAATGTTTTATCAATAACCTTCTCTCATTTTCAATAATTGAACATTTTAGTCTTGAAACATCTTTCATAATATATTAGAAGTGTTGACAGAAGATAACTTAAGCAGTTTGAGTTCACTAACTAGACCTAGATCATAAATCAATTTACGCCCGTTAGCTCATGATGAAAAACATAATGATCACATGAAATCATCGTGCAACTACATACAGAAGATCATAACTCAGAAGTTTCCTAAAAACATAAATCGTTATACCAATTTATGTTTTCTCACAACAATCTATCCTTGCATAATGAGCTGTACAAATTTCGCTCTAACTTTGTTACAAAACTTGTATATATATTGTACTATTCATAAGAATAAAAACGTCAAGATACAAAAACATTCAATATTCTTTAATTTCTTCATGGTATCAAAGAGTTAGACAAACATCTAAATGGCAGATCCTGTAAATAATTCCTCTTCTTCTTCAAATCAAAATGAAACTTCAAATACATCTTAACAAACTCAAAGTCCTGCACCTTCTCTTGATTTTCTAGCCCTTACCAAAATTCTAAATTTTAATCTTCCCATTAAAGTCGATAGAAATAATTTTTATCAACTAATGTGCACAGATTTTGGCTGCTATCCGGGCTCTTAAACTTGATAACTTTATCTATGAAGTTATTGTTCAACCATCACAATATGTACCTGGGTTTTTCTGTCAATCAGGCTCCTCAAACAAATCTAGAATATCAGGCCTGACATCTTTCTGATTAGCTTCTTTTATGCTGGTTACTCTCCTCCACTGGTGAAGAAGTAATTGGACTAGTTAACCAGTCACAAATCTCCCCTGAAGCTTGGCAAATCCTTGAGAAGCTTTATGCCCAGACATCAATGGTGCGTGTCGTCCAACTAAAACAACAACTTTCAACGATCAATAAAGGATCGATGTCAAAAAATGAATATATGCAAACGATAAAGTCTATTGGTGATGCTTCGCTCATTCCTGACTACCAAGTTCCTGAAAATGAGATGATCCTTAGAGCCTTAAATGGTTTAGGCCATGAGTATGATCCTGTAGTTGTCCTTCTCACTCACACAATGTCTCTATCCATACTTCAAGAGATACAATATTCTCTCATGATGCATAAGACTCGTTTGGTGCAATTTACCGTTGTTAGTTAAGTGCTGATCATGTCACCTAATGCCAATTTTGCAAGCTATAACACTTAAAGGAGGTCATTAGTTTGGCAACTCTTGTATCTTTTGTTAGCTATGCCAGAAGCTAGTTCATGACATGCTCCATTGGTATAACAATTTGATCAAACTTGGTAGGGATCTCAATCAAACTGGAGCCTCAACAGTCTCAACCTGTGTTTCATGGCAACTCCCAATTAGGTCAACGTTCTCCTCAGATTTTCCTTGCTCAAAACCAACAGTTATCACATCCTTTTGAAAATTCTACACCTAATACCACATGGTTTGTAGATAGTGGTGCTACAAACCATTTCATAGCTGACATTCAGAACCTATCTCTTGGATTAGAATATGGTGGCAAGGAGCATCGTCGGTAATGGTAATAATGTTGGATCGGAAAAAGAAAACATGCTTTGTTTGAAAAAAAGGTAGATTTCAAAACTTTTAAGAAATCATTACTTACAGCGGAAGGAACAAATCCAAATCAACATGCCAATCCATACATGATATGGTATAAGGATAATAAAATATAAACAAGATCAGGAGTATTACCGACTCCTTCGCTACAACTTTAAATCCTCGGTGCGCTATCCTCTCCTTCTTCGTGTATCCAAATCCTTTGCCTTTGACTCTTTTCCTTTAGTAATCTACTTTCTCCTTGTTGTAGTATCCTCAACCAATTAGATTTACCATCTGTTCTTCAAGGACAATTAGGTTAACAAAATCCTTTGGTGGGAAAGGAGAAGAAATGTTTGGAGGAGATTTTCTTAGAAGAAGAAGAAGAAAAATTGAAACTCTTTCAATTAGTATTTTCGATTCTCTCTTTCATGAAAGGAGAGAAGGTGTAAAGAACATGCAAGAACTCTTTCTTGCCTACCAATTTCGTATATGCATGGATGGAAGGAGAGAGAGGCATCAAATGCATCACTTCTTTCATTAATCACTCATAAAATAGCCAATAAATGAGATTATCTTCATTTATCTTTATGATGGCTATTTGAAAAGACCATAACCTAAAATTCAATACCCAATTTCGGTTTTGCCAAGAAGAAAGAAGGAAGATGGTCCATCTAATGTACATCTTTCATCTTTAATCTAATGAATGCAAATAAGTTACAAGCCAACATTAAAAGACAACCATTAAACCATTTAATGGTAAGTTCATAACTCCATTTAATGTTGATTAACTATAATAAAGATCATCTTTATTTATCATTTTAATGTCAAATGTGTGGTTATACATTTAACCTAGGAATAACTGAAATTGCTATCTTCTTCTTAAAAATTGTTTTAATATAATTAATCTAATTAATTACATTAAACCAAAACCAAGCCCATTACTAAATGTACATTTGGGCTTCTTTAATTAGACCAAGCCAAGATTCAATTATGGGCTTCTAATTAACCTCCATTTATATTTCTTACTTAGCTTGATAACCTTCCTTAAAGCCAAGCAGGAATCTTATTGGACTTTGATAATTCAAGCTCAATAAGCCGTAATTAATTGATCTCATTGGAATTAATTCTAGCTTATTAACTAAATGTCATTCCACTAAAGACAATTAGTTGAACTCTTGAATTATTAAATATTATGAGAATATGTCCAATTGCAAATCCTATTTAGAACCTTATTATAGCCATCCGAACAACAAAGGGTAAAATTACTGTTTTGCCCTTATGTTGGTTTTTCCTTCTAGATCTCTCATTTTACTTTATATGGCGATTAACACATAAGATCTCATCTTAGTGTTAAGACTTGATGGGTAGCTAGTCCATCAAACTACTGGCGCCAGTTTAATCACCAAATCTCCTTAAAACATCTAAAAGAGATGATAACACTATAAACTCTTTATTTGAGTGAATGTGTCCCTGATACATGTTTCAATTAATAATTCCAACATGCAGACACTAGATTAATACTCTGTAAAAATCCATTCCAATCATATCAAGATTATAATGAAACATATATGAGTTCACCACTCATCAAGATTATGGTTCATAATAAGCGAATGCTTAAGTTGTATGTTTTAAGATTAAAGTAACGACCCACTTTATTCTTGAAAACATACTTAATTCCAGATTCATTTAATAGTGCCATTATCGATAGTCAACTACTATCATAATGAAACTCATCATTCCCTTGAAGTAAACTCCTTTACTTATATAGAGATAAATCGCAACACTACAGTCTAAACCATAATCAAGCGACCAACTTGATTATTCAACTGTGAATCAATTAATTCAGATTCTAATAATATACATGTTTCCCATACATCTCTATGTATATGTATATTATTTACAAAAGAATCTTGGTACCTTATGACCAGATATATAATGCTCATACAGATAAAACCAAACTCTTTTTTTTTATTAATAATAAATATTTTCATTACAAAACTGTAACTGAAGAAGATAAAGTTACACGTAAGTACACTTGTTTTCTAGGGCACTATATTTACATAACTCCAACAATCTCCCACTTTCCCTAAAGCAAGCTTGACATATCCCTCATTCCCATCCCTTCTAGGTGACCCTCAAAGCTCTTTTGAGTTAATGTCTTTGTGAACGGATCAGTAAGGTTTTGCTCGGTGGGAATCTTTACTACATCCACTTCTCCATGTTGTATTATCTCCCTTATAAGATGATAATTTTGCTTAATGTGTTTGACAACTTTGTGGTTCCGAGGTTCTTTAGAATTAGCCACTGCCCCACTATTATCACAATAAAGTGTAATGGCCTTTTCCGCCTCTAGAACTACCTCCAAATCATTTAGGAACTTCCGGAGCCAGACTGCTTCCTTTGCTGCTTCACAAGCAGCAACATACTCAGCCTCCATAGTCGAATCAACAATACAAGATTGCTTGACACTCCTCCAAACTTTGGCTCCACCTCCTAAAGTAAATATAGAACCAGAAGTTAATTTCCTTGAATCAACATCTAATTGGAAATCAGAATTCGTATATCTTGTCGGAATAAGATTACTTCCAGAGTAAACAAGCATTAAGTTCTTCGTCCTACAAAGATACTTAAGTATACACTTAACCGCAATCCAATGTTCCATTCCTGGATTGGATCAAATCGCTTACCGGTCCCATGCGTGTGATGATATCCGGTCTAGTGCACAGCATTGCATACATCAAACTACCAACTGCCGAAGAATATGAAATGATACGCATGGGTTCAACCTCCTCTTGGGTTTTAGGTACTTGTTCCTTTGAAAGTTTGATTCCATGTCTAGTAGGAGTAAAACCCCTCTTGGAATCTTGCATGGCGAACTTATTAAGCATATTCTCAATGTAGGTTAGTTGAGACAAAGCTATCTGCTTGTTCTTTCGATCCCTTATAAGTTTGATTCCTAAAACATAGGTAGCCTCTCCCAAATCCTTCATTGAAAACTGTTCATTCAGTCATCCCTTAACTGCAGATAATATTCCCACATCATTCCCAATGAGCAGAATGTCATCAACATACAGGATTAGGAAAGTAACCTTACCTTCTTGTATTCTTTTATAAACACAAGGCTCATCTATGTTTTGTATGAACCCATAGGTTTTGATAGCCTTATCAAACCTAATGTTCCAAGACCTAGATGCTTGCTTAAGTCTATAAATGGACCTTTGCAACTTGCAAACCTTATGCTCATTACCTGGCTCAATGAATCCTTCTGGTTGGGCCATATAAATGGTCTCCTCAAGATCTCCATTAAGAAATATGGTCTTGACATCCATTTGCCATATTTCATAATCGAAATAGGCTGCTATGGCTAAAAGAATCCTGATGGACTTAAGCATGGCAACCGGAGAAACAGTCTCCTCATAGTCTATACCCTCCTTTTGAGTATAGCCTTTAGCTACCAATCTAGCTTTAAAGGTCTCTACCTTTCCATCCGATCCCCTTTTCCTTTTGTAGATCCAATCACACCTTATGGCTTTTAGACCTGGTGGTAGATCTACAAGGACCCAGACTTCATTAGTATACATAGAATCTATTTCCGATTCCATCGCCTTGAGCCATTTTCCTGCATCAACATCATTAATAGCCTGTGTATACGTAATAGGATCTATTTCTTCTTGGGCTGAGATGGCGATTAAGCCTTCTCCTAAACCCAGATACCTATCTGGCCGTCTCACAACCCTCCCACTATGTCTACGCACACCTTGATGTTCAGGTTGCACTTCTGATTCAACTCTTGAATCCATTTCGACATCTTGTTCTGTCATATCCAAAACAACTCTTGGTTTGGATGAAATAGCTAACTCCTTTAGTACTACTTCACTTCTTCCTTTGTGATTTTTCACAAACTCTTCCTCTAAGAAGGTTGCATTTGTCGACACAAATACCTTCTTATCATAAGAACTGTAAAAATAGTACCCTCGAGTTCCCGTAGGATATCCTACAAACAAACATACTTCTGACCTTGGTTCCATCTTTGTGGATTCAGGCTTTAGAACATGGGTTGGGCAGCCCCAAGTCCTCAAATGCCTCAATGAAGGCACTCGGCGATCCACAACTCCCCTAGGTGTTTTAGGCACCGATTTGGGACGAACAAAGTTAAGAAGATATGTTGCCGTTTGTATGGCATATCTCCAGAACGATTCTGAAAGGCTAGCGTAGGACGTCATTGATCTTACCATTTCCAATAGAATTCTATTTCTCCTCTCTGCTACACCACTCTGTTGAGGTGTACGAGGAGCTAACAAATTGGAAACAATTCCATTGTCAATTAAATATTGCTGGAATTCTTCAGATAAATACTCACCACCTTGATCTGATCGAAGCTGTTTTAATGGCTTGCAAAGTTGCTTCTCAGCTTCAGCTTTGAATTCTTTGAACTTTTCAAAAGATTCACTCTTTTTATGCATCAAATACAAATAGCCATGTCTTGAGTAATCATCTATAAAAATTATGAAATATTCATAACCTCCTTTAGCTTGTACATTCATGGGCCCACACACATCAGTATGTAACAGGTCTAATGTGGATTCGTATCTATTTCCTTTAGAAGGAAATGAGGCTTTGGTCATTTTTCCTTCAATACAAGATTCACAGGTGGGTAATGGATCACTATCCATGCCCATAAGGATCCCATCCTTTACTAGCCTGTCAAGTCTTTTCTGATTGATATGACCCATTCTTAAGTGCCACAGATACTTTGAATTAATGCTAGAGATTTTGGATTGTCTTGGTTTTATCAATTCTGTGGTGTTTATGTAGGAAAATCCCGGGAGGTACATCACATGTACCGGCAGCGGAAAACAAAAATTTTTGTTCTGGACTTTCCAAAACCGAGATCCAGTGTCGGTATGAAGACCTCAAACCCGAATAGCCAATAGAGACTATCTCTAAAGGTATCCACGCAGAGATCGAAAACCTAACCGAGTCAAACCCTTTGACCCGGAATTGCTAGAACAGATTAAAGCTGCTAGAGCCTACCTACATCTCAAGAGCTTGAGATCGACGTTGAACCCTTCGAGAGGAAGAGATGGAGCGATGATGCCTTAAGGAAGAAGAATGAAAATAACCTTTATTCTCTTTTCTTCTAACCCTAAACCCACGATCATCATTCGCCATAACCACAAAACCCTTAAAATGGTGTGCTTTTAACACTTTAAAGAGCAACCATATAAGGCTTACAAGTGGATGGATAATGACCATTCATTCTTTAATGAATAAAGTAATCAACCTTTGACTTTTCAAAGGTTTATCTCTTCTTTCTCCCATTCCAACGAAGATGGGCTTATATTTATTTATATTAATTAATTATTTACTTAATTAATTAATATATATAATTGCTTAGCGATCCGATCAAACTGGAATTGGTCTCACGGCCATCGGCCCCGATCTTTGAAACGACTCAGGAAACCTTTCTTAGCAATATTGATGTCGCGATCTCATGGGACATATCCCAATCCATCGGGATCCATTTAATCCGAATGCTCTCCATAATTGGAACTCGTCCAATTACTATTTCTGATTCTCGAAACACTCTTATCGTGTGACCCTTTAGGTTCCGGTTATGTTGGCCACTTAGATTAACAATTAATCTGAGCAAGTCATGAGCGGTATCTAGCAACACATCATGACCCCAATTGACCGGAAAGTAATCGGTTTGATGTATTCATCACGAACCAGATCACGAACCCTTCCATAGACAATTACTGTGCAATTCGTCCTTTCACCATCCTATACCCCACTTGGTTATGAGTATGGTCAAAGTGTCAACTCTTACTAGACCAAGTCCAGCCCAGTGATAAGTTCTCGTCCTAGGACTCATTACTCTATATGTCCATGAAGACACTCTTCATGACATATTCACTCCGCCGAGATTTCGAGTAATGATCTGACGATAAGAGGCGTGGGTATCTCTTACGCTAATCCGAAGTGGTGAATCCTTTATTGGCTACTCAATTATCTTCGAATACCTCAAACTGTACCCAAGCACCACCCTATGAGTTACCTTTGGAAGGCAACAAGGAATGGAGTCAAAGCACAGGATCAGTATCCAAGATAGCCTTGAGTACCTCAAGTCTAAGGATACTTGCACCATTGCTATGATGAGATTATCACTGACACTTAGATAAGATATCCATGTGATGATCTCATGACAGTCATCCAATGAACTTACTACTACTAGTAAGCATCCATATGTCAACTCTAAATATCTCATATTTACGGTTTACGAGATCCACCGCTTGATCCAATCAAGGAGTATGACATATGTTAGTCCGTGGGATTAATGATGTCCGGTCTCATTAATCCTATGACTAGGAGAATTTGAATCTTGACATAATTGCACATGATAGGAATCTCGGTAGTATGATCACATCATAATTTCCTTCATGCTATGTCATATATCATGGACTTCATTAATTTGATTAAAGATCCAATCAATTCATAAACAATGTTCATGAACATCAAATTAATGAATTATGCCTTTTCTTTATTTATTCATTCACCGCATCGATTGTGAATAAAACGCAGCTAAAGGGATTGTCTTTAGGGCACAAATAAACAAGATGCAGATCCTTGAATAAGTCGACTTATCCAATGTACAAGTCGACTTATCGGTATCGAAACAAGCATAAGTCAACTTACACATGGTACAAGTCGACTTACCACTTACAAATCTCCCACTGACCTAAAGCCAATCGCCTTGGTATCTAATACCATAAGCGCGCCCATGAGAATCACAATTCTCCCGTGACAATGGCTTTGTCAACGGATCAACAACACTTTGCTCGTGGGATTTCTCTCTATCGGGACATCATCTCGACTAATGATCTCCGAATTGGCGGAGTAGATGTTGGATCGTCGATGAGACCTTGATTCCTTTGTCACAAGATTAGCCCCATTGTATCACAATACAATCCTATGGGCCTATCACGCCTAGGATTAGATCAAGTTCAAGAATGAACTTCTTGATCCAAACCGCCTTTCTTGCGCATCTCATGCGATGTATTCTGCCTCGGTTGTTGAATCGCGGTCCTTTCTTGTTTTGAAACTCTTTCAATTGACCGCCACGCTATTCGGTGTGAATGTATATAACCTGATCGTGATTCAGAATCATCCTTATCAGATTAAATACTCGCATCTGAATGCCCGCTCAATAGGAGATTTCCATCTCCAAACATCAAGAAAACATCCTTAGTGCTTCAAAAGTACTAGAGGATATTCTTCGACCACCCAAAGGACCCTCACTAGAACTGATTGGTATTTGCTCGTAACACTTAGAGCATACGATACATCGGGCTTCGTACATAGCATCTTTTCATGCTAAACCTCTTTAGCATCTCATCTATGTACGATGCTTGTGAAAGACCAAGCAACCTTTGATCTATCTCTATAAATCTATATCCTAAGGATATAAGTTGCTTTACCAAGGTCTTTCAAGGCAAATTGTTTGGACAACCAAATTTTAACTGATTGCAGCATAGAGACATCGTTTCCAAGTAACAGTATGTCATCTACATACAACACAAAGAAAACGATTGTAGTCCCATTAACCTTCTTATACACACAATGATCATCCGGATTTTATGAGAAACCAAACTCTTTGATTAACTCGTCAAAACGGACATTCCAACTCCTGGATGCTTGCGTCAATCCATACATGGATTTCTGAAGCTTGCATACCATTTCGCCATCATAAGATGTGAAGCCCTCTGGTTGTGTCATATACACATCCTCGGCCAGATTTCCGTTAAGGAAAGCTGTCTTCACATCCATTTTCCATATCTCATAATCATAATGAGCGCAATGGCTAGGAGTATCCGAATGGTTTTAAGCATTGCTACGGGTCAAGGTCTCGTCATAGTCAACTCCTTGTCTTTGGCGAAATCCTTTGGCCATTAGTCTCGCTTCATAGGTAATCGATTACCATCCATGTTGGTTTTCTTCTAAAACCTCTTTGCACCTGTGGGTTTTATCCTTTAGGTGTAACAACCA
This sequence comes from Erythroxylum novogranatense, assembly GCA_029891385.1. Classification (NCBI taxonomy): domain Eukaryota; kingdom Viridiplantae; phylum Streptophyta; class Magnoliopsida; order Malpighiales; family Erythroxylaceae; genus Erythroxylum; species Erythroxylum novogranatense. Next base: position 18,560,353 of record CM057231.1, on the reverse strand, counting down.
AAGTCCATACTTGGTTTTCATACATGGAATCCATTTGATTTCATGGCACGAAGCCATTTTCCGCACTCAACTCTTCGTAACCTCTTCATAGTAGAGCTCATCATCTCATATGAGCAATACGTCATTCTGTTCCCCACCAGAAATCCATATTTCTCAGAACAGAGCGTATCCTACGTGACTCACGTAAATTGCGTGTGTAATAGAAGGTTGAATCTGTTACCTCATCTATATGAATGACAGTTTGAGTTCAGCGGTTGATCTATGTTTGTTCGAGCATCTTGAACTTCTCCAAGTTCAACTTTGCTCCCACCGTCCTCTTCTGTAAGAAACTCTTTCTAAGAAAACAGCGATGCTTTCAAACAAACACTTTTGTTCCTAAGCAAGGTAGAATTAATATTCCACGAACAAACACTTGTCGACATTGCATCAAGCTAATCGACCGTGTCCGCTTCACATAAGCGTGATAACCCCAAACTTTCAGCCGAGAAAGATAGGGCTTTCGCTAGTCCATATCTCCATATGGAGTAACATCAATGTCTTTAATGGAACTCGCTTAACAAGTAAACAAATTGTCTCGGCGCATACCCTAAAAGCGCAAAACCTATCATCAATCGCACCATGTCTAACAAGGTTCGATTTCTCCTTTCAGCCACACCATTGTGCCGCGACGCGTGCGAGTGGAGTGAATCGAGATAAAATCCCATTATCTCTCGAGATAATCCAAAACTGCTGGTCTAAGTATTTTCCACCACGATCGATCGTAATGCCTTGATACTTTTACCAAACCGCTTACTTCATTTCGAATTGTTTGAACTTTTCAAACGCTTGATTTGTATCTTATCGATACATGTACCCATATCGTGAATAATCAACGATAAAAGTAATGAAGTAACGACAACCACTTCGCATGAATGGACATCGGACCACATACATCTGAATGTATTAGGTCTAATAATCGAATGCTCATCCTTTCCATTGAAGGATAACTTAGTCATCTTGCCTAATAAACAAGATTCGCATGTGTCATACGATTCATAATCAAATGACCCTAAACATCCACTCTTATGGAGCTTAGCGATGCGTGTCTCATTTATATGGCCAAGCCGACAATGCCATAAGTAAGTTGATTTTAAATTATCTCGATTATGTCTTTCGCGTCATTGACATTCATAACTGGATATGACATATCTAATATGTCATTTCTATTGCATAATGTACCAGTACCATAGAGCATTCCATTGAACTAATAGAACAACCATTGCTACTAAAAGTCTAATGGAAACCAGCTCTAATTAAACATGAAACATACAATATGTTCTTTGTTTAAAACAGGTACAAAATGTCAATCATCCAATTTGAATACAAGCCCAGTAGGGAGTAACAAGACATAAGTGCCTACGGCAAATGTAGCAACTCTGCTTGCATTACCTACACAAAGGTCTAGTTCTCTTTTATGAGCTTCATCGTCCCACGATGCCTGCATATCATTTCATATGTATGATCGACATCCGTATCAAATACCGATATGTTTGGATCAGAATAGTATTAACCTCAATGACAAACATACTTGAAGGAGTAGAGGCATCGATGTCTTTTCGCTGTGGACTCGAGATAGATTTTACAGCCAGCCTCTGGTGGCTAGACTTGCCACAATGAAAGCAAAATCCTTTTAGTGCGTAATCTTTGGTTTTTCCTTGATGGCACTTCCTTTGGTTTCTTCTAGAACCCGAAGAAGGAGCATCCTGCGGCACTTGCTATCTCTCTTGATAGCACCTTTCATTTGTCATGAAGCTGATTGAGTAGCTCAGAATTGTTGTGGATATTTGGTTTATCCGATAGTTTATCACAAACCGTGAATAACCATCGATAATCCAACCGAAATTAAGTATCTACTTAACTCATAATCCATTACAAATCCTAAGGCGCCAATCTCTCAATATAGCTATTCATCTTGAGGCATCTTGCATGCCAGATATCCTGGAGCCATCTTTATGATGAAGAGAAGCCTCGAGGTCTCGAACCTTTCGCATCGAGCTTGCTCAACAAACGACTCCCTAAGATGAAATACTATAGAGTGAGCATCCATGGACTCGTCTTTGCTCTGCTGCAGCTCTGGTGACATCAAGACAAGCATAATGCAAGTATCCATATCATCGTCCTTTAGATGCTTACGATATGCTTTCGATCCTTATCAAGCATCGACGGCGCAGTGCATCCGGAAGTGGAACATCTAGACATATCCCTGTTCCTCGATCCGAGAACAATTCTCGAGTCCTTAGCCAATCAAGAAAATCGGTCCGAAAGGAGAGCATTAATTCACATCGAAAGACTTCTTCAATCAACCAAAACGCGATAAAGAGAAGGAATGATAGAATAGATATGCTGCATGATCATAAGGACTTGCATGATATGCATATGGCTCCCACTAGTTTCCTAGAATCCATAACCCTCTTTACTTAATCCAGAGAAACAAAGTGACATAATGTCCTAGTGGGTCGATATCCGACATTGCTAAGAGTAACCTTGGGTTTACCCAACAAGCCACAACTTAGGTTAATCGGTAGGTATCGGTCATACCAATTGCATCATCGATAACCGACTTTGAGAATGACCTTGGGTTTACCCAACAAGCCACCTTAAGTCTCGGGAGGTATCGATATACCAATTACATCTTAGACACAACTATCGATCGGTGCTATCAACTTGTTGATGTGTGCACTTACATCGGGTATCAACTCTTTGATGCGCATACATCCGATATATGCTACCCAATTTCACCTCTCGTCCACGTTGACCTTGAGTTTACTCAACAAACTAACGCTTCGGTGAAAACCAACCCATTAATCAGAAAATCATATTTTCATGGTTTGAACATATCCAGATAGAGTGAGCTTGGGTTTACCCAACAACCCATCCCTATAAGAACTCGGTTCTTACCATATTAATGGAAGGCGTTAGTTTTCATATACCGAGGAGGATTTAGAAACTCTAGACTCAAGTCAAGGATCATAGTCACTAGGACTATATGGAATGATTTAGGTGTCATCAATCACATTGAATCAATCCTTATAATCATCCATCATCCAACTAGAGATGTCATAAGTCGCCTTACATCAAATGCAAGTCGCCTTAAGCCATCGCCACACACAAGTCGACTGTCTCGATATAAGTCGATTTATGCTCTCGCTTCACACACAAGTCGACTTGTCTAATATAAAGTCCACTTATGCGAAAACTTTGAACAAGTCGACTTATGTACAATACAAGTCGACTTATCCGAATCTTTGAACAAGTCGACTTATGTACAATACAAGTCGGCTTACGCAGAACTTTCAACAAGTCGACTTATGTATAAAACAAGTCGACTTATCCAAAAAGAATTGCTATACTTTCTAATCGGCTAATACCTCAATCATTGCAATTACAATTCACAACACCTACATACCTAAGGTAATATCTGATAAATTTGATGTATCAATGAACAATTCATTGAACCATGAAAGTCTTAAATAGTCAAACTATATGAAAAGCTTGAAATGAGTCAAAACTCATTCATTTCCAAACAATTTAGGAACACCCAAATTATCATCCTAAGCATCTCAAGCTAGTGTATACACTCTCAAAACTACTCCAGCACTTGTCACAAAATTTGTGACGGCCAAAACAAGCAAGAAAATGAAATATACTAACGAGACACAAATGTGACCAATTCGGCATTCAAAAATTCTTGGAAAAAACAACTTCAAGCAATTCAATTTGGAAATCATACTACATCAAGATAACACATTTTTAATCACATTAAAAATGCTGCAAGGCATTGGAATTGAAAAAGCAAACTCAATCAAGCCAAGCAAAACAGTCCCAACAATTTTCACCAAAACTGTCCAGTTCTGTACATTGCTTGAAATGATCAATGAAACAATTTCAATAAATTCTGAGAAAATTATATAGGTTACTAAATGTTCTGAACATGCTACCTGAATTTTTTCAGGATTTTAGGCCATCAAAAACTCAGTCAACCAAAATAACAAAACCGATTCCAATTCTGTGTTTATCAACACAGCAATTCCCAACAGCATAGAATAAAATCGAAAATAAATATCCAATCACCTTGAAATCCAATTTCCATGCTCACAGACATTCACCAACATCTTAGAGACATGTAGGTGAAGTAAAATCTGAAAAAACATTTTTCTAGAATTTATTTTCGATTTTATATTCATGCCTGTTCCAGAATCGTTTCACAAAACAGCATCTGTAACCTTAGGGAATTAATTAGCAAAACTATATCAAATCAAATAAATAAATTCTGAAAATTCATAGACATATTCTCTAACATGTTATGAACTATTCTGGGCAAAATTTTTTTGAAAAATATATCACAATATAAATTCGAAAATCAGGCAGTATGCATGCGTCAACATCAACAGCACTTAGGGTTTCTGATCTAGCTTCGGTTTTAGCTTCATACACGACACCAGACGCTCTGATACCACTGTAGGAAAATCCCGGGAGGTACATCACATGTACTGGCAGCGGAAAACAAAAATTTTTGTTCCCGGGACTTTCCCGAAACCCAGGATCCAGGTGTCGGTATGAAGACCTCAAACCTGAATAGCCAATAGAGACTATCTCTAAAGGTATCCACGCAGAGATCAGAAAACCTAACCGAGTCAAACCCCTTTGACCCGGGAATTGCTAGAACAGATTAAAGCCTGCTAGAGCCTACCTCTGTCCTGAAGAGCTTGAGATCAGACGTTGAACCCTTGGAGAGGAAGAGATGGAACGATGATGCCTTAAGGAAGAAGAATGAAAATAACCTTTATTCTCTTTTCTTCTAACCCTAAACCCACGATCATCATTCGGCCATAACCCTAAAAACCCTTAAAATGGTGTGCTTTTAACACTTTAAAGAGCAACCATATAAGGCTTACAAGTGGATGGATAATGACCATTCATTCTTTAATGAATAAAGTAATCAACCTTTGACTTTTCAAAGGTTTATCTCTTCTTTCTCCCATTCCAACGAAGATGGGCTTATATTTATTTATATTAATTAATTATTTACTTAATTAATTAATATATATAATTGCTTAAGCAGTCCAAATAAAGCTGGAATTGGTCCTACCGACCATCGCCCCGATCTTTCAAACAACTCAGGAAACCTTTCTTAGCAATATTGATGTCGCGATCTCATGGGACATATCCCAATCCCATCGGGATCCATTTAATCCGAATGCTCTCCATAATTGGAACTCTGTCCAATTACTATTTTACAGATTCTCTGAAACACTCTTATGCGTGTGACCCTTTAGGTTCCGGTTATGTTGGCCACTTAGATTAACAATTAATCTGAGCAAGTCATGAGCGGTATCTAGCAACACATCATGACCCTAATTGACCGGAAAGTAATCGGTTTGATGTATTCATCACGAACCGGATCACGAACCCTTCCATGTAACAATTCTTGTGCAATTCGTCCTTTCACCATCCTATACCCCACTTGGTTATGAGTATGGTCAAAGTGTCAACTCTTACTAGACCAAGTCCAGCCCAGTGATAATAGTTCTCGTCACAGACTCATTACTCTATATGTCCATGAAGACACTCTTCATGACATATTCACTCGCCGAGATTTTAGTAATGATCCCGACAAGAGGCCATGGGTATCTCTTACGCTAATCCGTAAGTGGTGAATCCTTTATTGGCTACTCAATTATCTTGAATACCTCAAAGCGCACTCCAAGCACCACCCCTATGAGTTACCTTTGGAAGGCAACAAGGAATGGAGTCAGCACGGATCAAGATTCAAGATAGCCTCGAGTACCTCAAGTCTAAGGATACTTGCACCATTGCTATGATGAGATTATCACGACACTTAGATAAGATATCCATGTGATGATCTCATGACAGTCATCCAATGAACTTACTACTACTAGTAAGCATCCATATGTCAACTCTAAATATCTCATATTTACGTTTTCGAGATCCACCGCTTGATCCAATCAAGGAGTATGACATATGCTAATGCGTGGGATTAATGATGTCGGTCTCATTAATCCTATGACTAGGAGAATTTAGATCTTGACATAATTGCACATGATAGGAATCTCGATAGTATGATCACATCATAATTTCCTTCATGCTATGTCATATATCATGGACTTCATTAATTTGATTAAAGATCCAATCAATTCATAAACAATGTTCATGAACATCAAATTAATGAATTATGCCTTTTCTTTATTTATTCATTCGACCGATACGACCGTGAATAAAACGCGCTAAAGGGATTGCCTTTAGGCACAAATAAACTATGTATTCCTTGAATAAGTCGACTTATCCAATGTACAAGTCGACTTATCGGTACCGAGCAAGCATAAGTCGACTTACACATGGTACAAGTCGACTTACCACTTACAGTTTAGTGAGCCTTTCATAGGTTCTATAAAAAACAATCCCTGTTTAGTTATCGCATCACAAATAAAATCCTTATTATCATATATTGAAACAACCTTTTCAAAATATAAGGAATAACCAGATTTTATTAGACAAAAAACAGAAATCATGTTCTTTACAATCATTGGCATGTAATAAATGTAACATCCCACCCCCTACTGGAAGGGTAAAATAGGAAATTTGTCATAGGATGAGATTGATAGGGAATAATTAGTACTGTTCATGCATAATAGGATTGCTACACAGTATCAATTGTGCACATGGAATTACTGTATATGCATTCATGATAATTCCCAGTTTTTGTGCCTAATATAGTTTTACTGTGATTAATATGGTTCTGGTATTTGAAAAATTATTCGGATTGCGCCATTGAGTGTTTTATATTTTTGGGGATTTATGAGAATTTTTCAGGTTATTTAGCCATTTTTTGTGGACTGAATTGGTGTGAGTGATCTTCTGAAAAGTTGCAGAGGAAGAAATTATCTTGAAAATGAGATATGGCATGTAATTTTTAGAGGTCAGAGTTGGGACTTATGATTTTGCAAAGGTTGGACTGAAGTTAGGTTATGGATCTTTGAGCAGGCAGTAACTTGGAGGACTGTTTTGAATTGGTTAATGATGGAATTTGATTCTGAGCCCTTCATGAGAAGTGTAGTACTGTGTTTTATCTTTTCATGGGTGTAAAGTATGCAATTTTTCGACATTTGTACAAGGAGTTATACTGTTTGAAAACCCCTTGTCCAATTTGAGTACTTTCGAAGCGTAGCCTTCACTTGAATTGTTTAACCTAGATAGCTATTGAATTTGAATTTAGACTGTTCATGGAAGTTGTAGATCACATTGTGATCTTCATGAGCATATTTATTCTGTAAGTTTTGACTAAGGAAATGAGAAGTTATTGAATTTGCAAAATCTTGCCTTTGGTTAGGAACTCTCTTGCTTTGCTTTGAGAGGTTTTGAGTGAGCGGTAGCTTTGATGGGATATTTGACACCCTTAGGGTGAACTTGATTTTATGGTCTTCATGGGAATGGTAGAGCCTTTCATGATCTTTCCAACAAGCTACGGTTTGTATTTTTCCGATTTGTGTGCTAAGAATTATTGTTGTTGGAAATTTGGATGGGAAATAGAAGAAAAAGGGAAGGAAGTGAGGTAGAACCTCGCGACGAGGCAAGATGAGTCAGCCTCGCGAGGGCGACGTCTCGCCCCCGCGAGGGCAGGTGCAATATGTATATTATTTTTATTATTATTTGATTTTTGGTATTTGGTGATTCTTTTGTCAATAACTTTTCCGTTCGACGTCCGATTGACCTGATTCTTGAGGCATCGAATTCATAGAACATTGAATTTTATTTTCTGAGAGATTCGGGATTTTCAGACGGGAAATTGACGTGGGTCCAGGTAAAGGTCTGTTTAATTACTGTTTTATTTAATTGAGGACCTATAGAGGTCCAAATTGAGCGCCGTCAGCGCCATTGAATTTCTAATTTTTCTACGAATTTTATTGTTGGAAAAAAATTGGATTAAGGCCGGGAATATCATGAACATGCATTGTGCACCTTCTAAGTGTCACATGTACATTCTGAAATAGTTCTGAATGAACAATTGATAATGTTTACATACTGTCACTATTATAGAGTCACACTGGGAGTGTCGGACCACCGACGTCACTGAGACTTCCAGATTTAGCTCGAAAGTACAGGTGAGTAACTTAGTTGGTTTCTCAAATTCCTGACTGTTTAAATGCTCAACGTGAATTTACTTGCCAAATGGGAAGCGTATGTTTATCAAAATATACATAATCGGATGGTATGCTTCACCAGATTGGATTGTGAAATTGCATGATTACTGAAATGTTTGAAATGTACGTGATCAAATGACATGTTTCTCTTGTCTTTGGATTGGATTATTGATTGGTGAGTTCTTGTATGTTCTTGAGAATCACAATCTTGGGCTTTTATAGCCATACTTGAATTATGAACATCGCATTGCATGCATAAATGCATGATCGGATAATGGACATGTGACCCAAGTGCTATTATCATTGAAAAAGCCTCGAGCTCGAACATTGTCTTGACCGCCTCGAGCCCAGGAGAAATCCTTGACGCGTCCCCATCTGAACACCGATCGAGCACTTGGGCACTGTCATGAATAAGCGGAAAGAGTCTCATATGCATTATATACATGGTGATTGAATTGCAAAAATGTGTGACGACATCGAAGCTGCGTGATGCCATGATTTCTTGTAAATTGTGATGTGATATCGTGAGCTGCTACGTGCTATTGTAAATTATTCCGATCTAGTAAACTATTATAGACTCGTAAATTGCTATATAATACCGTTAAATTGAATATTACTGTGCCGTGCTGTACGCAATTTGCGTAATGCATAATTTGAGTGAACCATCGATGATGGTTTCTCATTGAGTTCACAAAACTCACCCAAAATTTGCACCTATTTTTCAGGTCTTGAAGAGTACCCCGTTCGACGCGGGAGTATGTCTACTGTTGATAAGTGAAGGATAGAGGTCGGGATCGATCGTATGCGCATTAGTGTCTTATCAAATTGTGTTCCGTAATCATTTGTATAACAATGCTTTGTATTTCTCTTGAGCCCATTGTGGTTTTAATGTTTTACTCATTGGTGATTGTAAATTATTCTTGGATGTGTAATAAGCTGAAGCTGGTTTATTATGAACATGGGTGTTAGTTACTTCTTTTTTGCTTGCGCTTAACGATGGAATCAATGGCTTTAAGTGAAAAAAAAAGTGAGACTGTGTTAGAGGGTGAACCCCTAAAAGTGTATAAGCAATTAGGAAAGGAAAAGGAAAATGGATAAGGAGATTGATATTGTCTTGTGGTTAGAATGGTGTGTTGGCTGAGGCAGTTAAGGAAAGAAGTAATATTAATGAATTCCGGATTAAAATGGCAATATTATGGTGATGAAAATGAATATATCTAGAACTGGAGAGGTCCACTAGAGATATGAGAAGTATCTTGGTTATAGGCCTAAGTGAGATTAAAAGTCCGGATGATGAAGTTACATTGTAGATACGATGGCGGGAAACATTGAACCGAGTAAAAGCGTAGATGGTCCGATCAGTGATATTGATTCATTTGCATTTGTGTTTGATATCGCGAGATATCATAGGTAGATGAAGATAGCGAGATTGTCATAAGATCAATATTGTATTATGCGGTCTCAAAGAAGGCGAAAGAGCAAAGTGCCTAGTAGGTAAGAAAAAGTGGAAATGGTGAGACAAAAGTGTACGGATAATCTGAAAAGAACTCGTGAAACGGTTATTATCTTGAGCACATAAGCTTGAGACTGAAATGGGTATGCGAATATTGTGCTAAGAGTTTGGAAATCGGTATGATAAAATCGGAAAGGAAAAAGACGGACTGACAATTTCTACTGATTGTGTATCGGGAAATTCTGAATTGGTTGAAAAGATGTATATAGACACAGAAATGATAAATGAATGGGTACATAGATAGAGATACAGTGGAGTTGTAACAATGATTTTGTCGTGTTTTGGGGACTGTGAATGCCCTATCATAGATTGTTTGAGGATAATAAAGAGATACGTAACAATAAGAAGATGATATTGTATAAGCCAAATGGTTATGTGTAGCATCCCAACCCCGCAGGACCCGAACCTGATATCGTGGATGATATCCGAGTCCACGCCACACGAGAATGGTAGGCTACAGCAGTCAATTTCAGTACAAAACTCAATACACAATTTCAGTAATCACATTTCACTTATACAATTATCACTGGGGCCCTATAAAATAGCAGTTCAATTTAGTAGAAAGCGGAATTATTCATTTACACACACAACTCGGAAAGACACTTATGCATACGCTAATCGATCCCGACCCTAGTCTCCGACTCCAATGCAAAGAAACATACTCCCGTTAAATTCGGACGGGTACTCTTCAATCCACGAAAAATAGTTGCAATGTTAGGTGAGTTTGCGAACTCAATGAGAAACCATCATCGATGGTTCACTCAAATCATGCATTACGCGTTCGAGTATAGCACAAAGACAAAGTAGTAGTCAATTAACGAGATCGTATAACATTGTACAACACTATATAACGATTTACGGATGATAGCGATTCTGATATATACAATTCACGGTGATAACCAATTACGATACCATCACACCGTAGATTACAGTATGGCCTCACGATTCGCGATAGTCTATTAACGATCTATGGTAATCATACATAACAATTCTGATGTCACATCACGGTTCGCGATATTATCTAGCGATTTCTGATAAATCATGTCAACATGCAATCAGTCATTGCCACAATTGGTCATTCATTCATAATAATTTGCGATGAAACATCCACGGTCATTCACAAGTAATCATACGGTCATTTCGGACATTCAATATAGCATGCAATGCATATGAGACTCTTTACGATTATTGATGTTATGCCCAAGTGCTCGATCGGTGTTCAAGGATGGCTGCGTCTTAGAAGTAGGAGAGCCCTCGGGTATGCACTACTTTCCACGCGTCGATAGGGATAGGAGAGCCCTACGGGTATGCACTAATTCCTTTCCATTCAGGACCCACACCCCACCCGTAGGTGTTTGCAGTGTTACTGCGGCGTGTGTTTGCGGGTGTTACCGCGGCATCCTCAATTCAAGAATGATATTGAGCTTAAAGCTCTTTTGATGTCGAGACGGTGTTAGGGACAACTCCCCTCGGGCTCGAGACCCGGTCAGTAATAATCGCAACTTGGGTCACATTCCATTATCTGATCATGCATTTATGCATGCAATGCGATGTTGATGGTTGAGAATGTGGCTATAAAAGCCCAGTAGTGTTCAGTTCTCAGTGTCATTCAGTAATCCAATTCAATACAGTAAACGCACACACTTCAATCGTACTCTTTTCAGTAATAATATAGTTCACTCATACATTTGGTGGTCATACGAAGAGTCAAATTTCAATACAGTGAGAACATACAGTTTGATCATGTATATTTCAATAATCATGCAATTTACAGTGTCATGTAGCAGTCCCGTTCAGTACAGTAAAAGCATACAATTCAATCACATTCATTTTAGTAATTCATACAGTGAGCATTTAGACAATCAAGAATTTGAGAAACCAACTAGGTTACTCACTTGTAACTTCCGAGCTATTGCACGAAGTCCCAAAATGTCCGTGGAGCGATGATCCAACGGCGCCCTTATAACGAAGAAAGTACAACCCATTACTAATTGCCCAATTAAGCGATGCAAGAATGCATATGTCTCGGTCAAATGATGTACAATGCGTGCTCACGATTTTCGGTGCTAAATCCCAATTTCGATACCTTAAGCCCAATTCCACTTTCTTACTCAATTGCTCGACAATAATTGATCCGATCTATGATCCGGTCCAATTTCTGTATTCATACTTCCTATAACAATTTCCTATCCATTGGGTCAAAACCTCTATTGCAATCTCAATTAAAACTCCAATAGTCTCAAGTTGTGACACTTAGGTCACACTATGAATCACAATTGACCTCAATCTCTATAATTCAGTACCAATTAAATCAAATCTAATTCTATAATTATTCTCACTATAGACCTCTTTTCCTATTTCAGAACGAACGGAATTATCTCAATTGGAGGTCCTGACAAAGATATGCCCAATAACCCAAAGAATCATCCAATCAGAAAATCCATCCTCGTCGTGACCTCGTCGTTAAGCATGACGTCATGGCCGTTCGCATGACGTATAAATCGTTTCACGGGCGAACACTCCCTCGCCTACAAGACGCCAAAGGCTCGCCATGACGCACCAATTTTTTCACTAGAAGCGTCATCTACACAAGCTCTCCGCGACTAACACATTTATTTAAATTCAATTTATTCGTCATGACGAAGCCCTACCACTTTATGCTCGTCATGACGTCGAAGACCAGATCGTCTTCTCCGAGCGATTTTCCGCCATTAATGCTATTAATAACCTCCATTAAACACCCTAACCACTCAATCTAACCCCATAAATGCCATAACTGCTCAAATAACCAGTGATAACAACATTAAAGCCAATAAAAACTTACCAATCGATGAATCGATCCACAACTTCCGTAAACCCTAAAATCTTCCCCAATCACCGATTAACACTCTCAAACCTCTCAATCCTTCATCAATCACAATAAATCGCTTAGCTTAGCACAATGAGATGAAAACCATAGAGAAAGATCAAAGAATCCTCACCTATGGAGGAATCGAAGATCACCGTCGAAAGAAGAAGGAGAAAGCGATAATGCCTTAGGTTATTTTTCCCCAATTTCCAACCCTACTATTTATAGGCTTAAGTCTCGAATCAGTCCAATTTTAGTTTCAAATTTTCCATGGCTCAACATATTTATTTCCTATCATAAACTTTTAGTTTTTCCATTACCATTGGACAGTTCTTTCAGTAATATACGGTCAATCAGTCTGTTACTTCAAAATTTTCGGTCCGAGTATTTTCTACCGAATTTCTCAAAAATTTTCTATAAGCCTCTATAAATTTCCAATCACTCGCAAACAGTTCCAAATCAGTTGTTTGAACCCAGTAACTCCTAATTTCTCACTCAATCATATTTCCAGTCAGTTCCAGTCAGTTCACAAGTCGATCAATTCACATACCAGTCAATTCAGTCAATTCCAATTCACAATGAAATACCGAAAAATCATAAATGCATGTACCTATGAATAAATGACTATACATATGCAGTAGACCTGTTCCTCTATAATTAGAGGCTAGTAGCATGCCCAGTTAGTAAATACAGTACAACCTATCAGTCAGTCCCAGTATTACCATAATACCCTTACTGACAGTAACGGGATGTTACAATTCACCCCTCCTTATAAAAAATTTCGTCCTCGAAATTTCATATACAGCGAATCAAGAGGACAGGAGAATTGATCCACTCTTTTCTATTATGATTCTCACTCATATTCTTATCAAGATTCGCAAATCCTACATTCAGCATGTAAACACATTTATCATTTCATAACTCGCTTCCCAATCCGGTCCATAAAACATTTTATCGATCGGGACCATCTTTAGGTTTTAAACCACTCTACCAATCTAGTTTCACGATGGTCACGCAGAGGCCATTTACTAACGATTTTAGTTTTTTAACGATTCGACTCATAGTCATGACGGGATCACTCAACCCCTATTACGATTCACGCCATCGTCATCATTTACTCAATTCAATTATAGTCTTTGACTATGTTCGACAATCACAACGGACTCCAAGGATATCGGTCTCATGATTGCCTTAGAATACATTCATTAATCATTCCCACAATTTACTATTCAATTTCTCCTCTAGACCTTTGATTTCTCTTTTGGTACACTCTTGTTGAAACACAACACTTCATCGATTCCTTAAAATTCTCTAACAGTCTCTTTGGCGGGTAAAACACACACTTCACTGTCTGATCATAAATATCATTTTCTCATAAGTTGACTCCATTTGAATTTCCCAATACGGTTTGCGATTTTCGAATCACCGATTATTTTGCGGTACCTTTTATACACAATTTATTTGAAATTCGATAACTCAAATTACTTTCTTTTTACCAGTTTGACAATTATCCATCAACAGTAACACTCTTATACGCTATTGAATTTCTGCTCAATCCATTTAATCTCTTTTGCAAATCATTCAAATTCCCAAAGTATCTCGATCATCATTGATTTGCATATCCATAACCTTTCTATACAGTTAATGCCCCCACGCTTTTTAAGGTGCCACAATTTCAGAAAATCGATCACAGTACAGTATACAACGTTATCCTTGTCCCTAGATACGTTTAATCATATTGCACTATAGTAACTAATTACCTCATAACCTTTACTGGGACATTTCACTATATATTGCCACATCACCAATTTAAAACAATATAATTAACACTTAAAAGTGAGCAGTTCTCAAATGTCTCTTCCACGATCATCGGTCATACTTTTCACATTTCCTCAAACATTTTGTCATTTCGGATAGATCCAAAGACTCGATTAATTCTCGATAATTCGAATACATATATTACGACACATGTTCCTTTACACTAACTTCTCCACATAAGCCGCTATAAATCACTCCACGGGTTGAATAAACATTCATCACTTTCGAGCAGCTTTACTCAATTATTTGCGAATCAATATTCTCTCAATGAACAAAATCATATTACATTCGGATCCCTTACATTAGCATAATACATATTTTCTCAATAACAGATTTTATCTCTGACACTTGAGTCTCAACTCAGATTAGGATCCCTCATTTCAAATTTAACTCTCTATTGTCCTTTCATTAATCACCATTTACTTTCATTCATCGATTTTACTCATGAAATTCTTCAACATCAAAGTTGTCACATGTCTTATCGGTCATTCTCAATACCTAGAAACTCAATTCCAACTATGCCTGATATCCCATATAGATCAATAACACATCCATATAATCGAGCAATTAAACGGAACACTGTTTCATTTCTCGTATCATTATCTTACCTTTCAATCTTTTCGTTATTACATCATACCCTTGAATTTTCACACTAAAAATCAACATAATAGATTTACCATCATTCTAAATTTCTCACTAACGTAATCGATCTTGGTCATAAATCATTATTTATAACACTTATCACGATAATCAATCCCAATTGTAACATTTCATTTCATTCCCTTTTACACACTGGAACTCTGGTCATTTCTATCATATTTCTATTTCCTTTATCAATCCACAAGTCTATATTCATATCACATATTTCAGTACCACTCTCTTTTTGCATATCATCGTATATCCATCAATATCGATACACTAAATGTTCATTTGTCATATCAGACCATATACTTTTTTTCTTATCCTTCGATGATCGCCACTTCCTTTTATCACACTCTACCATCTTATCATTTCCTCTCTATCTCTAACCGCTTATCGACTGATACACGCTCATGCATGCGACTCATACGCTAGGCGGGATCGGTTGTCCTTCGTGCCGTGGACGATTTTACGACTTTAATGCATGTAACTCAAGACAAATTTCAGAACGGTAGTACAATCGCATTACGGGCTCGATACCACAAATGTAGCATCCAATCCGTAGGACCCGAACCCGATATCGTGGGTGATATCCGAGTCCACGCCACACGAGAATGGTAGGCTACGTTGATCAATTCGATCAAAACTCAATACACAATTTGGTAATCACATTTCACTTATACAATTATCACTCTGGGCCCTATAAAATAGCAGTTCAATTTAGTAGAAAGCGTGGAATTATTCATTTACACACACAACTCGGAAAGACACTTATGCGACGCTTGGCGATCCGACCCTAGTCTCGACTCTAATGCAAAGAAACATACTCCCGTTAAATGCGGCGGGGTACTCTTCAATCCCTGGAAAAATAGTTGCAATGTTGGGTGAGTTTGCGAACTCAATGAGAAACCATTATCGATGGTTCACTCAAATCATGCATTACGCGTATCGCGTATAGCACAGTACAGTAGTAGTCAATTAACAGTATCGTATAACATTGTACAACACTATATAACAGTTTACAGTGATAAACAGTTACAATATTATATACAATTCACAGTGATAACCAATTACAGTACCATACCGTAGATTACAAGATGGCCTCGCGATTCACGATAGTCTATTAACGATCTATGGTAATCATACATAACAATTTCTGATGTCACATCACGGTTAGCGATATTATCAAAGCGATTTCTGATAAATCATGTCAACATGCAATCAGTCATTGCCACAATTCAGTCATTCATTCACAATAATTTGCAGTAGACAGTCACAGTCATTCACAGTGATCATACATTCATTTCAGACATTCAATATAGCATGCAATGCATATGAGACTCTTTTCCAGTTATTCAGTGTTGTGCCCAAGTGCTCAGTCAGTGTTCAGTGAATGCGTCTTAGGAAGTAGGAGAGCCCTCTGGGTATGCACTACATTCCACGCATCAGTTGGGATAGGAGAGCCCTCTAGGTATGCACTAATCCCTTTCCAATTGTAGGACCCTACACCCCACCCGTAGGTGTTTGCAGGTGTTACTGCGGCGTGTGTTTGCGGGTGTTACCGCGGCATCCTCAATTCAGTAACAGTATTTGAGCTTAAGACTCTTTTCAGTATCAGTACAGTGTTCAGGGACAACTTCCCTCGGGCTCGAGGCCCGGTCAGTAATATTCGCAACTCGGGTCACATTCCATTATCTGATCATGCATTTATGCATGCAATGCGATGTTCGATGGTTGATAATGTGGCTATAAAAGCCCGATAGTGTTGAGTTCTCGGTGTCATTCGGTAATCAATTCAATACGAAGAACGCATTACACTTCAATCGTACTCTTTTGATAATAATCTGAGTTCACTCATACATTTGGTGGTCATACAAGAGTCGATTCAATACAGTGAGAACATACAGTTTGATCATGTATATTTCAATAATCATGCAATTTACAGTGTCATGTAGCAGTCCCGTTCAGTACAGTAAAAGCATACAATTCAATCACATTCATTTTAGTAATTCATACAGTGAGCATTTAGACAATCAAGAATTTGAGAAACCAACTAGGTTACTCTTTGTAACTCCGAGCTATTGCACGAAGTCCCAAAGAATGTCCGTGGAGCGATGATCCAACGGCGCCACTATAACGAAGAAAGTACAACCAATTACTAATTGCCCGATTAAGCGATGCAAGAATGCATATGTCTCAGTGCAAATGATGTACAATGCGTGCTCACGATTTTCCGGTGCTAAATCCAAATTTCGATACCTTAAGCCCAATTCCACTTTCTTACTCAATTGCTCGACAATAATTGATCCAGTCCTATGATCCAGTCCAATTTCCTATATTCATACTTCCTATAACAATTTCCTATCCATTGGGTCAAAACCTCTATTGCAATCTCCAATTAAAACTCCAATAGTCTCAAGTTGTGACACTTAGGTCACACTATGAATCACAATTGACCTCAATCTCTATAATTCAGTACCAATTAAATCAAATCTAATTCCCATAATTATTCTCAGCTGTAGACCTCTTTTCCTATTTCATAACGAATCTGGAATTACCTCGATTGGAGGTCCTGACAAAAGATATGCTTGATAACCCAAAGAATCATCCAATCAGAAAATCCATCCTCGTCGCGACCTACGTCGTTCGCCGCGACGTACAGCGGTCGTTCTCCACGACGTATAAATCGTTCGCCGAGGCGAACACTCCCACTCAGCTCGCGGCGGCGCACGCCAAAGGCTCGCCGCGACGTACCAATTTTTCCACTCGTCGCGTCGTCTACACAAGCTCGCCGCGACTAACACATTTATTTAAATTCAATTTATTCGTCGCGACGAAGCCCTACCACTTCTATGCTCGTCGCGACGTGAGAAGACCAGATCGTCTTCTCCGAACGATTTTCCACCATTAATGCTATTAATAACCTCCATTAAACACCCTAACCACTCAATCTAACCCCATAAATGCCATAACCGCTCAAATAACCGATAATAACAACATTAAAGCCAATAAAACTTACCAATTGATGAATCGATCCACAACTTCCGTAAACCTAAAATCTTCCCCGATCACCGATTAACACTCTCAAACCTCTCAATCCTTCATCAATCACAATAAATCGGTTAGCTTAGCACAATGAGATGAAAACCATAGAAAGATCAAAGAATCCTCACCTATGGAGGAATCGAAGATCACCGTCGAAGGAGAGAAGAAGGAGAAACGATAATGCCTTAGGTTATTTTTCCCCGATTTCCAACCCTACTATTTATAGGCTTAAGTCTCTAATTAGTCAATTTTCAGTTTCAAATTTTCCATGGCTCAACATATTTATTTCCTATTAGTAAACTTCTAGTTTTTCCATTACCATTGGACAGTTCTTTCAGTAATATACGGTCAATCGATCATTACTCAAAATTTCCGATGCAGGTATTTTCTCCCGAATTTCCCGAAAATTTTCTATAAGCCTCTATAAATTTCCAATCACTTGCAAACAGTTCCAAATCAGTTGTTTGAACCCGGTAACTCTAATTTCTCACTCAATCATATTTCCGATCAGCCGATCGGTTCACAAGTCGATCAATTCACATACCAGTCAATTCAGTCAATTCCAATTCACAATGAAATACCGGAAAATCATAAATGCATGTACCTATGAATAAATGACTATGCATATGCAGTATACCTGTTCCTCTATAATTAGAGGCTAGTAGCATGCTCAGTCGGTAAATACAGTACAACCTATCAGTCAGTCCCAGTATTACCATAATACCCTTACTGACAGTAACGGGATGTTACAATTCACCCCTCCTTATAAAAAATTTTGTCCTCGAAATTTCATATACAGCGAATCAAGAGGACAGGAGAATTGATCCACTATTTTCTATTCTGATTCTCAGTCATATTCTTATCAGTATTCGCAAATCCCTACATTCAGTACCAGAAACACATTTATCATTTCATAACTCTGTTTCCCAATCCAGTCCATAAAACATTTTATCAGTCAGGACCATCTTTAGGTTTTAAACCACTCTACCAATCTAGTTTCACGATGGTCACGCAGAGGCCATTTACTAACGATTTTAGTTTTCTTAACGATTCGACTCATAGTCATGACTGGGATCACTCAACCCCTATTACAGATTCACGTCACTGTCATCATTTACTCAATTCAATTATAGTCTTTGACTATGTTCAGACAATCACAACGGACTCCAAGGATATCAGTCTCACGATTGCCTCAAGAAATCACATTCATTAATCATTCCACAATTTACTATTCAATTTCTCACTCTAGACCTTTGATTTCTCTTCGGTACACTCTTGTTGGAACACAACACTTCATCGATTCCTTAAAATTCTCTAACAGTCTCTTTGGCGGGTAAAACACACACTTCACAATCTGATCATAAATATCATTTTCTCGTAAGTTGACTCCCATTTGAATTTCCAATCGGTTTGCGAGTTTCGAATCACCGATTATTTTGCCAGTACCTTTTTATACACAATTTATTTGAAATTTCGATAACTCATATTACTTTCTTTTTACCAGTTTGACAATTATCCATCAACAGTAACACTCTTATACGCTATTGAATTTCTGCTCAATCTATTTAATCTCTTTTGCAAATCATTCAAATTCCCAAAGTATCTCGATCATCATTGATTTGCATATCCATAACCTTTCTATACAGTTAATGCCCCCACGCTTTTTAAGGCTCCACAATTTCAGAAAATCGATCACAGTACAGTATACAACGTTATCCTTGTCCCTAGATACGTTTAATCACATTGCACTATGGTAACTAATTACCTCATAACCTTTACTGGGACATTTCACTATATATTGCCACATCACCAATTTAAAACAATATAATTAACACTTTGTGAGCAGTTCTCCAAATGTCTCTTCCACAATCATCGGTCATACTTTTCACACATTTCCTCAAACATTTTGTCATTTACGGATAGATCCAAAGACTCATTAATTCTCGATAATTCGAATACATATATTCGACACATGTTCCTTTACATAACTTCTCCACATAAGCCGCTATAAATCACTCCACAGGTTGAATAAACATTCATCACTTTCCGAACAGTTTTACTCAATTATTTGCGAATCAATATTCTCCTCGATGAGCAAAATCATATTACACATTCGGATCCCTTACATTAGCATAATACATATTTTCTCAATAACAGATTTTATCTCGACACTTGAGTCTCAACTCGATTAGGATCCCTCATTTCAAATTTAACTCTATTGTCCTTTCATTAATCACCATTTACTTTCATTCATCGATTTTACTCATGAAATTCTTGACATCACAATTGTCACATGTCTTATCGGTCATTCTCAATACCTAGAAACTCAATTCCAACTATGCACAATATCCCATATAGATCAATAACACATCCATATAATCGAGCAATTAAGCGGAACATCATTTCATTTCTCCGTATCATTATCTTACCTTTCAATCTTTTCGTTATTACATCATACCCTTGAATTTTCACACTCAAAAATCAACATCATAGATTTACCATCATTCTAAATTTCTCACTAACGTAATCGATCTTCAGTCATAAATCATTATTTATAACACTTATCACAGTAATCAATCCCAATTGTAACATTTCATTTCATTCCCTTTTACACACTGGAACTCTGGTCATTTCTATCATATTTCTATTTCCTCTATCAATCCACAAGTCTATATTCATAACACATATTTCAGTACCACTCTCTTTTTGCATATCATCGTATATCCATCAATATCGATACACTAAATGTTCATTTGTCATATCAGACCATATACTTTTTTTTCTTATCCTTCGATGATCGCCACTTCCTTTTATCACACTCTACCGTCTTATCATTTCCTCTCTATCTCTAACCGCTTATCGACTGATACACGCTCATGCATGCGACTCATACGCTAGACTGGGGATCAGTTGTCACTGTCTGCCGTGACGACTTTACGACTTTAATGCATGTAACTCAGTACAAATTTCAGAACGGCCGTGTACAATCGTACTTCTGGGCTCTGATACCACAAATGTAGCATCCCAACCCCGCAGGACCCGAACCCAATATCGTGGGTGATATCCGAGTCCACGCCACACGAGAATGGTAGGCTACAGCAGTCAATTTCAGTACAAAACTCAATACACAATTTCAGTAATCATATTTTAGTTATACAAATATCACTCTGGGGCCCTATAAAATAGCAGTTCAATTTAGTAGAAAACGCGGAATTATTCATTGACACACACAACTCGGAAAGACACTTATGCGTAACCTAACCGATCCAGGCCCTAGTCTCCGATCGCAATGCGGCAAACATACTCCCGTTAAATGCGTCTGACGGGGTACTCTTCAATCCCTGAAAAAATAGTTGCAATGTTGGGTGAGTTTGCGAACTCAATGAGAAACCATCATCGATGGTTCACTCAAATCATGCATTACGTGTATCGCGTATAGCAAAGATCTGATGTAGTAGTCGATTAACGATGATCGTATAACATTGTACAACACTATATAACAGTTTACAGTGATAAAAAGTTACAGTATTATATACAATTCACAGTGATAACCAATTACAATACCATACCGTAGATTACAGTATGGCCTCACAGTTCACAGTAGTCTATTAACAGTCTATGGTAATCATACATAACAATTTACAGTGTCACATCACGATTGGCAGTATTATGCAGCAGTTTACAGTAAATCATGTCAACATGCAATCAGTCATTGCCACAATTCAGTCATTCATTCACAATAATTTGCAGTAGACAGTCACAGTCATTCACAGTAATCATACAGTCATTTCAGACATTCAATATAGCATGCAATGCATATGAGACTCTTTTCCATTTATTCAGTGTTGTGCACAAGTGCTCAGTCAGTGTTCAGTGAATGCGTCTTAGGAAGTAGGAGAGCCCTCTGGGTATGCACTACTTTCCACGCGTCAGTAAGGATAGGAGAGCCCTCTGGGTATGCACTAATCCCTTTCCAATTGTAGGACCCCACACCCCACCCGTAGGTGTTTGCAGGTGTTACTGCGGCGTGTGTTTGCGGGTGTTACCACGGCATCCTCAATTCATAATGATTCGAGCTTAAAGCTCTTTTGATGTCGATCACGGTGTTAGGGACAACTCCCCGGGCTCGAGGCCGGTCGATAATAATCGCAACTCGGGTCACATTCCATTATCTGATCATGCATTTATGCATGCAATGCAGTGTTCAATGGTTCAGTAATGTGGCTATAAAAGCCCAGTAGTGTTTAGTTCTCAGTGTCATTCAGTAATCCAATTCAATACAGTAAACGCACACACTTCAATCGTACTCTTTTCAGATAATGTCGATTCACTCATACATTTCAGTGGTCATACAGTAGTCCAGTTCAATACAGTGAGAACATACAGTTTGATCATGTATATTTTAATAATCATGCAATTTACAGTGTCATGTAGCAGTCCCGTTCAGTACAGTAAAAGCATACAATTCAATCACATTCATTTCAGTAATTCATACAGTGAGCATTTAGACAATCAAGAATTTGAGAAACCAACTAGGTTACTCACCTGTAACTTCCGAGCTATTGCCTGGAAGTCCCAGCAATGTCCGTGGAACGATGATCCAACGACGCCACTATAACAGTAAAGTACAACCCATTACTAATTGCCCAATTAAACAGTACAGTAATGCATATGTCTCAGTGCAAATGATGTACAATGCGTGCTCACGATTTTTCGGTGCTAAATCCCAATTTCGATACCTTAAGCCCAATTCCACTTTCTTACTCAATTGCTTGACAATAATTGATCGATCTATGATCCATCCAATTTCCTATATTCATACTTCCTATAACAATTTCAGTATCCATTGGGTCAAAACCTCTATTGCAATCTCCAATTAAAACTCCAATAGTCTCAAGTTTTGACACTTAGGTCACACTATGAATCACAATTGACCTCAATCTCTATAATTCAGTACCAATTAAATCAAATCTAATTCCCATAATTATTCCCATTTGTAGACCTCTTTTCCTATTTCATAACGAATCTGGAATTACCTCGATTGAGGTCCACAACAAAAGATATGCCTTGATAACCCAAAGAATCATCCAATCGGAAAATCCATCCTCGTCGCGACCTCGTGGTTCGCATGACGTCATAAATGTCGATTCGTCATGACGTATAAATCGTTCGCCGCGGCGAACACTCCCACTCAGCTCGCCGCGGCGCACGCCAAAGGCTCGCCGCGACGTACCAATTTTTCCACTCGTCGCGTCGTCTACACAAGCTCGCCGTGACTAACACATTTATTTAAATTCAATTTATTCGTCACGACGAAGCCCTACCACTTCTATGCTCGTCGCGAAGTGCGAAGACCAGATCGTCTTCTCCGAACGATTTTCCGCCATTAATGCTATTAATAACCTCCATTAAACACCCTAACCACTCAATCTAACCCCATAAATGCCATAACTGCTCAAATAACCAGTAATAACAACATTAAAGCCAATAAAAACTTACCAATCGATGAATCGATCCAAAACTTCCGTAAACCCTAAAATCTTCCCCAATCACCGATTAACACTCTCAAACCTCTCAATCCTTCATCAATCACAATAAATCAGTTAGCTTAGCACAATGAGATGAAAACCATAGAGAAAGATCAAAGAATCCTCACCTATGGAGGAATCGAAGATCACCGTCGAAGGAGAGAAGAAGGAGAAGCGATAATGCCTTAGGTTATTTTCCCCGATTTCCAACCCTACTATTTATAGGCTTAAGTCTCGAGAATCGGTCCAATTTTCGTTTCAAATTTTCCATGGCTCAACATATTTATTTCCTATCAATAAACTTCTAGTTTTCCATTACCATTGGGACAGTTCTTTCGGTAATATCTGATCGATCGATCATCACTCCAAAATTTTCGATCCGGGTATTTTCTCCCGAATTTCCCGAAAATTTTCTATAAGCCTCTATAAATTTCCAATCACTCACAAACAGTTCCAAATCAGTTGTTTGAACCCAGTAACTCCTAATTTCTCACTCAATCATATTTTCAGTCAGTTCCAGTCAGTTCACAAGTCGATCAATTCACATACCAGTCAATTCAGTCAATTCCAATTCACAATGAAATACCGAAAAATCATAAATGCATGTACCTATGAATAAATGACTATGCATATGTAGTAGACCTGTTCCTCTATAATTAGAGGCTAGTAGCATCTTTCGATCGGTAAATACAAGACAACCTATCGATCGGTCGATCCACCCCAGTATACCATAATACCCTTCTTGTGAAGAAGGATGTTACATTATGACCTTAAAGAGGTCAAGCTGATACATAAATGATATGAGAATGAAACTAGAAAAAAAAAGGAAAAAAGATAGCGATATATGAAAAGAGTTGTCACATTTAAGTCGATTTACCATTGGGAGTATCTATTGGATGATGGGTTGATCATGATTAATAAAGCATTATGTGAAAGATACATGGAAATCATAGAGAGATGATCGGTAAATGATTAGAGTGGCTATAAGTGTTATCTTTGGATTAAAGTAAGACATAAGGGGACCGAATGTACCTTTATGAGAGGAAATGAAGAATGATTATGGCATCATCCTTTATTTGAGGATTATCATAAGCGGAAGGAATTTTGTGGAAGTCCGAATTGTATAGGTTACTAATTGGGTTCGAGATAAGATGAAATGAGTCCCGATGATATGTAGATTCTTGAATAAGTATTAAAAAAGTGTTTAGGTGGTATCACATGGAACCTTAGTGCGATGACAGATTCGATCTTTAAATTATGGCATAAAATTGTTACGATTGAGATAATGCGTATAGTGAAGAATGATTGAAAAGCAATTAGGGATAATAATTGGTTGATGAGACTTTCGTGAACAGTATAAAGATGGTAACAAGACTAATGGTCAAGCGGAAAGAAGTATGGACAAAATTAAAAGTGAAATTGATTCATATCTCATACTCTTTGAAGTTATCTCAGATTGTGTATGGAAATGTAAAGTATCCAATAACATGAGTGGAATTTTAATTTGAGATGATCCTATTGCAATGTGAAGTGAAATACTTAAATGAAGTGGAATTTATGGAAGTCCAAGTACGGATGACTAGGTATTGGCATATGTTGATGTGAATGACAGGAAATCGATTGAAAAGAGAAAATGAATAGAGACAAGAAGTCCTAAAAGGAAACTGATAATGACGTGATGTAGTGATACCTTCATAAAGGGATTGCAAATACACTAATTGTGGACTGAATGAATTGAATGATGTTTAGTGATGTATGGTAAAGTCAATGAGACCCTAATAGGGAATTATGCGAGGTAAGCAAATGGTAGTGACTATGATTATAGACGGAATGTGCTTGAAAGTGTTGAACAGTGAAAAGTAAAAAGAACTTTATGAATAATTGAGGAATTTGATACTGATGATAAGCATATCCTTGGAGAGTGGGCAGTGTGTGATGAAATGAGACAATATGTTAAAACGGTATAAGATAAATTGAATTGATTTTGATAAATGGTATTGGTTCTATGATCGAAATTGTTTAAAGCCTTGGAGACCTTAGATTCCTATAAGGATACCTTGGGTTCATTCAAGGAAAAAGACGAGCATAATGACTACTATACCGACAATTCTGAAATGAACAGACAATTCTGCCTACTAAATTCAAATAGTGAATAGATAAGGCTGCGAGGAACAGATTAATTACAAATATTGGGATTCGCAAAGAATGTCAAGTAGATTATGGGTTCTGGAAATTGAGAGACTGAATAAAGGTAAGAAAGGTAAGAGTGCAGGAGTTAAAGTGGTAAGTCACATGAGGAGTCAAAGAAGCAGTTGTGTACCCGATAAAAAGTGACAGAACAAGAAAGTGAATAGTCGAAGCTCGACATTCTAGTAAGCATATGGGAAAAGTGAAATTGAATAACTACGGGTATAGAATGAAGTGATGATTGATTCAAGTGTTTATAGGTTTGAATGTTCGTGAGAAAAAATGCTTAAGTGGTTTGAGTTTCACAGATTATGATCGTGTTATAGAGTTACGCTTTCTTTGTAGGAATACATCGCTACGAAGACGATTGCCTAATGAGAGTCAAAACCACAATGGATTTGAGGCGTGATGAGTAAAACAAAAGAAAGTGACTTAGGAAACTGCATGGATTAGCTAAAGTGGATCAGGATCGAACAAATGAAACAGAGTAAATGCATATCCGAATAAAGTGTGTGAACACTATAGAATAGTGAATTGTCTAAGGAGAATTGCATTTGAACAGAGAGTCAATGGGATATAGAGAATGACTGTATTAGGTAAAGTGTCACTGGTTATAGTGGAATGAAGCTAAATGTCATTGTATTGGTACCAAAGGTAATAGCTACTCTGAAAATGGTAAGTGAGATAGTTAATAGAGTGAGATCGCCAACTGACAGCCTTGTGGAGTCTGTTTACTGTGATGAGTGATAATGAGTTAGCCAAATAAGTGACGGAACAACCGGTGAATATGGTTCTTGTGACCTTTGGAAAATAAATTATGGAATGGAAAAGTGTATGGGACATGTAGAACATATGATTCTTGTCATCTTGAGCAGTTGATTGAGAATTTCGAGGACGAAATTTTTATAAGGAGGGGAGAATTGTAACATCCCACCCCCTACTAGAAGGGTAAAAGAGGAAATTTTTCATAGGATGGGATTGATAGGGAATAATTAGTACTGTTCATGCATAATAGGATTGCTACACAGTATCAATTGTGCACATGGAATTACTGTATATGCATTCATGATAATTCCCGATTTTTGTGCCTAATGTAGTTTTACTGTGATTAATATGGTTCTGGTATTTGAAAAATTATTCGGATTACGCCATTGAGTGTTTTATATTTTTAGGGATTTATGAGAATCTTTCTGGAATTTTTCGGGTTATTTGCCCGGACCGGAAAATTTTCAATGGCCGATCGAGTGAGTTTTAGATCTGTACTGAAAAGTTTTGCCTAATGGCATGGGGATTATAGCATAGATAATTTGGGATTAATTAGAGCCATGATTAAAAATTAATTTGGGATTAATGTTCTTTATTAATTGGATCAACTTGATTTTGTCTTTTTACCATTTAAATGCCAAGTGTCCTCTTATTAATTAACTTTGTCTTCTTCTCTTCATCTTATCGACTCTTCTTCTTCTTGTATGTTCTTCTTGCCTTGTATAAAAACAAAGCTTATTTTGAAAGCCTAACCACTCCATCCGTAGCTCCTCTCCCCCTCTCTTTTTTGTTGGTTTTTCCACCCACCTAAACAAAGCTTTCATTTGTTACTTACTTGCTCTCCTTTATATACACATACATGCAAACCTAAGCCTTTCCTTTGTGATAGTGATCATCGTATGGTGTGAGGGGTGTGAGGGAAATTGGTGAATTAGTGAAGAATTGAAGATTTAAAGCTTGGTTAGGTGAGAATTTATGTTGGTATTTATTCTTATGGTAGTTAAAATCATTCATGAAGATCATTTATGCATTTAATTGATCATGAAAGTGGTAGATTTGAATGGGTTTAAATGTATGCTTGTGTATGGATGAGTGAATGAATATGGTTTCTATTGCTTTTGGCTTAGTTTTGGATTGAGTTTTGCAAGGCTAGATGAATGGAATTAAGGAAAGTACATTGTGTAAGTGCTGCCAATTATGCTCTATTATATAAGTATATGTTGTGAGGATTTTGGGGTTGAATTAGAGGTGTAAATGGATGCTTAGTGATGTGTTATTGATATTAGAAGTGATAGGAGTTAGGTTGAAGTTGAAAGCTGGAAAATGAATCTTTGACATGTTTTGATCATAACTAATTTTGTAGGTGAGCAAATGAGGTGAGGTTTGTTCCCAATTAAACTTTAGGATGTTGGCTACATTTTTGTGTGAAATAAGCATTGTCCAATTGTAGCTCTAAGATGGTAAATTTTTGCATGGAAAGTTTCTGTTTTTAGGGTCTGTGAACAGTACCCGCATATATGACCTGATTGCTTTGCTGATTTTTCTAAATTAATTGAGATGGAATTAGGGAAAATGGTCTTCATGAAAGTGTAATCATATTCAGTTAGCTTTCCATTTCCACTGATCTTGATATTTTTCGAGATGTATATTGAGAGATATGAACTGTTTTCTATTGACTGGTTTTGGGCATGTTGATGAAACCTAGCTTAAGTGTCTGACTTGTGAGTATTCTGCTTGGAAGCAATTTTAGCCATTTTTTTGGACTGAATTGGTGTGAGATATCTTCTGCAAAGTTTCAGAGGAAGAAATTATCTTGAAAATGAGATATGGAATGTAATTTTTAGAGGTCAGAGTTGGGACTTATGATTTTGCAAAGGTTGGGTGAAGTTAGGTCATGGATTGCTTTGAGCAGGTAAAGTAACTTGCAGGACTGTTTTGAATTGGTTAATGATGGAATTTGATTCTGACCCTTCATGAGAAGTGTAGTACTGTGTTTTATCTTTTCATGGGTGTAAAGTATGCAATTTTTCGACATTTGTACAAGGAGTTATCTTGTTTGAAAACCCTTGTCCAATTTGAGTACTTTCGAGGCGTTAGCCTTCTTTGAATTGTTTAACCTAGATAGCTATTGAATTTGAATTTAGACTGTTCATGGAAGTTGTAGATCACATTGTGATCTTCATGAGCATATTTATTCTGTAAGTTTTGACTAAGGAAATGAGAAGTTATTGAATTTGCAAAATCTTGACTGGTTAGGAACTCTCTTGCCTTTGTTTTGAGAGGTTTTGAGTGAGCAGTAGCTTTGATGGGATATTTGACACCCTTAGGGGTGAACTTGATTTTTATGGTCTTCATGGGAATGGTAGAGCCTTTCATGATCTTTCCAACAAGCTATGGCTTGTATTTTTCCAATTTGTGTGCTAAGAATTATTGTTGTTGGAAATTTGGATGGGAAATAGAAGAAAAAGGGAAGGAAGTGAGGTAGAACCTCGCGACGAGGCAAGATGAGTCAGCTGCAATATGTATATTATTTTTATTATTATTTGATTTTTGGTATTTGGTGATTCTTTTGTCAATAACTTTTCCGTCCGACGTCCAATTGACCTGATTCTTGAGGCATCGAATTCATAGAACATTGAATTTTATTTTTTGAGAGATTCGGGGTTTTCGGATGGGAAATTGACGTGGGTCCGGGTAAAGGTCTGTTTAATTACTGTTTTATTTAATTGGGGACCTATAGAGGTCCAAATTGAGCGCCGTCAGCGCCATTAAATTTCTAATTTTTCTACGGATTTTATTGTTGGAAAAAAATTGGATTAAGGCCGGGAATATCATGAACATGCATTGTGCACCTTCTAAGTGTCACATGTACATTCTGAAATAGTTACGAATGAACAATTGATAATGTTTTATCTTGTCACTATTATAGAGTCACCTTTGGGGCGTCGGACCAGCGACGCCATCGAGACTTCAGATTTGGCTTGGAAATGCGGTGAGTAACCTAGTTGGTTTCTCAAATTCTCGATCGTTTAAATGCTCAACGTGAATTTACTTGCCAAATGGGAAGCGTATGTTTATCAAAATATACATAATCGGATGGTATGCTTCTCTTGTATTGATTGTGAAATTGCATGATTCTTGAAATGTACGAAATGTACGTGATCAAATGACATGTTTTTTGTCTTTGGATTGGATTACTATCTTTGGTGAGTTCTTGATGTTCTTGAGAATCACAATATTGGGCTTTTATAGCTATACTTTGAATTATCGAACATCAGATTGCATGCATAAATGCATGATCGGATAATGAACATGTGACCCAGTGCTATTATCATGAAAAGAGCCTCGAGCTCGAACATCAGTCTTCGCCCGCCTCGAGCAGGGGAGAAATCCTTGTGCGTCCCCATGAACAACGATCGAGAACTTGGGCACAATCATGAATAACTGAAAAGAGTCTCATATGCATTATATACATGGTGATTGAATTGCCAAAATGTGTGACGATTCTTGAGCTGCGTGATGCCATGATTTATTGTAAATTGTAATGTGATCTCGTGAAGCATTACGTGCTATTGTAAATTATTCGATACCGTAAACTATTATAGATCATCATAAATTGTTATATAATATTATTAAATTGAATATTCTTGTGTGTCTTTGCATGCAATTTCGTAATGCATAATTGAGTAAACCATCGATGATGGTTTCTCATTTGAGTTCGCAAAACTCACCCAAAATTTGTACTATTTTTCAGGTCTTCAAGAGTACCCGTTCGACGCGGAGTATGTCTCTGTAGGTAAGTGAAGAATAGAGGTCGGGATCATCGGTATCGCATTAGTGTCTTATCAAATTGTGTTCCACAATCACCGATAACAATGCTTTGTATTTCTCTTGAGCCCATTGTGGTTTTAATGTTTTACTTATTGGTGATTGTAAATTATTCTTGGATGACCGTAATAATAACTGGCTGGTTTATTATGAACATGGGTGTTAGTTACTTCTTTGTTTTGCCGCTTAACGTGGAATCAATGGCTTCAAGAGAAAAAAATGTATACTGGGTTTTAATCGACTGATGTGGTACGCCACCCTCGCGGGGCACGGACTCGGATATCACCAACGATATCGGGTTTGGGTCACTCGGGAGTGGAGTGTTACAATAAACATCCCCCAAATGTAACCTATGACCACTAGGAAAGTCCAAGATAACTACTCCCACTGATTCTGCTGAAACATAGGAACCATCTGCTATCTTGACTTGAAACTGGCCTATAGGTAGTCTTTTCCTTTGTTGGAACCCCTGCAAAGAATTACAAACATGGTTAGTGGCTCCTGAATCTAATATCCAAGAAGTAGATAAATCTGCCACATTTCTAGTTCCTAATAAACTTAGGAAGCCCATACCTTGTTTGCTTTTGAGGGACTCTAGGTAGACTGGACAGTTTCTTTTCTAGTGGCCCATCTCATCACAGTGGAAACACTTTCCTTTGATGTTCTCTTTGGCCTTCTTTTTCATGGATTTGTCCTTGACCCCTGTTTGGGCCTTCTTTTTCATTGGACCCTTCTTCTTTTCCTTGCCCTTACCCTTACCGCAGAGATTACCTTCATCATGTAATCCCGCACTGGTTCACCAAGTTTCTGTCTGAGATTATGAAAGGTTTGGATAGCTTTCACTCTTGCAGACCTAGTCCTAACACCAAACATCTCATGTAGGTGATGGACCATTACTAGCAGTTTTCATACAAGCAATTTGGTTTTGCAGCATCATTGTGAAGCGAATATAACACTTAGTAGTCTTGTTAGCGATACTCGCCAACGCCGTGTTGTTGGACTTGCTCGGGAGTTGAATCTCACTTGGAGGTGTAGGCTCATTTTGATTAACACCCATGAAATACGTTCATATTGAAGAACAATGTCAAGGTTACGTCTCCATTCATTAAAATTATCTCCGTTTTCCAATTTGTTATTAGTCAAGAGCAGGGTGAGTGGATTCATTTTGTGGTTGATTATATCTGAAAATATAAATTATTAAAACATGAGCATACTAGTCAACAATTTATGGAACTTTGTATAAAATCATGATGCATGTATGCATGATGATAGATTTAACAAAACTTAAAAAATTAAAACATTATACGACGGTTATTTTTCTTATTTATAATAGACTAAGTGATGGTGGGCCATCTTATCCATTAAAAGAAAAAATGGGACCCTCCCACTCAAGAACTACCAAGCATCTCATGCCTAATTTTTTAAGAAGCGTCTTAATTTGGTCCATACTTTTACGAACAGAGCTACAGTGGGCAATTTATTGATAAAAAATGTTGAGTGTTTAACCATTTGATTTATTCACTAAAGATACCTACAAACCATGCCTCGGTGGGAGGTCACATTTGCTATCATTAAGTGGACTTATCCTTAAGGAGACCCAAACCATGCAAGATCTAGGATCCATGCCCTCCGATGGGGAGTAACACTTCACCACATGCAAACGGGCCATCATTTGGAGACCGTAGACTCTCACAGGAGCATCCTCCCCCACTCAATCTTTTTGGGCTTTAAGTTTTAAATACCATCTTGTCTAGATGCAATTTATTATCCATCCTATATTGTTTCATTATATATCTCATACATAATGAATGCATGGCAAAGCCTAGGGTTTGTAATTTTCTAAATGACATGCAATCACATAATATCACATATTATAAGCATTCATTTCTCCATTCATCACATGAACTAATAAAGCCACTTTTGATTGTCCATCCTAGAAAAATTAAATAATTACAAGCCTTTTAGGCCCAAAGTATTCTTCTTGGACTTGGATCTTCCGCTTCGAACTCTTCACAAACATGATCCGGCCCATTTGGTAAACAAAATATAATGACATATATGAAAATCGAAATTTGTCACTTTGAAAAATAAAATTCTAGCACCAGATTTTTAGAAAACCAAATCTTTGTTTTGACAAAAAATTCTAGCACTAGTTTTCATTAAAACTGAAGCTCATTTCATGAAAATAGAAAACCAGCACTTAGTATTTTAGTAAAACCAAAATTTGATTCTTTGAAACAAAAATTTCAGCAACTATGTTTTCACAAAACTTATGCCAATACACAAAAGGATACACCGAAAATTTTACCTTTCCATTTCTTCAATCCATGGCTGCTCCATCTTCATCATTACATCAATTTGTACATTACAAAATCAAAGAAAGTAGAAAAAAGAAACCAAGGAGGAAACATGGTGATGATAGACCACCCTCCCTGTTACAACCAATGAAGAAATCTTACAAGGTAAATTTAACTTCTATGGACAACCAAAATAGCAAACATACACCATGTATATTTCTATCACATAAAAATATGCAGAATACACAAAAGGATTGCCAACCCATGCATCCAATATATAGGAACCGAAATCATGCATTAGAAACTGGCTCTGATACCAATTGTTGGATCGGAAAAAGAAAACATGCTTTGTTTGAAAAAACGGTAGATTTCAAAACTTTTAAGAAATCATTGCTTGCAGCGGAAGCAACAAATCCAAATCAACATGCCAATCCATACATGATATGGTATAAGGATAATAAAATATAAACAAGATCAGGAGTATTACCGACTCCTTCGCTATAGCTTTAAATCCTCGCAGCTCTATCCTCTCCTTTTTCGTGTATCCAAATCCTTTGCCTTTGACTCTTTTCCTTTATTAATCTACTTTCTCCTTGTTGTAGTATCCTCAACCAATTAGATTTACCACCTGTTCTTCAAGGACAATTAGGTTAACAAAATCCTTTGGTGGGAAAGGAGAAGAAACGTTTGGAGGAGATTTTCTTAGAAGAAGAAGAAGCAAAATTGAAACTCTTTCAATTGGTATTTTCGATTCTCTCTTTCATGAAAGGAGAGAAGGTGTAAAGAACATGCAAGAACTCTTTCTTGCCTACCAATTTTGTATATGCATGGATGGAAGGAGAGAGAGGCATCAAATGCATCACTTCTTTCATTAATCACTCATAAAATAGCCAATAAATGAGATTATCTTCATTTATCTTTATGATGGCTATTTGAAAAGACCATAACCTAAAATTCAATACCCAATTTCGGTTTTGCCAAGAAGAAAGAAGGAAGATGGTCCATCTAATGTACATCTTTCATCTTTAATCTAATGAACGCAAATAGGTTACAAGCCAACATTAAAAGACAACCATTAAAACATTTAATGGTAAGTTCATAACTCCATTTAATGATGATTAACCATAATAAAGACCATCTTTATTTAACATTTTAATGTCAAATGTGTGGTTACACATTTAACCTAGGAATAACCGAAATTGCTATCTTCTTCTTAAAAAATTGTTTTAATATAATTAATCTAATTAATTACATTAAACCAAAAACCAAGCCCATTACTAAATGTACATTTAGGCTTCTTTAATTACACCAAGCCTAAGATTCAATTATGGGCTTCTAATTAACCTCCATTTATATTTCTTACTTAGCTTGATAACCTTCCTTAAAGCCAAGTGAGGAATCTTATTGGACTTTGATAATTCAAACTCCAATAAGCCCAAAATTAATTCAATCTCATTGGAATTAATTCTAGCTTATTAACTAAATGTCGTTCCACTAAAGAAAATTAGTTGAACTCTTGAATTATTAAATATTATGAGAATATTTTCAATTGCAAACCCTATTTAGAACCTTATTATAGCCATCCGAACAACAAAGGGTAAAATTACCGTTTTGCCCTTATGTTGGTTTTTCCTTCTAGATCTCTCATTTTACTTTATATGGTGATTAACACATAAGATCTCATCTCAGTGTTAAGACTTGATGGGTAGCTAGTCCATCAAACTACTAGCGCCAGTTTAATCACCAAATCTCCTTAAAACATCTAGAAGAGATGATAACACTATAAACTCTTTATTTGAGTGAATGTTCCCTGATACATGTTTCAATTAATAATTCCAACATACAGACACTGGATTAATACTCTGTAAAAATCCATTCCGATCATATCAAAAATTATAATGAAACATATATGAGTTCACCACTCATCAAGATTAT
Source organism: Erythroxylum novogranatense (assembly GCA_029891385.1). NCBI lineage: Eukaryota > Viridiplantae > Streptophyta > Magnoliopsida > Malpighiales > Erythroxylaceae > Erythroxylum > Erythroxylum novogranatense. The sequence goes on along the minus strand of CM057231.1, from coordinate 18,525,752 downwards.
GGTTCATATTAAGCAAATGCTTAAGTTGTATGTTTTAAGATTAAAGTAACGAACCACTTTATTCTTGAAAACATACTTGATTCCAGATTCATTTAATAGTGCCATTATCGATAGTCAACTACTATCATGATATGAAATTCCTCATTCCCTTGAAGTAAACTCCTTTACTTATATGGAGATAAATTGCAACACTACAGTCTAAACCATAATCAAGCGACCAACTTGATTATTCAACTGTGAATCAATTAATTCAGATTCTAATAATATACATGTTTCCCATACATCTCTATTTATATGTATATTACTTACAAAAGAATCTTGGTACCTTATGACTAGATATATAATGCTCATACAGATAAAACCAAACTCTTTTGTTTTATTAATAATAAATATTTTCATTACAAAACTGTAACCGAAGAAGATAAAGTTACATGTAAATACACTTATTTTCCAGGGCACTATATTTACATAACTCCAACAAATACCTTACCTATAACTCATATCGGTTCATCATTTATCAAATTTCATGATAACATACACACACCATTAGCTCTTAAACAGATATTATATATGACTGTTATCACAAAAAACTTTTCGAGTATTTCGAAACTAATTAAAGATAATAAAATTGTGATTGAATTTTATGATGAATGTTGCCTTTTTAAGGACAAGGTTTCAGGGACATTTCTACTTCGAGGAGTGCTCTAGGATGGTCTTTACAGCCTTAAACCTTCATCATCGCAACCTACATCAAACCATAATCAAAGACCACAGTCTAACTCATCCAGTAAATCCTATATTTTCAATTCTACAATCAAACACCCTAGTTGTAGACAAATAGCTGCAAATTTAACTCATACTAGTGCTGATGTTTGGCATACCAAACTTGGACATCTGTCCACCAGTATGCTCAATCAAATTGGAAATTTAATGAATCTCAAATTTGATCCACATATTGTCAGTTTTTGTGATGCTTGCAAGCATGGAAATTACATTAGTTACCATTCCCTACACACAATATCATAGCCAACAAACCTTTAAAAATAATTACTTTGATATTTTGGTCCTTCCTGAGCCCAAATATCTTTCATCTGTTGGACATCGATATTATATCATATTTATTGATGCATTCTCTCGTTTTACTTAGTTTTATCCCCTCAAACTGAAGTATGATGCATTGACAACTTTTATTCATTTCAAAACCCATACTGATCTTTAGCTTGATCACAAAATCAAAGCCATACATACTAATAATGGCGGGGAATAACAAAAATTCATTCCTTATAAGATTCAACATAGCATCACACCTAGATTTTCCTGCCCCTATATTCACTAACAAAATGGTGTTTCTGAATGGAAACATCGTCACATAAATAAGATAGGTCTTACATTACTCTCTTAAGCTCATACAACACTGAACTTCTGACTTGAAGCCTTTTCAACAACAACATATATCATAAAAAACCTACCCAGTCCAAAGTTTCAAAATAAATCACCTTACGAAAAGTTATATCACAAGAAACCCACATATGAGCATCTAAAACCTTTTGGTTGTAGTTGTTTCCCTTATCTTCGTTACTATTCTACTTATAAATTGAATTTTCACACTTTTAAGTGTGTTTTCTTGGTTACAGCCCAATGTATAAAGTCTACAAATGTCTTGATAAAAAAGGTTGGGTGTATGTCTCCCGCCATGTTGAATTCAACGAAACAAAGTTCCCGTAGTTATATTTATTTCCACAACCCCAAAATCCTTCTTCGTTATCTTCTACCTCTACCAAGAGCCTTCCTCTCTCTATTCTTACATCAGGTGAATATCCAACTAGACCATTCTCCAGCACTCACTTACAAGTGGATCAGCTCCCTGTCTCTTCATAGTCCTTGAACATTCATCAGGTTCACTCTTCCCTAACTTTATCACATCCTTCATCTGTTTCTCCTAATCAAATTCCAGGTCATACATATGCTACAAATACTTCTACTTTCGTAGTAGATCATACACTTTCACCATCTCCAATATCTCACACAAATATGTTACATTAACCATATACATTACCTTCATCAACCTAATCAACACATCCTATGTAGACAAGGTCTAAGAGTGGGATATTTAAACACCAACAATCTATCACACTGACCTAAATTTTTGTCCTGCCCTATAACCTGAATCAGTGGCTCGGGCTTTAACTAATCCAATCTGAAAACAAGCTATAGAAGATGAGCTACATGCTCTACAATGAAACAGGACATGGCAATTAATTCCATATGCCTCTCATATGAATGTATTGGGCACAAAATGGGTCTATCGCATCAAATACAACTTGAATGGTTCTGTGGCTAATTACAAAACTTGACTTGCAGCAAAAAGGTTAATCAAACTCCTGGTATGGACTTTACAGAGACCTTTAGTCTAGTGGTGAAGTCATCAACAATTAAAGTCATTCTATCCCTTACAGTCTTCTTTCACTGGGATATACAGCAGACTAATGTGAACAAAGCCTTTTTTAATGGTGAGCTTCATGATGAGGTTTATATTAGTCAGCCTCTAGGCTTTAAAGATCAAGTCTATCCTACTCATGTCTTTCGACTTGCAAAAGCAATTTATGGGCTTAAATAAGCCCCATGAGCATGGTTCCATACACTCAAGAATGCACTCAATAAGGGGGGATTTTAAAATTTGAAAGTAGATACATCTCTATTCTACTTCAAGCAATAAGGCAATATCATCATCCTCTTAGTATATGTGGATGATATCTTAGTCACTGGCAATAATCAACAAGCAATAGCAACAATCATTGCCAAACTCAACAATCAATTTGCACTTAAAACTCTTGACAGCCTACACTACTTCTTAGGATTTGAGGTATATCGCAATTCTACTGGTATCTATTTAACCTAGAAAAAAATACATAAAAGACTTACTTGTTAGAGCTAGCATGTCATCCTATAAATCGTGCTCTACTCCAATGTCAATTAACAACAAGCTTTCCCTCTATGATGGCTTACCCATTAACAATCCTTCTACTTATTGTAGTTTAGTTAGAGGCCTTCAATACCTCTGCAACACAAGGCCTGATATTAGTTTTATATTCAATAAACCTAGTCAATTCCTCTCTAATCCATTAAAACCTTATTGGATAGCCTAAAAATGGGTCTTACGATACTTATAAGGAACATCACATTTGGCCTTGCTCTTCAAACCTTCAAAGACTCCGCTTGAGCATCATGCTTTCAGCGACTCATATTGAGCCAACTCTACCAATGACTGGAAGTCCACATCCGTGGTTATGTCTTCCTGGGGGGAATCTTGTCTACTGGAACTCCAAGAAACATCAAATCGTAGCTTGTTCAAGTACCAAAGCTGAGTATAGAGCTCTTTCTTAAATCTTTACTAAGTTGGTCTAGCTACTTTCTTTTCTTTCAGAGCTAGGTTTCACTACCTCTCAAAGGCCAACTCTGTGGTGTGACAACAATGGAGCTTGATCCTTATCACAAAATCCAGTGTTTCACTCACGTACCAAGCAAAATGAAGTTGATGTACATTTTATTAGAGATAAAGTTTCAGATGGGACTTTAGAGGTCAAGTATGTTAACTCTACTAATTAGCCTGCAGATCTTCTAACCAAACCAATGAAAAATTCTCAATTGGAGTATTTGATTTCAAAACTCAATCTGGTTCTAAATCCTTGATTGTGCTTAAGTGGGGATGTTGAGAGAAGCCCAACTTAAGCAGTTCGAGTTCACTCACTAGACCTAGATCATAAATCAATTCAAACCCATTATCTCAAGATGAAAAACATAAAGATCATAAGAATTCATCATGCAACTGCATACAGAAGATCATAACTCAGAAGTTTCCAGAAAACAGAAATAGTTATAACAATATATGTTTTCTCACAACAGTCTGCCCTTGCACAATGAGCTGTACAAATTTAGCTCTAACTTTATTACAAAACTTGTATATATAGTGTACTATTCACTTGAATAAAAACATCAGGATAGATGTAACATCCCGTTACTGCTAGCAAGGGTATTCTGGTAAATTGGGACGGACTGATAGGTTTCATTGCACTAACTGATTGAGCATGTTACTGGCCTCTAATTACAGAGGAACTGGTTTCTTACATATGCATTTATTCATAGGTACATGCATTCATGATTTTCCGGCATTTTAATTGTGGGTCGATTTGTGAATGAAGAAATGATCGAATCGATTGGATCAGATTGATTGAATAAGAAATCTAAAGTTAGTGAGCTCGAATGACTGATTTAGAATAGTCTAAGAGTGATTGGAAACTGATAGTGGCTAATAGGAAATTTTCAGGAAATTCAGGAGAAAATGCCCGAATCGAAAATTTTGGAGTGACAGACTGATTGACTGTATAATACTGAAAGAATTATCCAATGGCGAAGGAAATATTAGGGTTATACTGATAGGAAATTAAAATGTTGAACCATTGAAATTTAGAGACTGAAATTTGGACTGAGTTGGAGACCTTTGTCTATATATATAGCCTAGGTTTGAGATTTGGGAAAGTTACCTAAGGCAAAATCGCATTTCTTCCCTTCTCTCCCACGGTGAGTCTTCGATCCCTTCCCATTGGTGTGAGTTTTCGATTGTTTTCTTACTGGATCTTCTCCTCATGCAAAGCTAACTGATTTAGTGTGATTGATGAAGGTTGAGAAGGATTTGGAGTAGATTTATCGTTGATTTGAGAAGATTAGGGTTTACGGTGAATTGGAATTTGATTTTCGATTGGTAAGTTTTTACTGGTTTAATGTTGTTATTAATGGTTGTTTCAAGCATTTATGGCATTTATTGGGTAAGATTGAGTAGTTAGAGTGTTAATGGAGGTTTTAAATAGCATTAATGGCGGAAAATCGATCGGAGAAGAAGGTGGCGCGGTCGCACGTCGCGACGTCTGGCGTGCCTCGCTGCGGCGAATAAAATTTAGTGCTCGCCACGATTTATGCGTGGACGCCGCAATGCGAGTGCTGGATCTTGGCGTCGCGACGAGCCTTTTGGCCTACGTCGCGACGAGCGAGAAGGAGACGCACGCCGTGACGATCGATCCGTATACGTCTCGACGAACGAACGTAGGTCGCGGCGAGGATTGCTTTTCTGATTGGGTTATTGTTAGTTTATTTGGTATAATTTATGGTATAGACCTCCGATTGAGGTGATTCCTGATTCGTTACGAACTAAGGAAAGAGGTCTATTATTGAGGATAATTTAGAGGATTGGAATTTAATTTAATTGGTATTGATTTATTGAGATAAGGTCAATTATGGTTTATAGTGTGACCTAAGTGTCAAATTGAGACAATTGGAGTTTTAATTGGGAATTTCAATAGAGGTTTTGACTCAAGGGATAGGAAATTGCTATGGGGATTTTGAATTGAGGAAAATTGAACTGAATTATAGGATTGAATCAATTATTGTCGATCAATTGAGCGAAGAATTAGAAAGGGGCATAAGAGTTATAAATTGGGTTTTAACGCCGGGAAAATCGTGGACATGCATTGTACATCATTTCACTGAGACATATGCATTACTGCACTGTTTAATTGAGCAATTAGTAATGGACTGTACTTTACTATTATAGAGGCGCCGTTGGATCGTCGCTCCACGGACATTGCTGGGACTTCCAGGCAGTAGCTCGGAAGTAACAGGTGAGTAACCTAGATGGTTTCTCAAATTCCTGATTGTCTAGATGCTTAATGTGAATGACTTGCCAATGTGAACTGTATAACTACAGAAATGTATAAGATTGAACTGTATGATTACTGCAAAGAATATGATCGAATGGTATGCTTATGTATGTGACCGAATTGCATGCTCTTACTGCATGGGATTAGATAATGTGAATTGCATGATTTCTGAAATGTACGTGATTGAATGGCATGCTTTTACTGAATACGGTTGGACCATTGTATAATACTGAGAACTACTGAATGGTATGCGTTCTAATTGCATGCTTTCACTGTATTGGATTGGAGTACTATATGACACTGAGAAATGCAATACTGGGCTTTATAGCCATATCACTGGATTACTGAGTACTGTAATACTAGACTTTTATAGCCTTATACTGCAAATCATTAAACACTGCATTGCATGCATAAATGCATGATCAGATAATGGACGTGTCCCAAGTTGCTATTATCACTGAAAAGAGCCTCGAGCTCTCACACTATCTTGACGAGGGCATGGCGAGGGATTTATCCACGACGCGTCCCCTTGTTCTTGATTGAGCACTTGGGCACAACACTGAATAACTGGAAAAGAGTCTCATATGCATTGTATACACATAAATAACTGAAAATTTGGGAATTTGAAATGTGACATATGCATTCATGCATAATTAAATGATCAGATAATTGGCAGTTGTGATCGGAGCAGCCAACGTAATGTCGTGGTATCGCTTGCCCCCTGAGGTGGTGCATACCCTGAGGGCTCTCCCACGCAGTGCTCGGATACCACAGGCCCACTGTATCAGGGCTTCAAGCCCAACGAAACACTGTTACTGAACCGAGCCTCGAGCTCGAGGGGAGTTAGTGCATACCCAGAGGGCTCTCCTACTCCCTAGACGCGTCTAATTACTGATCACTGATAGGCGCTCGATCACAACAACGAAAAGAAAATGAAAGTGTCACATGCGCATTGCATATGTATATGACTGAATGAAAATATAAATTGATTTGTAAATGACCGAGAAGCGTGAATAAGGAAATTGCATGTGATATTCTGTAAATGCTTATGTGTTATGTATTCTTGTAAATTGTACAATATGATATCGCTAAATGTTACGTGTTATCAGTAAATTGTATGTGATTCTCGCAAACTCTTGTATATCAGTAATTGATATATGATAATCTTGTAAATGGTTATATAATACCGTTATTGAATATTATTTGTTATCAGACGCGATACGCGTAATGCATGATTTGAGTGAACCATCGATGATGGTTTCTCTTTGAGTTCGCAAAATCAACCAAAATTGCAACATATTTTTCAGATCGATAGAGTCGACTCTAGCCCGAAGATAGTCTTTTCGTGCCGTGCGAGCGTGCAGACAGAGAGCGATGGCACACAGGTCGGTCAGCTGGGTTGGACCTTTGAGGATGACTTAGGATAGATGCTTGTATCAGTTTCCTTTTTGGTTTTGTTAGGGAACTGATAGAATTGTCTATTCTGCCATTGGATGACTGTACCAGATGATTATTATTTTGGATTTTTAATCTACTGATTTCTGATATATTGTGATTTAATTATTGCGATGCCATGTGGATATTAGTGGAACTGTTCTGGTGGTGCACCTTTATCGTGGGATACGTGTCGGGCATCCCGATGGGCACCCTACGGTGAGGGGGCGCTACATTAAATGGTATCAGAGCATAGTTTGGCATCTTTTGGGCATAGTGCATGCTAGGCTTGAATTACTGTAAGAATAGTGGAACTGATCGGAAACTCTTGTCTGTTTTAGGTCATCCGTACTGGGAGATCGAGTTGAGTTACCAGCTGACCTGGAATTGGTAGGAGCTAGTAGGGAGTCTCCTGCGCCTCATTTAGAGGAGTTGCCTCCTCGAGTTCCTGTGAGACGGAGCGGAGATATGATCGATTCGCGTGGGGGCGGTTGACTTTATGGCAAAGACCGACTCGCAGAGGCCGAGGATGGTTAGAGAGGGTGAGAGAGTCCTCGATCGATGGACTGTGACCCGGATGAGCGCTTCGACCACGCGGTTTCTCTCGCTTGAGGTTACGCATATCGATGGTGGAGGATCGCCCCGGCGGTACCACGTGCCCCGCCTAATGACATGGGGCGACTTTCGAGGGCCTTCAAGGACAATTTCATGCCCAAGATCTATCTCGAAATGAAATTACAGGAGTTCTAGAGTGAGGCGAGGCGATTGACCGTGGCCGACTATGAGTGCGGTTCAATGAGTTAGTGGTATATGCTTCTTCATTGGTAGCTACCGAGGTCGACAGTGTCGGCGTTTTGAGGGCGGACTCAATCTGAGATCCGTACCTATTGGCGTGTCGACATGGGCAATTTCATTGGTGAGGCTGCGGCGGTGAGGATAGAGCATTCTTGAGACAACGTGTGGTGAGACCGTCCGGGATCGTGCATAAGAGATCTAGTGACAGCCAGGGTAGCGCTAGCAGAGGGTTTAGCAAGCGCCATAGCAGACCCTTTAGGACCGCAGGAGGGGCTGGACAGACTGGTCATGGGCAAAGAGACAGTTTTACATGCATGGTAGTAATGTGGCGGTGCTGAAGTTCAGGCGATCTCTTCCTCTATGTGAGCATTGTGGCAAGAGGCACAGTGGAGAGTGTCGATGGCTGTCTGGAGCCTGCTTGAGGTGTGGCTCGATGGACCACCTAGTGAGGAACTGCCCCGAGACTTTGGGAGCCCAGTCTACTATGACTGGAAGATCTGGTAGCAATACCACGGTGCAGCAGAGCCGTGGTAGTGGATCCGGATGGAGAGGCCGAGGCCGAGGTCGAGGTCGAACAGAGGGATCAGCATTTAGGTCGGAGGATCTGAGCAGCAGACAGCAGTCTCAGGCCAGGGTCTATGCCATGACTCGGCAGGAGGCCCAGGATTCCCCGGATGCTGTTGCGGGTATGCTTCTTATTTCTGGTCTTGAAGCATATGCGTTGTTGGATCCTGGATCCACTCATTCCTTCCTTGCACCGCATTTAGCATGTAGACTGCATGGAGATAGGCAGAGGTTACAGTATGGGTTAGAGGTGAGTACACCTCTAGGTAGTATGACTGTATAGGGAGATAGACGTGATTTTGTTGATGGACTGATTGATTGCGCATATAGTGCCCTGAGATTGATTCAGGGAGGTTGTGCGGCCATCTGGCTCGCGTAGTGGGTACCGAAGTATATCAGATGATTATAACTGAAGAATTTAGTAACGAAAGGATAAACTGGAAATAAATTTGAAATGAATAAAAAGTCGTTATTGGGAGACCTGATTCTAGTGGAATCTCAAGCGTGAGAGGTAGAATCTGTTACTGAGGAAATGTGCATTGTGATAACGTAAGGAACCCGACTGTGTAATAGGATTACTGAACTGTAAGGAGAAATTAGTCGTGAGACTGAGGGGATTATTGGTTCTCAAAACTTTTTTTAAATGTAAAATGTTTGGGAAGTACTTAGTTGATATGATGAATATGGAGAAAATAGTGTAAAGGAACTTGTGACAGAATATGATATTTAGAAATTGAGAAATCATAAGAGAAATTTTCAATTCGAGTATTAATTGTATCGTTGTAAATTTGGAGACTTTGCAATACTTATGTACGTGTCCCAACAAAGGTTATGATGCAATCTGTTGGATTGATGTAAAGTAGTTTTATGTGCATAAAGATAAGTATAATCTCTTGGACTGTATTATAATTGATGACTGGAAATTATTGTGTTGGATATTGTTCTGAAAGTTTGGAGATACTGGTTGGAACAGAAACATTTCAGATATGGTTATGAATAAACAAATTGATAGTGATCTAGGTATTAGTGAATTTGAAAGAATTGAAAAGGAATGTGTCATTATTAGTTATGGGAATTCCGGATCAGGTGTGTATAGTAAGGACTGGCAAAACAAATTGGGGATTTAGAAATTACAAACCTTATGGGAAAATCCTAGTGGGATTCAACTTTTGAGAAAATGATATTTATGACTGTATTGTGAAGTGTGTGTTTTACCCGCCAAAGAAACTGTTAGAGAAATCCCTAAGAACTATCGAAGTGTTGTATTTCAGCAAGAGTGTACAGGAAGAGTAATAGAAGGTTTAAAGTGAGAAATTGAATAGTTATTCGTGGGGATAACTCACAGACGTGACTGCTGGGGCAAAAGTAAGACTAATATTTGTAGAGTCCATTAAGATTGAGGTATTAGTTAGTGTTACCATTCGAACAGTGCATAAGAAGTCGTTAACCCCTACATTAGAGTGATCAAGGCCTGAACATAGGCAAAGACTATGATTGATTTGAGTTAATGATGATAAGTGAAATGAACCTGAAAAAGGGGTAGGACGATCTAAGTTAATGGCAATGAGTCGAATTGATTAGGATCGTGGATATGTGAATCGTGGTTATTAGAATCAGATGAAATTAGTGTTTTAACACTAGAGAGAGATAACCTGATAAGTAAATCAAGGAAATATTTCGAAGCGTATAGCCCCGGCCAAAATGCATAAATGGAGAAAAAGGTAAATAAGGAGACTAAATTCGTTATTAAATGGCCTCTATGTGACTGTTGTGTAAATAGACCGGTAAAGTGTTTTATGGACTGGATTAATAAACAGTGTTAAGATATGATAAATGTGTTTCTGGTACCGAATGTGAGGATTTGCGAATAATAATAATAAGGAAATGAGTGAGAATTGGAATAGAAAGGAGCGGATCAATTCCCTTATCCTCCTGATCAATTGTATATGAAATTTCGAGGACGAAATTTTTATTAGGAGTGGTGAATTGTAACATCCCATTACTGCTAGCAAGGGTATTCTGGTAAATTGGGACGGACTGATAGGTTTCATTGCACTCACTGATTGAGCATGTTACTGGCCTCTAATTACAGAGGAACTGCTTTCTTACATATGCATTTATTCATAGGTACATGCATTCATGATTTTCCGGCATTTTAATTATGGTTGGACTGTGAGCTGGAAACAGACTGAACTGACTGGATCAGGATTGATTGAATAAGAAATCTAGAGTTAGTGAGCTCGAATGACTGATTTAGAATAGTCTAAGAGTGACTGGCAACTGATAGTGGCTAATAGGAAATTTTCGGGAAATTCAGGAGAAAATGCCCGGATCGGAAATTTTGGAGTGTGATGATCGATCAGATAATCTTGAAAGAATTATCCAATGGCGAAGGAAATATTAGGGTTATACTGATAGGAAATTAAAATGTTGAACCATTGAAATTTAGAGACTGAAATTTGGACTGAGTTGGAGACCTTTGTCTATATATATAGCCTAGGTTTGAGATTTGGGAAAGTTACCAAAGGCAAAATCGCATTTCTTCCCTTCTCTCCCACGGTGAGTCTTCGATCCCTTCCCATTGGTGTGAGTTTTCGATTGTTTTCTTACTGGATCTTCTCCTCAAGCAAAGCTAACTGATTTAGTGTGATTGATGAAGGTTGAGAAGGATTTGGAGTGGATTTATCGTTGATTTGAGAAGATTAGGGTTTACGGTGAATTGGAATTTGATTTTCGATTGGTAAGTTTTTACTGGTTTAATGTTGTTATTAGTGGTTGTTTCAAGCATTTATGGCATTTATTGGGTAAGATTGAGTAGTTAGAGTGTTAATGGAGGTTTTAAATAGCATTAATGGCGGAAAATCGATCGGAGAAGAAGGTGGCGCGACGCACGTCATGACGTCTGGCGTGCCTCATTGCGGCGAATAAAATTTAGTGCTTTCGCGACGAAAGCTGAATGGACGCCACGGCGAAAGTGCTGGATCTTGCGCCGCGACGAGCCTTTTGGCCTACGTCGCGACGAGCGAGAAGGAGACGACGCCGTGACGAAGCGATCCGATATCGTCATGATTTAACTAACATAGGTCGTCGGCGAGGATTGCTTTTCTGATTGGGTTATTGTTAGTTTATTTGGTATAATTTATGGTATAGACCTCCGATTGAGGTGATTCTGATTAAATTCTGAACTAAGGAAAGAGGTCTATTATTGAGGATAATTTAGAGGATTGGAATTTAATTTAATTGGTATTGATTTATTGAGATAAGGTCAATTATGGTTTATAGTGTGACCTAAGTGTCAAATTGAGACAATTGGAGTTTTAATTGGGAATTTCAATAGAGGTTTTGACTCAAGGGATAGGAAATTGTTATGGGGATTTTGAATTGAGGAAAATTGAACTGAATTATAGGATTGAATCAATTATTGTCGATCAATTGAGCGAAGAATTAGAAAGGGGCATAAGAGTTATAAATTGGGTTTTAGCGCCGGGAAAATCGTGGACATGCATTGTACATCATTTCACTGAGACATATGCATTACTGCACTGTTTAATTGAGCAATTAGTAATGGACTGTACTTTACTGTTATAGAGGCGCCGTTGGATCGTCGCTCCACGGACATTGCTGGGACTTCCAGGCAGTAGCTCGGAAGTAACAGGTGAGTAACCTAGATAGTTTCTTTAATTCCTGATTGTCTAGATGCTTAATGTGAATGACTTGCCAATGTGAACTGTATAACTACGGAAATGTATAAGATTGAACTGTATGATTACTGCAAAGAATATGATCGAATGGTATGCTTATGTATGTGACTGAATTGCATGCTCTTATTGTATGGGATTAGATAATGTGAATTGCATGATTTCTGAAATGTATGTGATTGAATGGCATGCTTTTACTGAATACGGTTGGACCACTGTATAATACTGAGAACTACTGAATGGTATGCGTTCTAATTGCATGCTTTCACTGTATTGGATTGGAGTACTATATGACACTGAGAAATGCAATACTAGGCTTTATAGCCATATCTTTGGATTCTTGAATCGTAATATCGACTTTTATAATGTATATCGCAAATCATTAAACACTGCATTGCATGCATAAATGCATGATCAGATAATGGACGTGTCCCAAGTTGCTATTATCATTGAAAAGAACCTCGAGCTCTCACATCAGATCGACGGGCATAGGCCGAGGGATTTATCCACGACGCGTCCCCATGTTCATCGTCGAGCACTTAGGCACAACATCGAATAAGCTGGAAAAGAGTCTCATATGCATTGTATATACATAAATAACTAAAATTTGGGAATTTGAAATGTGACATATGCATTCATGCATAATTAAATGATCGATAATTGGCAAGTTATGATCGGAGAAACCAACGAATGTCGTGGTATCGCTTGCTTCGAGGTGGTGCATACCCGAGGGCTCTCCCACGCAGCGTTTCGGATACCACAGCCCATCAGATCGTGGCTTCAAGCCCAACGAAACATTGTTATTGAACCGAGCCTCGAGCTCGAGGGAGTTAGTGCATACCCAGAGGGCTCTCCTACTCCCTACACGCGTCTAATTACTGATCACTGATAGGCGCCGATCACAACAACGAAAAGAAAATGAAAGTGTCACATCGCATTGCATATGTATATGATGAATGAAAATATAAATTGATTTGTAAATGACCGAGAACTGTGAATAAGGAAATTGCATGTGATATTCTTTGTAAATGCTATGTGTGTTATGTGTTACTGTAAATTGTACAATATGATACTGCTAAATGTTACGTGTTACTGTAAATTGTATGTGATTATCGCAAACTCTTGATATAGATTGTAATTGATATATGATAGTACCGTAAATGGTTATATGATCCGTTATTGAATATTATCGCTATGTCAGACGCGATACGCGTAATGCATGATTTGAGTGAACCATCGATGATGGTTTCTCACTGAGTTCGCAAAAATCAACCAAAATTGCAACATATTTTTCAGATCGATAGAGTCGACTCTAACCTCAAGATAGTCTTTTTCGTGCGATGCGCGTATGCAGAGAGCGATGGCACATGTGTCGGTCATTGGGTTGGACCTTTGAGGATGACTTAGATAGATGCTTGTATCGTTTCCTTTTGGTTTTGTTAGGAACCGATAGAATTGTCTATTCGCCATTGGATGACCGTATCTGAGATGATTATTATTTTGGATTTTTAATCTACTGATTTCTGATATATTGTGATTTAATTATTGCGATGCCATGTGGATATTAGTGGAACTGTTCTGGTGGTGCACCTTTATCGTGGGATACGTGTCGGGCATCCCGATGGGCACCCTACGGTGAGGGGGCGCTATAATAGAAATATAAAAATATTTAATATTCTTCAAGTAAAAGTATATATGAAAAGGATGTGCAAAGAAACATTGGATAACACAGTGTACACATCGTACATTTAGAAAATTCGAGAGTGGTAATAATGACTTCAACAAAGTTTGTTAGGGAACTCAAAAAAACATCATGCACCAATATCTCACACCAGAAAGATTGAAACAGTTGTCGATTTAATGAAACAGACATTCCTCATTGAAATCTATAGCTGCAGGTCCTTAACCAAAAATGATAACCAATTGCTTCGCCAACAATTTCTTCGGTAGAAAGCATACCCTTCATTCTCTAGCATACAAGTCATATATTATTATTAAGCTTGAAAAAGAATATGGATATCCCATAGGTGGTCCTAGTATACCAAAAGCCATATGCTATCATTGATTACTGCACCTACATTGTTGCTTCTTAATAGTATCTAGGATGTCAACAAATAGTTTGCACAACTCTGTACTAATAGAAGAAGAGGCCGCATGGTTACTTACCTACTAACAAGCAAACTTAAAACCTAGAAGACGTCTTATGTTGATTTTCATGAAAGTCTTTTCTTAGTGGAAAATAAATTGCCACTAGTGACTATCTGAATTCATAAACGCTAAAGGAAATTCTTTATAAAAACATGGGATCAACTGTAGCATATCACTCTCGTAAGACACGTACCCAATATCCTGAGTGATATTTGAGTACGTACCCCGTAAGGGTGACATGTTAAAATAGTCAATCAGTCAAACACTCGAAACTCGGTGCAAATTTTTCAAAAATATCACATGAGTACGCAGAAGTCAATTTTCAAATTCGGGCACATACTTTTATTCATAACTTTTTCAATCATAATGGTTACAATCATTTCACAAATCATCCGAATTCCATTAGTCACTAAGGCCTATTATAGATACAAAACACTTAAATTCACAATTGTTATTACATTATAAAATCATTTACAAAAATTTCCCATTTGGAAAGTTATTATAGACAAAAATAAAGACATGCAAATGCAGATACAAACTAATCTCAACCTCTATCTCTTACTTCAATGCAGTGGCTATACTCTCGTTAGCCTAACGGGGTAACTCTTTTGAGCCTGAAAAAAATATTGCAAATTTTGGGTGAGTTTTGCAAACTAAGTGAGTGACCATCCTCGATGACTCACTCAATCACATACATACACAATTCATATAATCACATATCACTTTATTCAAAACATTTGCATTCTCATTCAATTACAAGTTAACAGGATATTGCAATCATTCGAACATACATATTAAATGAATATACAATGTACATATGACTCACTTTCATTTATTACTTTGTTATTATGACTGAGTGCCTTTTTACTAGTCCATATCTCTTAGTAGATACCGAGCTGTATCAAATAATATCCCATATCCCTTAGTAGATACCGGGTATATTATCATAATCTGAGCTTTAAGCTCTTTAAACTGGCTACTCTAGTCATAACTACCTTTTTCTTTCATGCATTTATGTATTGAAATGCATTATATTCTCAAAATTTTAGTCTATCACATCCTTTCGAATTCACATTCAATTTCATATTCATCTTTGGACCTTGGTCCGATATTCAACAATTAAGTTGAGAAAACACATATTTCTTTCATATTCACATACAAGGAGCAATTCAATGTTCTCACATATATCTAGCTCCTCAAACATTCAATGTTCAGAATCAGCACTTTCACATCAATCATATTCACATTGCATAATAATCATATAAAAAATCATTCAATGCAGAAATTAAAATCTAAACAAACAGTGAATTGAGACCATCTAGGTCGACTCACAGTATGCTCCAGATTTACATTAGCTTCCATAATCTGAAAACGTCTGAATGCAGATGTTTATCCTGCACATCAAAATTATGCAATATACATGATGCACACACATTAAAATTTGCACAAATTATAAGTATTCCTTTATGCACAAATGTGTATATGGAATAAATACAACACATGCTTAATGGCAATCCTAGATATATTATCAAATTTCATATCTTATGCACATCCTCATTTTTATCATTATTTGCTTTCATAATATCCAATTCTCATTCACTTTTACTAGATACTCATTACTCATCTCCTTTGAGTCATAACTACAATCATATGATCATGCTCATTTCATTATACTTATGTCTTTGGTACTTTAATATCAACAATTCACTCATTAATATTATTCTAGCATTAAGATCAAATATTATCCAAACTCTCATTTCTTCTTGTAATGTCTCCAAAACTCCAGACCTTTGGGTCTATTTTCGATAAACATTCTGACAAGGGAAATGAAGTAGTTTGACAAAACTTTCTTCTAGAAAAATGTTCCCCATTGGCTTAAGTTTCTAATGACATCAATATCATTCAATTTGGTTTAGTACTCCAAAAGTTATACTCTAAAATAATTCAAACTGTTCTTAAACTGAAATAGTATTCTGTGCTCAACTTCAAGTCAGATTTTAGAATTCTAGAGACATAATTGAAATTCGATTTCTTCTGAACAATAGTAGCACTATGTCTATAGTTTAATCAAAATTAAGAATCATTCCATTTGGATAACCAAAAAATAAGTTATACCTAAAATACCGAAGCATGTTTAAGTTGTGTGGGAAAGTTGGCCGCAGTGAAGCCAGGAGTTGGCCGCGACAAACTTTCATAGAAAGTAGCAAACAAGACTCACCTTCCAATTTTTCTAGATTTTACAGCATCCAACATCTTACACCCAACACATTTTGTACAAAGATCACCCTTTCGACATTATTTACTCTTCATTCTCAACTCCATTTCAATTTAGTATCATTCACAAACAATTCATGATATATATTTAATCATTAACAAAAACAGAGCATATACATTTATCCATTTATTATTGATTTTTCTTCACTCATTCTAACACCATTATGATGATCATTCTACCTCAAATACATATCTATAACAGTATATAAATTATTACTCATCATACATATCCAAAAAGAAGACATTTACATCAATTTCTTTCATCACCCACGACATATACATAAAACACCATTTACTCAATTCAATCCAACATTATATCATCACATATACAAAAGCAAGACATTTACGTATACATGTTAGCGCTCATAACTGACATGAAAATTTCATGATCAATTCATCAATCTCAAATTAATCATCATATTAGTTTCATTTAACACTACCCATGATGATTAGAGCATAACTTACTTGTTTAGCTCCAAAACTCCTTCAAATCACCAAGAACCCCTAGCTCCTCCACATACATGATCTTCACCTTTTAAAGGTGGAATACGTTGGGTCTTTTAGCAACAAGAAGAGGGAGGCAATGAATCTTGAAGAAGCAAGGTGAAAGAGTTAACCAAAAGTCAATATGATGATGGGGATGTTAAGTCAAAAGACTTCACGTTTATTAATTTTGTTGATAATCAAATAATAATAATGTTAGAAATAAATAAACTATTTTGATGTGTGTGTTAAGTGTGTAGGAAAACACAAAATAGGTTCAAAACACAGAAGAAGTTGAAAACACAAATGAAGTTCAAAATACAGAAGAAGCGCAAAACACAGAATAAGTTGAAAAAACAGAAGAAGCACAAAACACAGAAGAAACACAAAACACAGAAGAAGTTGAAAACACAGAAGAAGCGCAAAACAAAAAAGAAGTTCAAAACACAGAAGAAGTTCAAAACACAAAAGAAGCGTAAAACATAGAAAAAGTTGAAAACACAGAAGAAGCGTAAAACACAAAAGAAACGTAAAACACAGAAGAATTTGAAAACACAAAAGAAGCGTAAAACACAGAAGAAGTTGAAAACATAGAAGAAGCGTAAAACACAGAAGAAACGCAAAACACAGAAGAAGTTCAAAACATAGAAAAAGTTCAAAACACAGAAGAAGCGCAAAACACAGAAGAAGCGCAAAACACAGAAGAAGTTCAAAACACAGAAGAAGTTGAAAACATAGACGATACAAAGATAAAGACACTCTAGTACGTCGATAGTTAGTCAATTGGAGTTGGTTACATAACTCAACTGAATAACAGTTTACAAGAAGCAAGAAGCAAGAAGCAATAAGTAGTTATCAAGAAGCAAGAAGCAGTTGGAGACTTAGACTATAAATGTTAGTCATAGTCAAAGACTGAACAATCTTTTAACTTTCAAGTTATTACTTACAGAAATTCTATATTCAAAGTGCGATACACGAGAGCAAACTCTACTGTAACAAAAGCTCACAGTATCTTTCTAGTGAGAGAAAGAAAAGGCTAAGAGCCTGGAGAGGCTAAGATAACAGAAAGAATACTTAGTGTAAGAGACTTGAAGAGGCTTTGGAAGGGAAGAAAGTTTGACGAAGTATAGTAAAATCTCATAAGAACTCTGAGGACTGGATGTAGCCCAAGGTTTGGGGGTGAACCAATATAAAAATCGCAACGTCTATCTTCTAACTCTTTACTTTTAATTTCTCTTGTTCTTATACAAGTTTACAGAAGCTATTTGTGATTTAACCACATAACTATTTTTGTATAACATTTTTGGTACTTTTTAACATTTGAAAAAGTTTCTTTTTCAAGAAATATCAAAGGTTTTGTATTCAAGAAAAGAATACACAATTCAACTCCCCTTCTTGTGTACTTCGTATATTGTATGTGAGTTCTATATTAACGTGTGATTTACTTCAGGGGAGAGTGAATGTAATGGGTGAAGAAGAGGAATGAAGAAGATGAAGAAATGAAGAAGTTGGAAAAAATGAAGCATGTTTCGTTTTTGGCAAGTGACAGACCAAATATGGTCTTTCACTTAATAAAAACGTGACTTCACAAGTGATGTGGCAAGTGACACTTATCACTTGCCACATGTCACTCTCTCAAGGTCTCTTCTTGATTTTTTAATAAGCTATTCCATTTGCCTCCGATTTTTAACCCAAATTTCTCCCAATTTTCAATGTTACTCGCCATTAAATCTTAATGTCATTTATAAAAATTTTCACTGCCATTTGACCCTTATTTGTACTACTATTCATTAATCGTTTTGCCACTTGACATTTTTCCTAGTCCAAAAGTACTCCTAAAACCCAAAAAATTTCATATTCCACTGAAAATTCTAAATCAATGATTATACTTAAAAAATTAGATTTTAATGCAAATAATTCACAATTCCAATTATAATCACATTTATAGATCAATTATACCTAGAATATATCAATGAATGCATGTACATTCATTTTAATGTGTGCGAAAATTCAAATTCACGTGTGTATATGCTAACATTATGTATGAGCATGAAATGCATTTTTCTTAATATCTCTTTGATCTCACATGTATTGAACTTTAGGGTTCTAATCCTTAGTAGGGGAACGAGATGTTACATTTCTCCCCTCCTTAGTAAATTTCATCCTCGAAATTCTTATATGTTTGATCAAACAGGCAGGGGTATGTTTCCTCTTCTACTCCTTCATTTCCCATTTAACTTCGTCACTCAAATAATTTCTTTCAAATGACCATAGTAAATGGATTCAATCATACCTTCAATTACTTATTCAGATATTACACTATCTTAAATATTTTTCTCAATATATTTCAGATTGCTTACAATTTGACTTCCTATGTCGACATTAAATCTTTGTCATATCATATTGATATTTCTTAACGTATTCACATATAACACATTATGGATCTGAGACATCTTTATTGGTAATACAAACTCATATGCTAATGGTCCTATGCTCTCAATAATTTCAGGTGCACCAATACAATTTGAGCTTAATTTATCCTTTTTTTTTTGTAACTTGAGCACACCTAGGCAAGGTGATACTTTCAGAAACAATTCATTTCTCACTTGGTAAATTCACATCTCTTTAGTGTTAATACACTTAACTCTTTTGTCTGTCTCACTTTATCCCATATCTTTGGTGTCGATCCATCTAACTCATTTATCTTTCTTGAGTCGCTTAATTTCTAATATAGATCAATTTCACTCATCAATAGCATTTCGAATAACTTCTAACCTTCAACCATTTTTAGGCCCTCTTCATTTCAATGTAAGGGCGAACGACCATTTTTGTCATATATTGCCTCATACAATATCCTAATAATATCACTATGTATAATATCCTAATAATATCACTATGATAATGATTGATAAGCTTAAAATCAGTTAAAACTATACATTAGCCTCATATTCCTATAAACTCCAAAACATAAGCTTTAAGTATATCTTTAACAGTTAAGACTATTGGTAACTCATACATATAGTCTCTTGCTTATACATCCTTAGCTGTTAAGTACCATTTTGGCGTATTCGTACTAGGATGTATAGCATAGCTTACCATTTGTACTTTATCCAAAAATCTCTTTTCTCAATCATCTTTATTGTGTACACATACTTCTTATTTTAATCATAAAATATCCTTTTCCAATTCCAACTTAAAATTCGGATTCATTTTCAATTCCTCAATAAGATTCACAATTTCTGAATCCTCAATTTGGGCTTTGCTAATCTTTTCAAGTGAAACTGATCTTAAATTCAATAGTTAATAGTACTTTGATTTGCCCAAAGTTTAATTCAACATTATATGCTCTTTATTACACTAGATTTGGTAACCTTAATATCTAAATTTGTGCTACATCGTTATTGAATGTTTTGCTCAATGCATCAAATTACAACACTAACTTTACTGGAAAATACTCATTTGCACAATCATAATCTTTCAAGTAACTCTATCCATTGTCTCAGTCTTGTATTCAATTCTTTCAAATTCAATAATTACCTCAAACTTTAATGATTTGTATAGTTATATATAGATTCGAAATATTTCACTATCATATGATGTCTCGAAGCTTTCAAAACAGTTATTATTGTAGCAAGTTCTAATCATATATCAAATAATCAACTCATAAGACTTTAATTGTCTTTATGCATATGAAATCACCTTATTATGTTGTATTAGATTTCATCCTAGTCTTCGATTTGAAACTGACCGCGTGTCGTAACACAAGTTAAAATTAATTAACTAGACTACTACTGTAGCAGTGGCGAGTCTAGGTCGATCCCACAGAGAGTGTGTGTAAAGTTTATGGAATGAAAATAATCGGTGTTTAGGAAAAAAAGGGGGTTTTGGATTTTTCAAAGAAGAAAAATAAAATAAAACTAACTAATAAAAAATTAAGGAAAACATGCAATAAAATGATAAATATAGGGAATTCGGTAGGGACCCGGTTCTTTGGTTCAATTTCGGCCTACACCATGACTAAGCATATTTTATTAATTTGTTGTTCTTTAACCTCTAATAGAAACTATTAATCGTGGGTTAAAAATTAACCTAAGTTTTCCCTTAAATTTTGTTTAATCAAGATACGATCGTTAATTAAACCTAACCACCGAACAACCTAGGATACGATCTCTAGATTTAATTAGGCAGTAGCACTACAAATTAGAAAAACCGATTAATCAAGGCAACAACCACATACGATGCGTCATTTAACCTAGGTCATGTTATCCCTAATGATTACGAATCATTAGTCGCTACACATGAATTTCAACATAACAATTAGGGATTATATCAAAATTATAGCAATGGCTTTGCAATTAGAAATTCAATGAACACATTAAAATTATCAAATCACAATACCCAATGGGTTCATACACAAATAACCGAATGATAACAAAAATCCGATTATCCATACACAATACCCAAATCAATTAAAATAGGATAACGCAATCAATTCATAATGAGAGAAAGAAACAACAAAATAAAAATAAAAATACTTAACCCGGGTCGTCGGCGTTGATTTTACCTCCGAATCGGTATCAAAACGTCTAGCTCTTTATGGATCTTTTCCACAAAATAGCTTCAGCCCTCATCTTCATCCCTAACCAAAAACCTTTCAATCTCCCTCACATAGCCCTCGTCTGCCACTGCGTTAAATGCAGCTCAAAACACTACCCTCACTGCCACTTGTTCTCTTGTTTTATTCTACGCCGCACAATGTGTATTTCTTTCCTCTACTATAGCTTGTTCCTCTACTGTTGATGAAGTGACCAATAAAGGTCACACATAAACTTAAAACATTTCTCCTGAGCCTTGTTCTCCTTCAAACGACACCTCCTGCCTTTTATTCCTCCAGCACCGCTACTGTGCTTGATGTCTCCAATAAAATGTCACTCTCCACCTAAAAACCTCAACTCATATGCTTTGCGCCTGCTCCTTTATTAAACGCTGTGTATTACTCCTTACTGTGGCGTTTTTTAATCTGTTGCGTGCTCCTCTCTGCTACGCCGTTTTGCTTCTGTGCGTCCTTTAAACGCTGCGTTCCTCTTGGCTATTCCTTAGTTGATTTTGACCATTTTATTGCAACCCTCCAAAAACCCTTACTGCTCCTCTAAACGCCTTTGGTGTGCATCGCTCTCTTGCTTTCTAAAATGTCGCGTGTTGCCTTCAATGTGACACAAAAACGCTACCACCATATATATATATATATAACTTTGCAACTAAAATTTTCTTTTTTTTTCTTTGCCCTCCATTTTTCATCTTTTAATTTTCTTTGTCCACTCCATGAAGACAAACGTGTATTGATCTTCGGAAAATGTCTCAAATAATTTATTTTTGACTCGTTTTAATTTCTTTGTTTCCAAATTGTACCTAAAATCAAATATGAATTAAAGTGAGTATCTTAAGCATTTTTATATCATTAATCGTTAAGTGTAAATAATTAAAAATATCAACAATTAAGCACGTATCAATTTCCCCCACACTTAGCTTTTGTTCGTCCTCGGGCAAAACATCCAAATTAAGCTCAAAGATCCGAAACATTTACTCAATTCCCATATTTTCCAAGACAATATAATCATAAACAAAGATGAATGACATTAAAAAATCATAGAAAGAAATCAACATTCCAAGCATTTACTCATGGTCAATCAACATTCATCATCTTCAAAAACTGAGCAATCTAATGGTAGACTAGGAAAATGTGTTTAACTAAAATATATCAAAGGGTACACTCAACACCATTCATGATCATGACAATCCACAACTTTGCATATCATTTCATTTCTCCAACACTAATGTTCACACGTAAAATCATGAATCAAAGGACTTTTCAAGGTTATAATGGGGGCAAAGGCAAGGTGAGGTATATTTGGGTCAAATAGCATAAAAGTCATCAAAGCTAGTGAAACAAAAGCAACACTCATAAAAAACTGGGTACCGTCAGTTATGACAAATGCAACAATTACATTTCACAACCCCATTTAGCTCTCATACAGAACCCACATGAAGCATATACCAATCCGAAGGAATCACTCATACAATTTATGCCAATGAAATCACAAGAGTGAACCTTTCAAGCAAACCTTTATCTCATAATCAACATACTCAAATAACTTAACCATACAACTCTAGGAAGATGCATGAATCATAAATAATTTTTAAACACATATGCAATTCTTCCTTGATACAATTTTGTTTGTTCTAATAAAATTTTTTCTTTTTTTCTTTTTCTCTCTTTTTCTTTCATTTTTTCTTTTCCATTTTGTTTTCTTTTCCTTATAAAATTGAAATAAACTACATCAACATAGGAATTTCAATGATAAGATATAAAATAACATCCCAAGATTTTAACCAACCCTCACATATGTACACCCCCACACTTAGAATTTTGTACATCCACATACTCAACATCACAAATGTTCCACTAGCTGTATGACTTAGGTAGGACATTTGGTTAAGTTTAAAAACATAAAATGTGGTTTATACAAAAAGAAAGGTTAAAGCTCAAAGGGGTTTATTAAGGGAAAAATTATGTCAATAGAGTAGGTCATTTGGCCAATGTAGCTTATGAAAAACACAGAATGCCTAATCATATCCATGTTAATGCATGTGATAAAAATGTGGTCTCGACTAGAAATTCAACGCAAAATTAGGATGTATATGTCATGAAGGTCACACATTATCAAAAAGCAATGAGACTGATATAAATGTGTCAGTAAAATAAGGCTCAAAATCTCACCGACTTTGTCTACCATTAGTCACTACTCTTCCAAAGATAATGTATATCGACCAATCATAAGAGCAAAAGTACATGTTAAAGTTGCTATGAAAATTTTTAGTCAATTCACACGCTAATCATGATCATATAATCCCAGAAGCAATAGAAAGTGAGAAAATGTTTGTTTCATTTGTTTTATTCTTTCTCTCATTTTGATTGAAAACTTAAAAACAAGTAAATCAAACAAATTCAAAAACACACATGCATAAAAAAAGTAATACGAAAATGTAAAGGAAAAGAAATTTACTTCCTTTGGTTTGCCTCCCAAGAAGCGCCTTTGTTTAGGGTCGCTAGCTCGACTCCTTCTTCTACTCATGTATGTGACAAAATTGTGATCTTCGGGTATCACATGTGGCTCATCTATGTGAGGTAGTTCCAGATAGGGCCTTAATCGATCATCATCCTCCTTCAGTATCTTCCCTATCCTCAACTTCTCAATCTTGACTAAGTCCGTACATTCCAAAAATATTTCAAACGTCTCTTCACCTTTTTCTTTATCATTCAACTCCTCCAATCTGTAATGTAAAGGTAAAGATTCAGTCTAAAAAATAATTATAGACTTAGTACTTACCTCCAAGCTAAAAGATACGTCCTTTGCGGCTTCGAGCTCTTTCTCAACTTCTTTGAGACAAACAATTCATTGAGGGTTGACCTCAAAATTCTCAAGCTCCTTATCACTTTCTAAATTTTCCCCATAGACTTCAATTGGATACACCTCGGGTTGATACGGCTGCACCTCTTCTCGTTGCGATTCTAGGTGATCAAGGCTTATTGCCATCTGACCCATTAGGTTTTCCATCCTCTATTGGTGTGCTCTTGTCTCTTGTAGGAATTCTTGCATTTCCTACTGCATATCCTGTTGACTTGCTTTGATTTGTTGAATATCCTGTTGCAATTGCAAAGTATTAGCAACAAGTTTGTTAACAATTTCTTCTAAAGATGCACCTGAACCAAGTTGGCTCTCCGGATCTTAGGACCAAGTGTTTTATGGAAATTGGCCTCCATCCTTCTGGAATTGTAAAGTATTTTCCTGCAATTGCAATATCAACTCTTCCAGAGATGGACCGGAGTTGTGATAGGATGCTTCTGGTCTGTACGAGAATTGCTGTGTGTCCTGCAAACTATCATGGAAGTAATTCTGATGATTATTCCATCCATAACAAAGGTTAGGTTGATCAGTCCACACATTGTTATAGGAATGAGAATATGAATTATAAAAGAAATTACTTCTGTCCATATTGTTTTTTTTAACATGAAATAAAAATGAAAAGATCACAAAATAAAAAAAGAAATTAATCACAAACAAATATATACAAAACACCAATTAAATCATAAACAAAAACTAAAACACCGCACTCCCCGATAAAGATGCCAAAATTTGATCGCGCGTCGTAAAACAAGTCAAAATTAATTAACTAGACTACTACTGTAGCAGTGGCGAGTCTAGGTTAATCCCACAAAGAGTGTGTGTAAAGTTTATGGAATGAAAATAATCGGTGTTTAGGAAAAAAGGGGGTTTTGGATTTTTCAAAGAAGAAAAATAAAATAAAACTAACTAATAAAAACAAATTAAGGAAAACATGCAACAAAATGATAAATGTAGGGAATTCGGTAGGGACCCGATTCTTTGGTTCAATCTCGGCCTACACCATGACTAAGCATATTTTATTAATTTATTGTTCTTTAACCTCTCATAGAAACTATTAATCGTGGGTTAAAAATTAACCCAAGTTTTCCCTTAGATTTTGTTTAATCAAGATACGATCGTTAATTAAACCTAACTACCGAACAACCTAGGATACAATCTCTACATTTAATTAGGCAGTAGCACTACGAATTAGGAAAACCGATTAATCAAGGCAATAACCACATACGATGCGTCATTTAACCTAGGTCATGTTATCCCTAATGATTACGAATCATTAGTCGCTACACATGAATTTCAACATAATAATTAGGGATTATATCAAAATTATAGCAATGGCTTTGCAATTGGCAATTCAATGAACGCATTAAAATTATCAAATCGCAATACCCAATGGGTTCATACACAAATAACCGATTGATAACGAAAATCCGATTATCCATACACAATACCCAAATCAAATAAAATAGGATAACACAATCAATTCCTAATGAGAGAAAGAAACAACAAAATAAAAATAAAAATACTTAACCCAGGTCGTCAGCGTTGATTCTACCTCCGAATCGGTATCAAAACGTCTAGCTCTTTATGGATCTTTTCCACAAAATAGCTTCAGCCCTCATCTTCATCCCTAACCAAAAACCTTTCAATCTCCTTAACGCAGCCCTCGTCTGCCACTGCGTTAAACGTAGCTCAAAACACTACCCTCACTGCCACTTGTTCTCTTGTTTTATTCTACGCCGCACACTGTGTATTTCTTTCCTCTACTTTAGCTTGTTCCTCTGCTGTTGATGATGTGACCAATAAAGGTCACACATCAAATTAAAACTTTTCTCCTACGCCTTGTTCTCCTTCAAACGACGCCTCCTGCCTTTTATTCCTCCAGCGCCGCTACTTTGCTTGATGTCTCCAATAAAATGTCACTCTCCACTAAAAAACCTCGGCTCATATGCTTTGCGCCTGCTCCTTTATTAAACGTTGCGTATTACTCCTTGCTGTGGCATTTTTTAATCTATTGCATACTCCTCTCTGCTGCGCCGTTTTGCTTCTGTATGTCCCTTAAACATTGCGTTCCTCTTAGCTGTTGCTTAGTTGATTTTGACCATTTTATTGCAACCCTTCGAAAACCCTTGCTCCTCCTCTAAACGTTTATGGCGTGCGTCGCTCTCTTGCTTTCTAAAACGCCGCGTGTTGCCTTCAATGTGACACAAAAACGCTACCACCATATATATATATATATAACTTTGCAACTCAAATTTTCTTTTTTTTTCTTTGCCCTCCATTTTTCATCTTTTAATTTTCTTTATTCACTCCATAAAGACAAACGTGTATTGATCTTCGGAAAATGTCTCAAATAATGTATTTTTGACTCGCTTTAATTTCTTTGTTTCCAAATTGTACCTAAAATCAAATATGAATTAAAGTGAGTATCTTAAGCATTTTTATATCATTAATCGTTAAGTGTAAATAATTAAAAATATCAACAATTAAGCACATAACAGAAACCTTATTATATACTACATAATCTCCAATTCCAAATGATATAATTATCATTGATGTTATACTTCCTCAAAATTCTCTTTACATTTATTAGTCATACGATTTACACATTTTTCCTCACACATTTTTGTCAAAGGGCTAAGATCAGTAAAAACCCTTAACAACTTTTGGTAGTGTCCAATTTCTAGCTAATTCTAGAAAACTCTGGATCTCTTATAAATTCTTTAAAGTTTCTTACTTCTTCATTACCTCCATTTTCTCTTTAGGTCTCTCAATATGCGATGTTCAGATACTATACGACCCAACATTTTATTTAATCAAGCTAAGATTCACTCTTATTGAACACTCAAATGCATTCAATATATCATCTATGATCATAGCCACTGACTGATTCAAGAAAAATTGGGACACCTTATTCTTCAATACCATGATATTATCAGGGGCATTGTTGATTCAAACAAATATTACCAAAAATCAATGTGCCCATGATTAGTTCTCTTAATTCTTTAAGTATTAATTCCTCAATAAGGTAATATCATCTCATGTTATTTTTGGTTTCCCAATTGACTTATTTTCTCAAATAATTTTCTCCATTCATTCGATTTCCTTTGATTTCACATTGACTTATTCTAATGTTGGCTTATTCATAGTAGTTTATCTACATACTTCAATCTATTTACAGTCTTAACTCTCTGTGTTGGTAACACAGTCCTTAGATCTAATTTGTATCTCCTGTGCATATTTGCATAAGATCTAATGTGGACCTAAATTCTTCTTATATTAGTAACAATGTCTCCTCAAATTCAATAATCCAATCACTTAGTTAGATACTTTATATCAAATAAAATGCTTACATTCTCATTAACATATTTTACCTCTTATGTTTGAGTCTCCACTAGGGATATGACTACAATATTCACTTTTGATTCATATATATTCATTTCTGATTTGTTTTTTCATTGTTCATGTAATCCTTATCAAACAATTGTCTTTATCAATGCTTATCAACCATTCTTAGTACCTTAAGAAGATCGATTTCTATCATTTCTTACATAATCAAAATGTTTTATTCACCAAAACTCAATGATGTAGTAGACATGATTACTGTCACATATGCTTAGATATGTACCACCATGGTCCTCCATTTTATCTGGAGATTTATTTCCGACAGATCACCAATTATCTTGCAATAGTAATACTTTGATCTCAATTGATCCTAAATAATATTTCTTTCTTTTTCTTTGCCCACAATCAGGGTATCCCTACCATGATCGTGACATAAATCTATTTTTGTTAGGCCAACATCGTGCCCTGCACTTACTTCCTCACATTATCACACTTACTAACATCAATTTTACTCCAATGTTTTTCTAGAATTTAGCTCTTTTAATACTGCATCATTTCATATTAATTCAACTACCATTTTGATTGCATTAACTCTTCTCATTTGATTCTTCATCTTTTTTTTAATCTCACGCATACATAAAATCCTATCTTGTATGCATTTATAACTTTCTCCTTACTATATATATCATTCATCTTATGAAAAGTCATTTATGACTATTTCATTCCCCTTTTATTCTTTCCTCATTTCTGTCTTATCTTCTATTTGTATATCCTCAATCAATTCAGAATTAAAAAGGCATAAACATCATGGAATTTTGATCTCAACTCAACTAATATATTCTTAGGGTGGATCATAACTCTTGTTACATTAATCAAACAACCATTTCAAGGTCATAGAAAAGTTTAATTTTTTTTGACTTGGCTTGTATACTTTATTCTCATCATTTCCACTTATATCCCTATTTTCCTCAAACAATCCATGATAGTGTATTCACTTCTATATCACATTCAAGGAGATATCACCAAAATATAATATTGATGTCATATTCAATAATACATCCACCAATACAAATGTAGTGAATCTATATCTATCATATCGAACCATATACTAATTTTCATTTCTAGATATCCACAAACTGACTTTTTTCACATTATGACAAATCATCATTCTCTTCACTATTTTTATCCACTCAAACTCTTAACAAATGCTCATACATGTGACTCATATGAATGAAACTCAGACTGAGGATTAGTTGCTACTGCCTGCTATTACATGACTAAAATGTATATAACTTGACACATCTTTTGAAAAATGCCTATGTAATATACTATCTTTGGGCTTTGATACCAAACAATGTAGCACCCCACTCTCGTAAGATACGTACCCAACATCCTGAGTGATGTCCGAGTACGTATCCCGTAAGGGTGACATGCTAGAATAGTCAATTAGTCAAACACTCGTAACTCAGTACAAATGTTTTAGAAATATCACACGTATACGTGGAAGTCAATATTCAAATTCAGGCCCATACTTTTATTCATAACTTTTTCAATCACAAGGGTTACAATCATTTCACAAATCATCCAAATTCCGTTAGTCACTAAGGCCCATTACAAATACAAAACACTTAAATTCATAATTGTTATTACATTACAAAATCATTTACAAACATTTCCCATTTGGAAAGTTATTATAAACAAAAATAAAGAAATACAAATGCAGATGTGAACTGATCCGGACGTCTATCTCTTACTTGAATGCAGTGGCTATACTCTCGTTAGTCTAATGGGGTAACTTTTCTAAGCCTAAAAAAATATTACAAATTTTGGGTGAGTTTTGCAAACTAAATGAGTGACCATTCTTGATGGCCCGCTCAATCCCATACACATACAATTTATATAATCACATATCACTTTATTCATAAAATTCACATTCTCATTCAATTACAAGTTAATAGGATATTATAATTAGTCGAACATACATATTAAATGAATATGCAATGCACATGTGACTCACTTTCATTTATTACTTTATTGTTGTAACCGAGTGCCTTTTTACTAGCCCATATCCCTTAGTGGATACTGAGTTGTATCAGATAATGTCCTATATCCCTTAGTGGATACCTAATACATTCATAATTGAGCCAAAGGCTCTTATCATAGTCTGAGCTTTAAGCTCATTATATTGACTACTCTGGTCACAATTTCCTTTATCTTTCATGCATTCATGTAATTAAATGCATCACATTCTCAAAATTTTAGTCTATCACTGCTTTTCGATTCACATTTAATTTCATATTCATTTTTGGACCTTGGTCCAACATTCAACAATTAAGTTGAGGAAACACATAATTCTTTCATATTCACATACAAGGAGCACTTCAATGTTATCACATATAGCTAGCTCCTCGAACATTCAATTTTCAGAATCAACACATTCACATCAATCATATTCACATTGCACAATAATCATATTCAAAATCATTTAATGCAGAAATTGAAATCAGAACAAACAATGAAATGAGATCATCTAGGTTGACTCACAGTACGCTCCAGATTTATATTAGCTTCCATGATCTGGAAACGTCTGAATGCAGACGTTTATCCTACACATCAAAATTATGCAATATACATGATGCACACACGTTAAAATTTGCACAAATTATAAGTATTCCTTTATGGACAAATGTGTATATGGAATAAGTACAATGCATGCTTAATGGCAATCCTAGATATATTATCAAATTTCATATCTTATGCACACCCTCATTTTTAGCATTATTTGCTTTCATAATATCCAATTCTCATTCACTTTTACTAGATACTCATTACTCATCTCCTTTGAATTATAACTACAATCATATGATCATGTTCATTTCATTATACTCATGCCTTGGTACTTTAATATCAACAATTCACTCATTAATGTTATTCTAACATTATACGATCAAACATTATCTAAACTCTCATTTCTTCTTATAACACCTCCAAGATTCCAAACCTTTGGGTCTATTTTCCATGAACATTCTAATAAGGAAAATGAAGTAATTTGGCAACACTTTTTTTCTAGAAAAATGTTCCTCATTGTCTTAAGTTTCTAATGACATCAATATCATTCAATTTGGTTTAGTAATCCAAAAGTTATACTCTAAGTAATTTGGATTATTCTTAAATTGAAACAATATTTTGTGGTCAACTTCAAGTCAGATTCTGGAATTCTAGAGACATAATTCAAATTTGATTTCTTCAGAATAATCGTATCCCTTTATCTCTAGTTTAATCTAAATAAAGAATCATTCAATTTGGATAACCACATAACAAGTTATACCTAAAATACAAAAGCATTTTTAAGTTGTGTAGGAAAGTTAGCTGTGGTGAAGTCAGGAGTTGGTCGTAGCGAACTTTCATATAAAGTAGCAAATAAGCCTCATCTTCCATTTTTTCCAGATTTTACAACATCCAACATCTTACACCTATTACATCTTGTACAAAGATCATGTTGGCACCCGGGTCTTGATCCTAATCCTAAGATTCAATTTGGGGCGGTAGGGTGAGGATGGTGCAAAAGAAAAATGGAAATCGCTGAATTGGTAAGAGAAATTTGCGTCAGCTGTAGCACCCCAACTCTCGCGAGACCCGAACCCGACATCTACAGTGGCATCCGAGTCCGTGACCCGCGAGGGCGGCATGCTAAAGCAGACATTACCTTTTTAAAACTCATTATTGCACTTTTCTTTTTCAAAACAGTTAAACGCGCGGAAATCAATAAACACTTTGGGCCCGACTTATCATAAAAACATTTTCAATTACCAAACACTCTCAGTCACTAATTAGCACTCAATGGTGCTTAATCAGTACATAAACAGAAAGGCATGACCCAATTGGGTTCCAATGCGATTTCTGAACACATTTCAGTAATCACAAACACAATACACTTTTTTTTTCATTTATTAAGCTAGGGCCCACTGAACAAAACATTATACTAATGCAGATGTGACGACACTGATCCCGACCCGATACTCTGCCTTTCTAGCAACGATCATACTCCCGTTGATCTAACGGGGTACTCTTCATTTCCTGAAAGACAATTGCAATGTTGGGTGAGTTTGCGAACTCAGTGAGAAACCATCATCGATGGTTTACCCAACTCATGTATATACAGACAATCACATAATATCGTATATTATCACATTCAAGAAATCACATGCAGTCAATTTCGTATTTATAAGGCGATATGCCTTTCACACAATTCACATGTAATCATTCATATATGCAATGTGCATGTGACTCTTTCATTTTCTTTCGTTGTTGTGACCGTGCGCCTGAGCTCATATACGTTGAGCCATTGGCTCTGGAAACATTGGGCTCAAAAGCCCTAATTGAGCATATAGCTCGACAATCGTTGGGCACAAAGCCACATGCATTGAGCTTAAAGCTCTCATATACGATGGTTTGCACCGATCCAACCGCCTTTTATCGATCATCATATGTTATGCATGTATGCACATGTCCACTTTACAATACATGCATCATATTAGAATTCCATATACCTAATTCTCACCATTTGAAATCAATTATGAACAATTATGCACAATTAACACTTCTATAGCACAGTCCAATTATTCCGAACACCCGTAGTCCGAATCACTCAAATCAAACACATATAATCCATCCATAACTCCTCATGGCATATGTACTGAAAATTAAACACATAAAGGTTGAGAAACCAACTAGGTTACTCACTTGCACTTCCGAGCTACAGCACTGGAAGTCTTAGCCTTTGCAGTGGAATTGCTCTATCGGTGCCTCTAAAACAATCGAATAATCGAATATCACTCATTGCACAATTTCCAATATTAAAAAAAGCAAATATAGCAAATACATCGAGTATTGTACATGTTATGACATTCCTAAATATTCCCAACTCAATCCTCTTTCACTCTAATTCATAATAATTCCAAATATCATAATTCAATTTACAAATTTTCATACTCTAAAGTCACGTTTCAATTGAAATCACATTCACTGCTCATCGCCACTAGATTCGATAATCATCGATTAAATTCCAAATTCTCATCTTATCAATTCACAAAATCTTAGCCTCTAAATTCCAATTAATCAGTCTCTAAAATCCAATTAATCATCAAGGAACCAATTCAATTGAAATTAAACCTCAAACTCATTACTTGTAACAATCACCTTAAAATCACTTAATTTCATTCTCCCATATGCAATTCTTAGTCTCAAAAATCAATTGATCCAATAACCAAACTCATAAGAAAATTAATCCTCAAAATTTCCTATAAAAATAAATCATTTCTCTTCGGGTTCACATGTCCTCGCCGCGACGAATCCACACCTCTCGCCGCGGCGTAAAATCCTCCGCTCGTCGCGACGTGCGGACTTATCTCGCTCGTCGCGGCGCACCAATTAAATTATTTCCTTATCGTCGCGACGTGCACGCTGGGTTGGCTCGCCGCGGCGTGTTCATCACACGTCGCGACGTGCGAACCCAGAAAATCGTCCGAAACCCAGAAATTTCTCAGATCTTCTGGTTTAAATCCGTCTAAAACACTCCAAATCACTCCCAATCAACTACATATACTACACTCAACTCATTTCTAACCTTAAATCCATCAAATAACCATTATTCATTAAAAACCCAAATCAAAATCAACGGTTTTCTCAAAACCTAACTTCCGAAACTTTCAAATCCTCAAAACGATTTCGTTACTCACTCAATGATCAAATTAAACGATTCAAATCATAAAGAAGAAGAAGCTTACTTGATTCTAGCTTTCAACCCTTTGAAAATCCTCCAAGAATCTCCAAATCCAAGCTACTCTCCACCCACGGCGAAACTCAATCATTTTAAAAGCAAAAACGATTTCGTCGATGCTTTAGACATATATATATAAAATGACTTAGGGCTTGTTTGCTCAAGTCCCAATTCGAACCACCTCAATCCAATTTCGATTCTAATTTCTCCCGATTCGCAATAACAATTAATAATAACTCTTAAAATCACAACTCAATTTGTCTCATATCAATTGTCAATAAATCTGGAACCGAATTCAATTAATCATCACTATACCATTTTTCCGGTCCGGTCTCGATTCTCTAAAATTCGAGAAAAATTTCCATAAATTCACAAAATTTGGAATTACATATTCCTACACTCCAATCTCATAATTCAATCCTCTAAATTCAATTTTCTCATTCCAATTCCTATTCAAACTCATTTATACACTTATCACACAATTTCCAATTTTTCCACAATTCAATCGGAAATGTCATACATGTACGATATTAATATACTTATGCCATCAATAATCATTTACCGATGACTATAGAAATTATGATGCATGTATCATGTAAAATTCACATTTGTGCGTACTCTTTGACCGATCCAATTTTCAGATATACCCGTCACTTCAGTAACGAGATGTTACAATTCTCCCCTCCTAATAAAAATTTCGTCCTCGAAATTTCACATACGATCAATTAGGAAGACGGGAGATTTATTCCAATCACTATAACATTGTTTCCCACTATATCAATACAGAATTCTATTTATGTCAATTCACTGAAATTAACACAATCAATTACCTCTTTTTCCTTTCTCAAATTCCACACTGTACTCACTATTCTTTACTTTCAATCTAATCAAACACACATTCGATCATATCAATATTCCCTATCTCGGTCCATATAACACTTTACAAATCCAAATCACCTTTTTAGTTCACATTAACTTACCAATTTATAGTTCTATTCACAACACAATCACATCGAGGCCACTTATAACAAATTTTAATTTCTCCCAAATTTTACCTTTATCTTTATCTCAGTGTATCTTGGTCGAGGCGATACACTTCAAAACATTTCATTAACCGATTATCAGATCACATCACTATCGGGTTCAAACGCCAATTTCATAAACTTCTCAACAACCTCGATAAAATCAATTCGATTCATCGACATGAACTATGATTTCACAATTCCTATTTGATTCATTTCACGATTCTGTTGTCTCTTATAGAGTACACCTTTGACCCCTTATACACTTTACCAATGGTAACAGCAATAAGCAATTAATATGCACTCAATCAATTTGAACTATACAACAACCTCACATCCCTATGAGCTCTATAATATCGATTTCACATTTATCTCCAACAGTCAAATCTGTTGGTTATTCACACAAACAATTACTCGATGTCACACTCTACTTTTTATTACCCTTCCAATACACTCTTATTGAACATAAAGCTTTGATCGTTCCTTACAATTCCTCTAATAGTTCCTTGATGGGTATTACCCATATTTCTTAATTCATCCTATCAATCATTTTCTCAAAAGTCGAATTCATTTTCAATTCCTCAATCGCTTTGCCAATCCTTTTGCACACACACATCCGATTTGGAATTCAATTACCATTAATATTTCCTTTTGTCCCATCTTTGGTTCGATTTCACACTCGAGTCACAATAGGTTTTTAAAAAAAAACTTATCGCTCAAATTGAAATTTTCTGCCATCAAATTTTCCGATTTAATACTTCACATTGCATAACTAACTTAATTTTGAAATACTCTAACACATAATTCTGTTCAAATCTTTCAAATTCCCGAAATACTTCAATCGCATAATCTTTTTCACTACTCTCAGATTTACTAATATCTCAATCATTATCACTTTGCGTATCCATAGATACATCTAAACACATTTCTGTGCAAATAGGGTCTCTAAATTTTCCAAACAATAACCAGTACAATATCTATCAGTCATCAAATCACAATTCGACCCATGAGATTATATTTATCCCTATACACATATAATCACTTTATACTATTTCCACAGATTACATCATAGCCCTTTTTGGGACACTTTGGTAAATATTACAAAATCTCCAAATGTCTCATATACACATGTCCCTTGCAAATTTCGCATGTTATCATCATCTCTATCGACACTAAGTCTCCCAATGTGCCATATTCGAATACTAATTAAATCACTATTTATTTGATCAACTAAGATTCATTCTTACGACACTTGCATAATAAACAATTTCCTCAACTGTGCCAATTCATACATTTCATTTTTCAAATGCATTCAATTACTCATCTATGCTCATAGTCATTATTCACTCTAAATCTGATTGAGACATTTTAATCTTGATAGCATAGTAAACTCTTCATACACATGATCACTTCAGATAATTTTCTAATTATCAATTGTCTCCAATGAGGAACAATTCTCTTATAACTTTCTCAGTTTCATCTTAATATAATCTAACACCTATTCCTTTACACTAATTTTTCCACATAATTCAATTTAGTCACTCTCATTTTAAACTAGATCGATAACACAT
The DNA here is from genome assembly GCA_029891385.1 of Erythroxylum novogranatense. NCBI lineage: Eukaryota > Viridiplantae > Streptophyta > Magnoliopsida > Malpighiales > Erythroxylaceae > Erythroxylum > Erythroxylum novogranatense. The sequence continues at coordinate 18,489,465 of CM057231.1, read as the reverse complement.
TTATCATATCCAATTGTACTTTCTGAACATTTTTACACCAATATTCGCGAACTGATATATATATATATATTTATTTATTTATTTCCAATTACGCATCCAATGTCTTTTCACTGTTCCATAATCCTATTACACAGTCAGATTCTTTACCTTAGCATAATATACATCCTTTCAGTCACATATTTTATTTCTTACTCTTGAGTCTCCGCCAGGATTTAGACTCCCAATAATAACTTTTCATTCGTTTCAAATTTATCTCTAATTAAATCATTTAATCAACTCAACCCAATTCAGGGGAACTCCTCTTTGTAGAAGATTTCTATCTATTTTTATCAATACCACTTATGAAATTCCTAATCATTTACATTCACCACATTTCTTGTCAGTCATTCCCAATGCCTTCAGTAAATCAATTTCAACTATACTCATTATATCCCATAAGGATCAATTAAGCCTCGGCCCAATAAATCGAACATCCTTGTTAATACTGCTCATCGAGGCACATATCATCTAAATCGTTTCATCAATATCGAGAAACAGATGTGAAATAATTCACCCATTAATCACTTACACTGTCCAATCTATAATTCCATTTATATCCTATTTACAATCTCAACACATTCCAATAAATCACTATAAACGCTTTGACTTCTCATTCTAACTCAAACCGAACTTTACACTACAAGAACTATGACTGGCGGTTATCCACTAACTCGCTAGCCATGGTACCCCCATAATCAGATGTGCGTTCCTATAGGCAAATCAACTTAACCTCGACATCTATTTCATCTTCCATTATCATTTTCATACATTTCAATCCTTTCATTATTGATTCATACTACAATCATTCTCAATTTCCCACTTAACACATTCTGACTTTAAGTCACAAAGCCCTATTCATAACTCTTATCACCGAAGTCAAACCCAATTGTATTCTCTATAAATCGCAGGACATTTTATTTCCATTCACTTTGCTTATACACTATCAATCTTACCAATTTCATCATATCGCTATTTCCCTCTATCAATTCACCACTATACATTCATATCTATTTTTCCATTCCAAGATACACTCCAGTATAACACAGATGTTGCTTTTCATAACATATACACTAATACCAATACACCAAATCCCCATTTGTCAAATCGAACCATACACTTTTTTTCTTATTTCACAATATTCACAATTTCCTTTTAATCACATTCTAACGTATTCTCTTTTTCTCACTATTTCTCATCACTTAAACCACTAGTACAGGCTCATGCGTGCGACTCATATGCTAGACTGGGGATCAGTTGTCACTATCTGCTGGTGACATGACTTGAATGTATGCACTTTGACACATTTTTCTCAGAAAGCCCATGTAAGATTATACTTCTGGGCTCTGATACCACAAATGTAGCACTCAACTCTCATGAGACCGAACCCGACATCTACAAATGGCATCTCGAGTCCGTGACCATGAGGCGGCATCTAAAGCGACATTACCTTTTTTAAAACTCATTATTGCACTTTTCTTTTTCAAAACAGTTAAACGCGCGGAAATCAATAAACACTTTGGGCCCGACTTATCATAAAAACATTTTCAATTACCAAACACTCTCAGTCACTAATTAGCACTCAATGGTGCTTAATCAGTACATAAACAGAAAGGCATGACCCAATTGGGTTCCAATGCGATTTCTGAACACATTTCAGTAATCACAAACACAATACACTTTTTTTCATTTATTAAGCTAGGGCCCACTGAACAAAACATTATACTAATGCAGATGTGACGACACTGATCCCGACCCGATACTCTGCCTTGCTAGCAACGATCATACTCCCGTTGATCTAACGGGGTACTCTTCATTTCCTGAAAGACAATTGCAATGTTGGGTGAGTTTGCGAACTCAGTGAGAAACCATCATCGATGGTTTACCCAACTCATGTATATACAGACAATCACATAATATCGTATATTATCACATTCAAGAAATCACATGCAGTCAATTTCGTATTTATAAGGCGATATGCCTTTCACACAATTCACATGTAATCATTCATATATGCAATGTGCATGTGACTCTTTCATTTTCTTTCGTTGTTGTGACCGTGCTTTGAGCTCATATCGTTGAGCCATTGGCTCGAAACATTGGGCTCAAAAGCCCTAATCGTTGAGCATATAGCTCGACAATCGTTCAGCACGAAGCCTCGTGCATCGAGCTTAAAGCTCATATACTGATGTACGCACCGATCACAACCGCCTTTTATCTCGATCATCTTCATATGCATGTATGCACATGTCCACTTTACAATACATGCATCATATTAGAATTCCATATACCTAATTCTCACCATTTGAAATCAATTATGAACAATTATGCACAATTAACACTTCTATAGCGGTCCAATTATTAGAACACCGTAGTCCAGAATCACTCAAATCAAACACATATAATCCATCCATAACTCCTCATGGCATATGTACTGAAAATTAAACACATAAAGGTTGAAAAACCAACTAGGTTACTCACTTGCACTTCCGAGCTACAGCCTGGAAGTCTTAGCACTGCCCGTGGAATTGCTCTATCGGTGCCTCTAAAACAATCAGAATAATCGAATATCACTCATTGCACAATTTCCAATATTAAAAAAAAAGCAAATGTAGCAAATACACTGAGTATTGTACATGTTATGACATTCCCTAAATATTCCCAACTCAATCCTCTTTCACTCTAATTCATAATAATTCCAAATATCATAATTCAATTTACAAATTTTCATACTCTAAAGTCACATTTCAATTGAAATCACATTCACATGCTCTTCGCCACTAGATTCCGATAATCATCGATTAAATTCCAAATTCTCATCTTATCAATTCACAAAATCTTAGCCTCTAAATTCCAATTAATCAATCTCTAAAATCCAATTAATCATCAAGGAACCAATTCAATTGAAATTAAACCTCAAACTCATTACTTGTAACAATCACCTTAAAATCACTTAATTTCATTCTCCCATATGCAATTCTTAGTCTCAAAATCAATTGATCCAATAACCAAACTCATAAGAAAATTAATCCTCAAAATTTCCTATAAAAATAAACCATTTCTCTTCGGGTTCACATGTCCTCGCCGCGACGAATCCACACCTCTCGCCGAGGCGTAAAATCCTCCACTCGTCGCGACGTGCGGACTTATCTCGCGTCGTCATGCTCACCAATTAAATTATTTCCTTATCGTCGCGACGTGCACGCTGGGTTGGCTTTCGCGGCAGGCGTGTTCATCTGCGTCGCGACGTGCGAACCCGAAAATCGTCCAAACCCGAAATTTCTCGGATCTTACGGTTTAAACCGTCTAAAACACTCCAAATCACTCCCAATCAACTACATATACTACACTCAACTCATTTCTAACCTTAAATCCATCAAATAACCATTATTCATTAAAAACCCAAATCAAAATCAACGGTTTTCTCAAAACCTAACTTCCGAAACTTTCAAATCCTCAAAACAATTTCGTTACTCACTCAATGATCAAATTAAACGATTCAAATCATAAAGAAGAAGAAGCTTACTTGATTCTAGCTTTCAACCCTTTGAAAATCCTCCAAGAATCTCCAAATCCAAGCTACTCTCCACCCATGGCGAAACTCAATCATTTTAAAAGCAAAACGATTTAAATCGATGCTTTAGACATATATATATAAAATGACTTAGGGCTTGTTTGCTCTAAGTCCCAATTCGAACCACCTCAATCCAATTTCGATTCTAATTTCTCCCGATTCGCAATAACAATTAATAATAACTCTTAAAATCACAACTCAATTTGTCTCATATCAATTGTCAATAAATCTCGGACCCGGAATTCAATTAATCAGTCACTATACCATTTTTCCGGTCCGGTCTCGATTCTCTAAAATTCCGAAAAATTTCCATAAATTCACAAAATTTGGAATTACATATTCCTACACTCCAATCTCATAATTCAATCCTCTAAATTCAATTTTCTCATTCCAATTCCCTATTCGAAACTCATTTATACACTTATCACACAATTTCCAATTTTTCCACAATTCAATCGGGAAATGTCATACATGTACGTATATTAATATACTTATGCCATCAATAATCATTTACCGATGACTATAGAAATTATGATGCATGTATCATGTAAAATTCACATTTGCCTGTACTCTAACCTGACCCGATCCAATTTTCAGATATACCCGTCACTTCGGTAACGAGATGTTACATCAGCAGTGGCGAGTTCTCCACAGAAAACTATATGTTCACTGCGGAGAACTATGAAGGTCAAACACAATGATCTTTTGGGAAAAGTTTGCCATGGCGAAGTCTCAAAGGTCATACAACCGCACCCTTCAGGAAAATTACACCACGGAGAAAGTCTAACTTCGTTGCGGCGAAGATACAAAATTGAACACTAAACCACCCTTCTAAAGAGGTTTGCTGTGGCGAAACCTTCAGACAAAACCCAAACAACAAACATCCATGAACAAAACATACACACACACACACAACCTTAATTCCAACTCTATCATGCACTTCTATTTCTAACCACATCAATAAGAACTCAATCACCAGATACATATGCACATACACCAAAAATCCTCATCGAATCCAAATTTCATTACTAAATTAAATAGTTTGAACAGCTTTAGTTACATATCAAAAGCCACACCATTAGCTTAAAAAAATACAAAATACAATGAATTTTCATGCTGATATGCTTATAAAGCTATCTAAAAGTCACTAACTTAGTTACAAAAGTCTCTATTCTTGGAGTTTGCCAAACTTTTTTAAGGATCACCAATACTCTTAATCTTCACCTGAGGAGTGAAAAAATAATGGGTTGAGCTACTAAGCTCAGTGGCTAATATATTTATAGCTAGTGATAACAAGTCAAATGTTAAGCTTATTATGTATTCATATATATATACATCTCATGCATTTAGCAATCAAATTATCCACAATTCCACTTTAAATCTCAAAAATTCAACACATTCTCACATAAATCATGTCATGTAACTCCCAATAATCAACATAACACTCAATTATGCATCATGCTTACAGATCGAAATGCAATGCACAAACAAATGGCTCGAGGGTCCCATGAAACAAAATAGAGAAACTGAAGTTTACACCTTGAACAAAACGAGTCCAATTCTTAGGATCTCATATGCCACAAGCGGGCAACCGGGAGAAGGCTTTAGTCAATATGCATGTGATAAACGAAATGGTTCCTTTATTGCCCAATCACAAGCGAATTCTTATGCTCAAATCCATTTCATCAAAATCATATTCTCATACTTCTTATGCTTTTTCTTCTTTTGATCCATACAAAATTCGATAACATCATTTAATGCCTAATCACCGTAATAAATCATCATGCATTTTTATATCAATCACAAAAATTCAATTCAAGCAATTCAAGTACTCAAGCAAACAAGTATTGACTCATTATCACACTAACCATAAATATAGTACCCACCTAATTTGCTTGGAAATCCCAAATTCAAGATTGCCTTTCCTTTTATTCTTGCCTTGGGCTTTCTTGGTTTCCTTCAATAAATCAAGTTCATTCAATCAAACACATTTTCCATTCAATCCAATATTCAAAAGGTTTTGATAATCAAGAACAAAATTAAGCTTAAACTTAATCCACCCATGGATTATCTAGGCTAGAAAAACCAAAACCTAGTTGAAAACCCATAACATACAACTAGGTTCTTCCTTTACCCCCAACAAAAAATCCCATTCTCTTCCTAACCCTTTTTGTTTTGCTACCAAAGCAAGAAGAAAAATGATGAAGCTTACCTATAACAAACTTGATTTCTCTTCCTTCTTCTTCTCTCTCCTTTTTTCCCTAGCTTCCACGCACTCTTATCTTCTTTTTCTTCCCTCCACGATTTCTCTTTCTTTAATAACTCCCATGATTTTCCTCTTCTTCCTTCTTTTAAATGAAGACAATATTTTTATCTTGGCTTTCCCATTTTACATTCAATGTAATGCCCATTAGCTCCTTAGTCCACTAAATACCATACTATACTATAATTAAATTGTAACATTCTCCATTTATTAACTCTAACTTTTATTCATGGTTGCTAATTTAATGGACTAAATTCTAAGAAAATAAATAACAAAATAAATAAAAATAAATAAAATTTAGGATCCAATAGATCACCCTTTCTACTTCATCTACTATTCATTCTCAACTCCATTTCAATTCAATATCATTCACAAACAATTCATGATATATATTTAATCATTAACCAAAAACAGAGCATATACATTTACCCATTCATCATTGAGTTTTCGTACTTATTCTAACACCATTATGATGATCATTCTACCTCAAATACATATCCATAATAATATATGAATTATTACTCATCATACTTATCCAAAATAAAACATTTACATCAATTTCTTTCATCACCCATGACATATACATAAAACAAAATTTACTCAATTTAATTCAACATTATATCATCACATATACAAAAGCAAGACATTTACATATACATGTTAGCACTCATGACTCACACATGAAAATTTCGTGATCAATTCATCAATCTCAAATTAGTCATCATATTAGTTTCATTTAACACTCCAAAGCTCCTTCACATTACCAAGAAACCCTAGCTCCTCCCTATACACGATCTTCACCTTTTAAAGGTGGAATAGGTTGGGTCTTTTAGTAACAAGAAAAGTGAGGCAATCAATCTTAAAGAAGTAAGGTGAAACAGTTGAACAAAAGTCAATATGATGAGGGTGAGAGTGAATGTCGTGGGTGAAGGAGAGGAATGGAGAAGATGAAGAAATGAAGAAGCTGGGAAAAATGAAGCATATGTCATTTTTGGCAAGTGAAAGACCAAAATATGGTCTTTCACTTAATAAGTGATGTGGCAAGTCACTCTCTCAAGGTCTCTTCTTGATCTTTTAATAAGCTAGTCCATTTGCCTCCAATTTTTAACCCAGATTTCTCCCAATTTTCAATGATACTTGCCATTAAATCTTAATATCATTCATAAAAATGTTCACTACCATTTGACTCTTATTTTTACTACTATTCATTAATTTTCCTGCCATTTGACATTTTTTCCTAGTCCAAAAGTACTAAAATCCAGAAAATTTTCATATTCCACTGAAAATTCTAAATCAATGCTTATACTAAAAAAATATTTTAATACAAATAATTCACAATCCCAATTATAATCACGTTTATAGATCAATTATACCGAATTTTAGGGTTCTAATCCTTAGTATGGGAACGAGATGTACATCAACAAATGTGAATTAATAATGCTAAAAATTGTTGTTGAAAGAAATAAAGTCTTACATTGTAAGGATAGCTTAATTTCAATTGAATAGCCTTCCTTTTCCTTTCTATTAATGCTGCGATATGCTTCCAACTATCAATTTGTTTCCAATATAAGACCTATAATATAAATGCATGGTCATAAGTATTCCCTAGGAAGTAAAACCTCAGTAAAACAAACACGAGTTTTGGCTATGTTTTATTTTGCTACAGTTTGACTAAAAATTATTACTTGACTACAAAATTTTAAAATCGTAACTATCTCTAACATTAAAAATTTCATAGGTTTTTTAAACTATTAGCTCCGTTTAAAATAGGCTACGCTTGATATTCATATCTAATAAGATTTGGAGATTTTTTTAATGCAAATTTGGTTTTGTAGTAAAAGTTTTTTAGTTACAAAATATTTTTTGTAAATAATAAGCTTTGTTGACGTTTTTTTAATGTGAACTTAATTTCACAACAAAAAGTTTTTAGCTACAAAATTTGATAAAACATAATTCTTCCCCTATTATAACTTCTAACTATATTTTTAAGAAAAAAAATTATGATCAAAAAGTTTTCCAACTATCCACTTGTTGCCAGTTTAAGACCTATAATATAAACGAATGGTCATAAGCATTCTCTAGCAACTAAAACCTTAGTACCACACACATGAGTTTTGAATATGTTTTCTTTTGCTATAATTTGACTAAAAATCATTATTTGGTTATGAATTTTCAAAATCGTAGCTATTGAAACAATACCTCTAACATTAAAAATTTTGTAGATTTTTTAAACACCATTGGCTACATTTAAAATAAGTTATTTTTGATATTTATAAGATTTGGTGACAATTTTTGACTGCAAACTTAGTTCATAGCAAAACTTTTTAAGTTATGAAATATTTTTTGTAGCTAATAAGCTTTGGTGACTTTTTTTAAATGTGAACTTAATTTTATAACAAAAATTTTTTAGATAAAAATTTTTATTTGTAGAATCTATCCCTTATTATAACTTTTAGCTATATTATATTTTTACGAAAAAATTTTGTAACAAAAAGTTTTAGCTGCGAGATTTTATTCTTAGCTAAAACACAAATTTGTTCCAGATTCTTTCATCTACAATTTTCCACCACAATTTTTTTTGCCAAATAAATGCCCCTAATTATTTTATTTGATAACATAACTGACCATTTTGTTTCCTCTTATTATTTCCTCTCATTATTTTGGCAATGAAGCTATCTTTGTTTTGGCTTTGATTGTGGTTGTCTTGGCTTTGATTATAATGCTCCAATTGTGGTAGTCTTCTTCTCTAGTTCTCAGGTACTCTCATGATCTGGCATTAATTGTGGATGTCTTGGCTAGTTGTTGTGTTCTAATTCTAGTAGCCTTCTTCTCTAGTTCTCAGGTACTCCTCTAGTCTTTCACTTTCACTCTCTCTCTCTTGTTTTCTTTGTAGTGCCTTTGGTGACTTCCTTTAAATCCCAAACTATTTCATGAAAAGTGTTCGATCTAGGTAATCTTGTTCTTGCAAAAACTATGGACAAATAATAGAGTTGTGTGTGGTGGTGATTGGGCCATAGTCTAATGTTATGTAGTTAATAGGTATGAATGTCATGTTTTGAAGGTAACTGAAAATGTGCTTAATGGGAGCACATTCATTTATGTTTTTCCACTCAAATTGTTGAAGTCTGTAAGCTTCTTTTTTCTTTTGAAAATATACTCGAATTGGAAATTGAGAGCTTAGACAAATTCTAAAAATGTAGACTCTTCAAGAAAAAACATCAATAGATGGAGGTATTTTGTTTTCTTCGGCATTTAGTTTATATATTATTGTTGAATATATAAGTTAGAATTGACTTACATGTGGTATTAGAGCATTATAACCTCTACCTCGTTTTAGTTTTTGGAGAATTTTGAAATTTGGAAAAAATTAAGATTAAAAAATTTTCATTTTAGAGTTATTTTTGGATTTTTCTTTTAATTAATGGTAGAAACCTTCAATTAAACATTTTGGAAGTGTTTCTACAATTAAAAAATATTTTTTGTGGTGTTTTTTATGATTTGGTTTATTTGGTATCCAGTGGGTTACGAACTAGGTTGTTATGACCTGGCTGGAGGTTGAAGAAGACTCTTATAACCAAATGATGTCATTTTTGTTTATTGTTTTAAAAAAATTGATATGTGTTTAATTGTTGATATATTTAATCATTTACACTTAGCGATTATTGACATGAAAATGTTTAAGATACTCACTTTAATTCACATGTAATTTTAGGTACAATTTGGGAGCAAAGGAATTAAAGTGAGTCAGAAGCATTATATTTAGGTCATTTTCTAAAGATTTATTTTTGCTTGTCTTCATCAAGGAAGAAAAAAATAGATAAGAAAAAGTGGCCAACCTTGGAAGCCAACAGCACAAAACGACAACAGATAATGCACAAAACGGCAACACCAATAGAGTAAAATAGTAAGGAACACTGTCTGTGAAACATAGACGTCTACGTTTCATGTCGACATCTTATATAACGCAGATAATTGTTGTGTTTAACCTAGCTGTGTGTAGGGAGCATTTTCCTTAAAAACATAAAAGGAGGCCATATAAGAAAAAAAAAGAGCACGGAGAGAACAAAGTGGAAGAGAATTAGTGCTACAGAAACTTGGACCAGTTGATGGCTTTAATTGTCCCATCAGCTATAGTAGAAGAGAAGGGAGCTGGTAGTGCTTGAAGAGAGGAGCGCCCAGTGAATGGCAATAGCGGCGCACAGTGAATGTTAGCCCCCGAACGTTTTTTTAGTTAAACATGATTTAAATAATTATGAGGTTTGGATAGGTGAATTTTTGGGAGTTCAATTTTTTTGTCTATGTTATTAAAATTTATTTCATGGGTTAGTTGAATAAAAAGTGGTAAGAATGTATAAAGGGATATTTTTGGTAGTTTACTTAAGGTTAAAGACAATAAAGCAGTAAAGGAAGGGCAAGGTGGACTTTTCTCATTCATTAAGGGTAAAATGGGAAGGAAGAAGTGTTGTCTTCTTCCTAAAGAAGAGAGAAACAAAAATAGGAGAGAAAGAAAAAGTGAAATATGAAAACAAAAAGTGAGCAAGAGAGTTTTCGGTGAAGTAAAGAAAAGAAGGGAGTTTTGAGCCAGGTTTCATATTTTCTTAGTTTTAAAGAGAGAGTTTGAGATTGCTTAAGAAGGGAAAAAGAAAGACGAAGGGAAGAGCTTTCTTTAGAGCCAATAATCACATAAATTGGTGAAGATTCAAGGTAAGTTTAATTTTTATACTTTGGATATATAAAAAGGTTTTGGTTCATGAAGCTTAGGAATCGTATAGGTTTAAGCATTCTAAGATCAATTTAGTGAATGTATTTCTTAGGGTTCTCAAATTTGAATTCCTATTGAATGAGAATTTTGTCATTTATGAAGGAAATCAAGAAGGGGATCAAGAGAGGCCAGAGGAGTAAGAGGAAAGACATCTTTAGCCAATTTCGTAAGCAACGAATTTAAGGTGGGTATATGTTTATAATAGAGTAAATAAGCCTCTAATGTTTTCTTTGGATCAGGGAAGTTTAATGATTTCAGTTGCATCACAAAGGTTGCATTTATTGCTTCTTGAATGAATTGAAAAATTGCTATATGTTTGATATATGAATTATGTTGATGATTTGTGAAAAGACTTTGAAAATGAATTTTTTTTAAGGATAATGTTGGACCCCGATCCTTAAGTGGCAAATTAGAGATATGAAATGAATTCAATGAGTGTTTTCGGATATGAATTATGTTATAGAAGTTTTTACGCCTTGAGGAAATTGATGAGAAAAGGAATTTATTGGTTTTGATGACTTTGAAGATTAGTCTTGGTTATGAAAGTTTAGGTGGATGAGATGATTGAAATGGAAGTTGAAAGTAAGAAATAATTAGTGAAAGTGTTATATTTTGAAGAAAATTAGAAAGTTTGACTTTTTGGAGTAAAAAGTTGACTTTTGGTTTAGGCAAAATTTGAGGAAATGATCTTTATGAAATTGTAGCTTATGTTGAGAGCTTTTCGTAGCCATAAAGTATGCTATTTTTCGATATCGGGATTGAAAGTTATGATCTTTGAAAGTTAAGTGTATTTTGCTTTGGTTTTGGAAAATGCTCTAAGTGTAGGATGGTATATGTTGTGTTTTGAGGCGATTTCCGTACTGATGTGGTTTGAATTGGAGTAAATAGTTACGTGAAAGTTATAGAGAATTTGAATAGCTTTAAAATGATGTATGATATGTGATTTTTGGTTATGGAGGTTGAAAGATATGATAATGTGAAATTTGGATATTGCGTAGGTGATGGATATCAGGGCAGAAACTTCAATTGAAAAATTAACTTAGATAGAGGTTGAAGTTGTTTTGGAGTTCTTGATGAACATTGTAGAGCTTGTTTTTATCTTTCTATTGATATAAAGCACGAAAATATTGGACAAGGGAGTATAAAGTTATGATTTTTAGAAGTTTTGATGCTGGTTAGTGTGAAACTGATCGACCAGTCAATTTTGTGTGGAGTTTTTGACCCATTTAGAGGTCGATCTGATTCTTAAGGCCTTCATAAAAGTTGTAGAGGGTTCTTTTACCTTTCCATAGACATCAAGTTTGTCAAATTTGGAGTTCTGGATCTAAAGTTATGATGTTTACAAGTTTTGGTACTGTTGAGGAGTTTATCGATCGGTCACCTTGTAGCAAACTTTTGATTCTTTTAGTGTCCGAGCTTGTCTTTGAGTCCTTCTTGAAAATGGTAGAGTTGTCTCTTAGCTTTCCAACGAAACAAACCGCGTGTTATTTGGAGCTCGGAGTCAAAAGATATGAAAGTTTGAAGTTTAGAGGTCGGATCGCGTGGTCGATCGCTCGGCAGCGAGTGCCCGCGCGGACCGCTCGGCAGCGAGCGAGCGCGCGCACGCGAGCGACCCGCTCGACAGTTGGTCGATCGGCCCGCGGGGTAGAATTTCAGCCGATCGACCTCTCTTCCTTGTTTTGGCCATAACTTCTTCGTCCGACATCCGATCGACCTGATTTTCGAAGTGTTGGATTCCTAAGACATTTTGCTATCTTTTCATACTAGATTGATCAGTTTTGGAATTAAATTGAAAAAGGTGCATTGAAACAAATTGAGCTGATCAGTGATAAAAGTTTGAATAGTGTTTAGTATTTTGGATATATCTCGATCTCTAGAGCACGGATTGAGTTGATTCTTGTTTCTAATTAAACTAGAGACATGGGGCTACAAATGTTATGAAGGAGCCGATCGACAATGTAGCCTTTAAGACTTTCAAATATGGGTCGGAAGTGAGGTATAGAGTTCAGTCTCAACTATGTAATGGTATGAGCAGTGTTCAGTATTTTGGAGTTATATCAGTCGCTAGAGCTCCGATCGATCTGATTCTTTTTTTAAATTAAACTAGAGACATATATCTATAAATGTTATTGAGGATTCGATCAACTATTGAGCCTCTAAGACTTCCAAATTCGGGTCGGAAGTTAAGTGTAGAGTTCAGTCTCAGTTTTGTAATGGCTGAACCGACTTCGGTATTTTGGATATATCTTGAGCTATAGAGCTCATATTGAGTTGATTATTTTTGGAATTTAAAATAGATACATGGGGCTACAAATGTTATGAAGGAGCCGAGCTATAAGGTAGCCTCCAAGACTTTCAAATACGGGTCGGAAGTTCAAGGTAGAGCTCAGTCTCGGTGTTGTAATGGCTGAACAGTGTTTAGTATTTTGGAGATATATCGATCGCTAGAGCTCGGATTGAGCTGATTTTTTTTTAAAATTAAAAGAGAGAGATGGGACGACAAATGTTATGAAGGAGCCAATCGACAATGGAGCCTCTAAGCCTTTCAAATATGGGTCGGAAGTCAGGTGTAATATTCAGCCTCGAGTCTGAAGAACAGACTTCAGTATTTTTGAGATATCTTGAGCTATAGAGCTTCGATCGATCTGATTCTTGAAGCGATGGATTCGTAAGACATAGAGGGACATTTCTCTAAAGTTTTTAAGGCAAAAAGGAAGGGGTAATTTTGGAAGTTTACTTAAAGGGGTTAAGTTTATAGGCTTAAATGGAGGGGCATATGGGTCATTCCCCATTTATTAAATGACATGGCAATATAAAAGACAGTGGTTGTCGTATAAGGCATAAGGAAGCACAGAAATGAAAGACTTAAGAAAATAAGAGAGAAGAGAGAAGGGAGAGCAAACTTCGGAGAAGAAAGAAGGAGAGCTTAGGGTTTGGTTTTTGGGGTTCAAGCTCAGTTTTTCGTTGATTCATGAAGGAAAAAGATGGGAGGAGAAGAGAGCTTCCTTCCAAGCCTAATAAATCCGAAAATGGTGAAAAGTTTGAGGTAAGAGAAAAGTTGAGCTTTGAGCTTTTCTTCGATTTATGGTTTAGAAATATGAAAAACGGTATGGGTTTGTGGAGTATGAAGTCAATTTTGATGATTGCTAAGTATGATGGGTTTAATTTGGGATTTTGAGAATTACGGTTTATGCCCAAATTTGGAATTTGGGGCGTTTGGAAATTTGTAATTTAGAAAGCTTGAATATATGAGGGATTTATATTTTCTAAGTTCAATTTGAGGATTAAGTTATTTATGATGTTGAATTTGGGTGAAATTGCTTTAGGTGAAGTTAAATTGGAAGAAAGAAGGAACCAATGGACAAATTAGGGCTAGGAACAACTTTCTAGCATCGAATCGAGGTGGGTACCTGTTTATAATAGAATATATAAGCCACTACTGCTTTCTTTAAATAAAGGGATTTTCTGATTTCAATTGCATCATAAGTGTTGCATCATTGTGTGAATGATTTGAAAAATCATCATTGATTCCATACATGAGCTTTTGATGAATTGCAAAATACATTTGTGTTATGCCTCGAAAGATTCCATGGCATTTCGTATATTCGAAAGAAAGAGCATTCAATAAATGATATTGAGCTTGAATATGATAAAGGTTTGAAAATTATGATTTCGATTAGTTTTAAGAGCTTTTATAAAATATGGTTTTATGTAAAAGTTTGAAAACTTGTGATTTCCGCATAAATTCAGAAATGTATAGAAAATATTGTTTATGGAAATATTTGAAAGTTTTGATTCTTAAAAATGCTTTGAAATTGTCTAGAAAATGGTTTATGCAAATGTTTGAAAATTTATGATTTCCGAATACTTTCGAAATTAGTTAGAAAATGTTGTTTATAAAAGTGGTTGGAAGATTTTGATTTCCGAATGTCTAATGCTTATATTAAAAAAAAAAGTATTTGAAAAATTATGATTTCCGACATTGTTTATAAAAGTGTTTGAAAAGGTTACAATTTCCAAACTTGTTTATAAAAATGTTTGACAAAGTGTGATTTCCGAAATGCATTTGAAATTGTTTAGAAAATAAGGTTTATTTAAATGTTGAAAAGTACGATTTTCGAAAGGTGTTTGAAATGGTTTTAGAAACTGTTTTAAGAATTTATACAAGTTTTAAATGTTTGATAAATTAAGAAAATTTCTGAAGTTTCGAAAAATGACACAAAGGCTCAATTTCTTGTCTTCAAATGATTTGGGAGATTGATTGAAAAATTGAGAAAGTATTGAATTTTATTATTCCCAAATATTTTTGGAAAAGGGTTACGAGTTTTAAAATGAATTGAGAAATGAAGAAAGATTTTGAAATTTATTTTCGTGATTTGGATTTAAGAAATTTCGTAAATTGTTAAATTCGTTATTTTAAACAAATTTGATAAGTTATGAAAATGTTTTCGAATGTTTTAAGAAAATACAAGATTTATAAAATAAAATAAAATAAAATAAAATAAAATTGAATAATGTGCTTTATGAACTCAGATATCGTTGATTTATGTCTTAAAGAAATCACTTGCATTCATTCTTCTGATGTTGATCCATTCGTGATTACATTGTTGAATTGAGATTGAATATGTTTATTGATGTGATAATGTTATTCCATTGGAGTGTGCCATGGAATTGTGATTTGAATGGAAAGAAGAAAAGAAAATGGAAGCATATCATTTTGATAAATGATCTTGAGCATTGCTTATATGCTTTTGTGTGGGCGAGAGAGTTACGGATGGATAGTCACGTGCACGTCGACGTAAGGAAAATTATAGCCTTCTCCCGGCTGCCCGCTTGAGGCAACGAGATCCATTAGAAATCGGACTCGGATAGTTTACGGTATAAACTTCAGTTTATATGTTGTGTTTACGGAACTCTCGAGTCATGTGTTGTTGTGCATTGCTTATGTGATTGCCATTGCATCTATGAATTGTCAAGTTGATGCATTCATGTTTTATAAACTTATGGGTTTATGGCTGAAAGCCTAAAAATCATATGTTTTGCAATTGGAGATTTCAGCTACAGCAAGGAAAGAACCTTTTGAAAATGTGCTTTACGGATTTCAAAGAAATGTTTTCTAAGACCAGAAAAAAAAAAGAATTTCAAGGATTTTGCTTATATATTTGTTATAAACTATTACCCACGAGCTATAAGCTCACCCCCCTTCATTCCATGCACGGTGATGAGAAGAAGATCGGTGAAAGAAAATGAAGATTTCTATTTGCATGTGTTTATAATGTATTATTGGTAAGTTAAATGGTTGTTGAGAAGTCTAGAATTGTTGTGTATTGTGTACTTTGGTTTAGGGTTATGGGTAATGTATAAGGCTTGAAAATGCCACTATGATTTGTATAAAGCTGTGATTTATGAAATTGTGTATATAGTGAGTATAAGGTGTATGGATTTCTGGAATTATGCATTACTTTAAGTTATGTATGGGATGTGTATATGATTATGAGTATGATAAGGTATTGTGGTTTGAGATTTGGATAAGGCTATTGAGTTATGGTATTGCACATGGATAGTGCGATTGTATGTGAATGTATTTTGGATTGAGTTTGGTTATGAAAGAAATGAAAAGGAAAGGAATAAGAAAGAAAGAAAAGAAAAAGAAAAAAATTTATACCGGATTTAGAATGTCTTAAGGTTTCCAACGCGACAGTGATTTCTAAGATTTTGTTCACGGATGTCGGTACCTGTATTTCAGTTCGAATGCTTCGATTCGATTTGTGATTCGTGATCGTTTGTTTGGTTTGTCTCCAAGCCAATTCGATTTGACTTTGTTTGTATGCTTCGCTTCCAAGTTGGCTTTCGATTCGTTAATGATTTGTTTCGCTTTGTGGTCAATCGTTTATTCGTTTCGCCTCTTTGTGATTCGTTCCGTCTCCAATTTTTCGGTTGGGGCGCTGGTCTCCGGATCGGATCCCAACATTTGTGGTATTAGAGCCCAGTAATATGATCTTACTTGGGCGTATGTGTATAAGTAAGAAATCGATAAGTGTTTGTAAGGATAAGATTGAGTGTGTGAGAAAGTTCTAAGTGATTGTTTGCTTTTGATGACAAGAAGTATGATTGAATTAGTGCGATTGGGATATTGATGTGAATAAGTGTTCATAAATTATTCGAGGAATTACAGTGACTATTTGATTTAAGTATCAAGAGTATGATTGATTTTAAGATTGTGTGTATGGAAATAAAGATTAGAAATTCATGATGAGTTTGGATGATTTGACTACGAATATATAGGAGATGCAATAGCAGAATACTTGAAAGATGAGATAAATGATAGAGATATATATGTATAAAAGTTCAAAAGGTTGATTTTGAATGATGATTGGTTCATATTAAGGTTATTAAGAATTGGACCATTGACTTGTGTAAATATGTTAAGGAACATTGATTTGTGGGTATAGTAATGTTGACATGGAATTGGTGGTATTAGATCTGAAGTGAAGGATATCTCAATAAGAAGGAAATTAAATAAGAAAAGTTTTTGATTATGATCTATTGGAGAGAAATTAGTTAAGAGATTGTGATACTTGATAATGTTTTAGTAGGAATTTCGTGGACGAAATTCTTTTAAGAAGGGGAGAATTGTTGGACCCTGATCCTTAAGTGGCAAATTAGAGATATGAAATGAATTCAATGAGTGTTTTCGAATATGAATTATGTTATAGAAGTTTTTACGCCTTAAGGAAATTGATGAGAAAAGGAATTTATTAGTTTTGATGACTTTGAAGATTAGTCTTGGTTATGAAAGTTTAGGTGGATGAGATGATTGAAATGGAAGTTGAAAGTAAGAAATAATTAGTGAAAGTGTTATATTTTGAAGAAAATTAGAAAGTTTGACTTTTTGGAGAAAAAAGTTGACTTTTGGTTTAGGCAAAATTTGAGGAAATGATCTTCATGAAATTGTAGCTTATGTTGAGAGCTTTTCGTAGCCATAAAGTATGTTATTTTTCGATATCGGGATTGAAAGTTATGATCTTTGAAAGTTAAGTGTATTTTACTTTGGTTTTGGAAAATGCTCTAAGTGTAGGATGGTATATGTTGTGTTTTGAGGTGATTTCCGTACTGATGTGGTTTGAATTAGAGTAAATAGTTACGTGAAAGTTATAGAGAATTTGAATAGCTTTAAAATGATGTATGATATGTGATTTTTGGTTGTGGAGGTTGAAAGATATGATAATGTGAAATTTGGATATTGCGTAGGTGATGGATATCAGGGCAGAAACTTCGATTGAAAAATTAACTTAGATAGAGGTTGAAATTGTTTTGGAGTTCTTCATGAACATTGTAGAGCTTGTTTTTATCTTTCTATTGATATAAAGCACGAAAATATTGGACAAGGGAGTATAAAGTTATGATTTTTAGAAGTTCTGATGTTGGTTAGTGTGAAGCTGATCGACCAGTCAGTTTCGTGTGGAGTTTTTGACCCATTTAGAGGTCGATCTGATTCTTAAGGCCTTCATAAAAGTTTTAGAGGGTTCTTTTACCTTTCCATGGACACCAAGTTTGTCAAATTTGGAGTTCTAGATATAAAGTTATGATGTTTACAAGTTTTGGTACTGTTGAGGAGTTTATCGATCGGTCACCTTGTAGCAAACTTTTGATTCCTTTAGTGTCCGAGCTTGCCTTTGAGTCCTTCTTGAAAATGGTAGAGCTGTCTCTTAGCTTTCCAACGAAACAAACCGCGTGTCATTTGGAGCTCGGAGTCAAAAAATATGAAAGTTTGAATTTTAGAGGTCGAATTGCGTGGTCGATCGCTCTAAATGGCGATCGCTCGGCAGCGCCAGCGCCCACACATGAAGCTTCCCGCTTCGGCGATTGGTCGATCGGCCCACGGGGTAGAATTTCAGCCGACCGACCTCTCTTCCTTGTTTTGGCTATAACTTCTGTGTCCGACATCCGATCGACCTGATTTTTGAAGCGTTGCATTCCTAAGATATTTTTCTATCTTTTCATACTAGATTGATCAGTTTTGGAATTAAATTAAAAAAGGTGCATTGAAACAAAGTGAGCTGATCAGTGAAAAAAGTTTGAATAGTGTTTAGTATTTTTGATATATCTCGATCTCTAGAGCTCGGATTGAGTTCATTCTTGTTTTTAATTAAACTAGAGACATGGGGATATAAATGTTATGAAGGATCCGATCGACAATGTAGCCTCTAAGACTTTCAAATACGGGTCGGAAGTGAGGTATAGAGTTCAGTCTCAGCTTTGTAATGGTATGAGCAGTGTTCAGTATTTTGGAGTTATATCGGTCGCTAGAGCTCCGATCGATCTGATTCTTTTTGTAAATTAAACTAGATACATATATCTATAAATGTTATTGAGGATCCGATCGACTATTGAGCCTCTAAGACTTCCAAATTCGGGTCGGAAGTTAAGTGTAGAGTTTAGTCTCAGTTTTGTAATAGCTGAACCGATTTTGGTATTTTGGATATATCTTGAGCTATAGAGCGCTGATTGAGTTGATTATTTTTGGAAATTAAAATAGAGATATGGGGCTACAAATGTTATGAAGGATCCGAGCTATAAGGTAGCCTCTAAGACTTTCAAATACGGGTCGGACATTCGAGGTAGTGCTCAGTCTCGATGTTGTAATGGCTGAATAGTGTTCAGTATTTTGGAGATATATCGATCGCTAGAGCTCGGATTGAGCTGATTCTTTTTGAGAATTAAACTAGAGAGATGGGGCTACAAATGTTATGAAGGAACCGATCGACAATGGAGCATCTAAGCCTTTCAAATATGGGTCGAAAGTCAGGTGTAATGTTCAGCCTCGAGTCTGAAGAACAGACTTTAGTATTTTTGAGATATCTTGAGCTATAGAGCTCCTATCGATATGATTCTTGAAGCGATGGATTCGTAAGACATAGAGGGACATTTCTCTAAAGTTTTTAAGGCAAAAAGGAAGGGGTAATTTTGGAAGTTTACTTAAGGGGGTTAAGTTTATAGGCTTAAATGGAGGGGCATATGGGTCATTCCGCATTTATTAAATGACATGGCAATATAAAAGACAGTGGCTGTCGTATAAGGCATAAGGAAGCACAGAAATGAAAGACTTAAAAAAATAAGAGAGAAGAGAGAAGGAGAGCAAACTTGGAGAAAAAGAAGGAGAGCTTAGGATTTGACTTTTTGGGGTTCAAGCTCGATTTTTGTTGATTCATGAAGGAAAAGATGGCGAGGAGAGAGCTTCCTTCCAAGCCTAATAAATCCGAAAATGGTGAAAAGTTTGAGGTGAGAGAAAAGTTGAGCTTTGAGCTTTTCTTGATTTATGGTTTAGAAATATGGAAAATGGTATGGGTTTGGAGTATGAAGTCAATTTTGATGATTGCTAAGTATGATGGGTTTAATTTGGGATTTTGAGAATTAGGGTTTATGCCCAAATTTGGAATTTGGGGCGTTTGAAAATTTGTAATTTAGAAAGCTTGAATATATGAGGGATTTATATTTTCTAAGTTCAATTTGAGGATTAAGTTATTTATGGTGTTGAATTTGGGTGAAATTGCTTTAAGTGAAGCTAAATTGGAAGAAAGAAGGAACCAATGGACAAATTGGGGCTAGGAACAACTTTCTAGCATCGAATCAAGGTGGGTACCTGTTTATAATAGAATTTATAAGCCACTACTGCTTTCTTTAAATAAAGGGATTTTCTGATTTCAATTGCATCATAAGTATTGCATCATTGTGTGAATGATTTGAAAAATCATCATTGATTCCATACATGAGCTTTTGATGAATTGCAAAATACATTTGTGTTATGCCTCGAAAGATTCCATGGCATTTCGTATATTCAAAAGAAAGAGCATTCAATAAATGATATTGAGCTTGAATATGATAAAGGTTTGAAAAATTATGATTTTCGATTAGTTTTAAGAGCTTTTATAAAATATAGTTTTATGTAAAAGTTTGAAAACTTGTGATTTCCGCATAAATTCGAAATGTATAGAAAATATTGTTTATGGAAATATTTGAAAGTTTTATTCTTAAAATGCTTTGAAATTGTATAAAAATGGTTTATGCAAATGTTTGAAAATTTATTATTTCGAATACTTTCAAATTAGTTAGAAAATGTTGTTTATAAAAGTGGTTGGAAGATTTCGATTTCGAATGTCTAATGTTTATATAAAAAAGTATTTGAAAATTATGATTTCGACATTGTTTATAAAAGTGTTTGAAAAGGTTACGATTTCCAAACTTGTTTATAAAATGTTTGACAAAGTGTGATTTCCGAAATGCATTTGAAATTGTTTAGAAAATAAGGTTTATTTAAATGTTGAAAAGTACGATTTTGAAAGGTGTTTGAAATGGTTTTAGAAACTGTTTTAAGAATTTATACAAGTTTTAAATGTTTGATAAATTAAGAAAATTTCAAGTTTCAAAATGACACAAATGCCCAATTTCTTGTCTTCAAATGATTTGGGAGATTGATTGAAAAATTGAGAAAGTATTGAATTTTATTGTTCTGAATATTTTGGAAAAGGGTTACGAGTTTTAAAATGAATTGAGAAATGAAGAAAGATTTTGAAATTTATTTCGTGATTTGGATTTAAGAAATTTCAGTAAATTGTTAAATTCGTTATTTTCATTTAATTTGATAAGTTATGAAAATGTTTTCGGAATGTTTTTAAGAAAATACAAGATTATAAAATAAAAATAATAATAAAATAAAATAAAATTGAATAATGTGCTTTATGAACCTGCATACGTTGATTTATGTCTTAAAGAAATCACTTGCATTCATTCTTCTGATGTTGATCCATACGTGATTACATTGTTGAATTGAGATTGAATATGTTTATTGATGTGATAATGTTATGCCATTGGAGTGTGCCATGGAATTGTGATTTGAATGGAAAGAAGAAAAGAAAATGGAAGCATATCATTTTGATAAATGATCTTGAGCATTGCTTATATGCTTTTGTGTGGGCGAGAGAGTTACGGATAGATAGTCACATGCACGTCGACGTATGGAAAATTATAGCCTTCTCCCGGCTACCCGCTTGAGGCAATAAGATCCTTGAGAAATCGGACTCGAATAGTTTACGGTAAAAATTTCGGTTTATCCGTTGTGTTTACGGAACTCTCGAGCCATGTGTTGTTGTGCATTGCTTATGTGATTGCCATTGCATCTATGAATTGTCAAGTTGATACATTCATGTTTTATAAACTTATAGGTTTATGACTGAAAGCCTAAAAATCATATGTTTTGCAAATGGAGATTTCAGCTACAGCAAGGAAAAGAAGCTTTTGAAAATGTGCTTTATGGATTTCAAAGAAATGTTTTCTAAGACCAGAAAAGAAAATGAATTTCAAGGATTTTACTTATATATTTGTTATAAACTATTACCCACGAGCTATAAGCTCACCCCCCCTTCATTCCCATGCACAGGTGATGAGAAGAAGATCGGGTGAAAGAAAATGAAGATTTCTATTTGCATATGTTTATAATGTATTATTGGTAAGTTAAATGGTTGCTGAGAAGTCTAGAATTTTTATGTATTGTGTACTTTGGTTTAGGGTTATGGGTAATGTATAAGGCTTGAAAATGCCACTATGATTTGTATAAAGCTGTGATTTATGAAATTGTGTATATAGTGAGTATAAGGTGTATGGATTTCTGGAATTATGCATTGCTTTAAGTTATGTATGGGATGTGTATATGATTATGATTATGATAAGGTATTGTGGTTTGAGATTTGGATAAGGCTATTGAGTTATGGTATTGCACATGGATAGTGCGATTGTATGTGAATGTATTTTGGATTGAGTTTGGTTATGAAAGAAATGAAAAGGAAAGGAATAAGAAAGAAAGAAAAGAAAAAGAAAAAAACTTATACCGGATTTAGAATGTCTTAAGGTTTCCAACACGACAGTGATTTCTAAGATTTTGTTCACGGATGTCGGTACTTGTATTTCAGTTCGAATGCTTCGATTCGATTTGTGATTCGTGATCGTTTGTTTGGTTTGTCTCCAAGCCAATTCGATTTGACTTTGTTTGTATGCTTCGCTTCCAAGTTGGCTTTCGATTCGTTAATGATTTGTTTCGCTTTGTGGTCAATCGTTTATTCGTTCCGCCTCTTTGTGATTCGTTCCATCTCCCATTTTCCGGTTGGGGCGCCGGTCTCCGGATCGGGTCCCAACATTTGTGGTATCAGAGCCCAGTAATATGATCTTACTTGGGCGTATGTGTATGAGTAAGAAATCGATAAGAGTTTGTAAGGATAAGATTGAGATTGTGAGAAAGTGTTAAGTGATCGTTTGCTTTTGATGACAAGAAGTATGATTGAATTAGTGCGATTGGGATATTGATGTGAATAAGTGTTCATAAATTATTCGAAGAATTACAGTGACTATTTGATTTAAGTATCAAGAGTATGATTGATTTTAAGATTGTGTGTATGGAAATAAAGATTAGAAATTCATGATGAGTTTGGATGATTTGACTACGAATATATAGGAGATGCAATAGCAGAATACTTGAAAGATGAGATAAATGATAGAGATATATATGTATAAAAGTTCAAAAGGTTGATTTTGAATGATGATTGGTTCATATTAAGGTTATTAAGAATTGGACCATTGACTTGTGTAAATATGTTAAGGAACATTGATTTGTGGGTATAGTAATATTGACATGGAATTGGTGGTATTAGATACAAGAAGTGAAGGATATCTCAATAAGAAGGAAATTAAATAAGAAAAGTTTTTGATTATGATCTATTGGAGAGAAATTAGTTAAGAGATTGTGATACTTGATAATGTTTTATTAGGAATTTCGTGAACGAAATTCTTTTAAGAGGGGGAGAATTGTTGGACCCCGATCCTTAAGTGGCAAATTAGAGATATGAAATGAATTCAATGAGTGTTTTCGAATATAAATTATGTTATAGAAGTTTTTACGCCTTAAGGAAATTGATGAGAAAAGGAATTTATTAGTTTTGATGACTTTGAAGATTAGTCTTGGTTATGAAAGTTTAGGTGGATGAGATGATTGAAATGGAAGTTGAAAGTAAGAAATAATTAGTGAAAGTGTTATATTTTGAAGAAAATTAGAAAGTTTGACTTTTTGGAGAAAAAAGTTGACTTTTGGTTTAGGCAAAATTTGAGGAAATGATCTTCATGAAATTGTAGCTTATGTTGAGAGCTTTTCGTAGCCATAAAGTATGTTATTTTTCGATATCGGGATTGAAAGTTATGATCTTTGAAAGTTAAGTGTATTTTGCTTTGGTTTTGAAAAATGCTCTAAGTGTAGGATGGTATATGTTGTGTTTTGAGACGATTTCCATACTGATGTGGTTTGAATTAGAGTAAATAGTTACGTGAAAGTTATAGAGAATTTGAATAGCTTTAAAATGATGTATGATATGTGATTTTTGGTTGTGGAGGTTGAAAGATATGATAATGTGAAATTTGGATATCACAGTAGGTGATGGATATCGGGCAGAAACTTCGATTGAAAAATTAACTTAGATAGAGGTTGAAGTTGTTTTGGAGTTCTTCATGAACATTGTAGAGCTTGTTTTTATCTTTCTATTGATATAAAGCACGAAAATATTGGACAAGGGAGTATAAAGTTATGATTTTTAGAAGTTCTGATGTTGGTTAGTCTGAAGCTGATAGACCAGTCAGCTTTGTGTGGAGTTTTTCACCCATTTAGAGGTCGATCTGATTCTTAAGGCCTTCACAAAAGTTGTAGAGGGTTCTTTTACCTTTCCATAGACACTAAGTTTGTCAAATTTGGAGTTCTGGATCTAAAGTTATGATGTTTACAAGTTTTGGTACTGTTGAGGAGTTTATCGATCGGTCACATTGTAGCAAACTTTTGATTCCCTTAGTGTCCGAACTTGCCTTTGAGTCCTTCTTGAAAATGGTAGAGCTGTCTCTTAGCTTTCAAACGAAACAAACCGCGTGTCATTTGGAGCTCGGAGTCAAAAGATATGAAAGTTTGAAGTTTAGAGGTCGGATTGCGTGGTCGATCGCTTAGCAACGGGCGACCGCTCGGCTGAGATGAATGCTACACAGTATATGCGACCCTTCGGCGATTGGTCGATCGGCCCGCGGGGTAGAATTTCAGCCGACCGACCTCTCTATAAATGTTATTGTGGATCCGATCGACTATTGAGCCTCTAAGACTTCCAAATTTGGGTCGGAAGTTAAGTGTAGAGTTCAGTCTCAGTTTTGTAATGGCTGAACTGACTTCGGTATTTTGGATATATCTTGAGCTATAGAGCTCTGATTGAGTTGATTCTTTTTGGAAATTAAAATAGAGACATGGGGCTACAAATGTTATGAAGGAGTCGAGCTATAAGGTAGCCTCTAATACTTTCAAATACGGGTTGGACGTTCGAGGTAGTGCTCAGTCTCGGTGTTGTAATGGCTGAATAGTGTTCAGTATTTTGGAGATATATCGATCGCTAGAGCTCGGATTGAACTGATTCTTTTTTAGAATTAAACTAGAGAGATGGGGCTACAAATGTTATGAAGGAACCGATCGACAATGGAGCATCTAAGCCTTTCAAATATGGGTCGGAAGTCAGGTGTAATGTTCAGCCTCGAGTCTGAAAAACGGACTTTAGTATTTTTAAGATATCTTGAGCTATAGAGCTCCGATCGATATGATTCTTGAAGCGATGGATTCGTAAGACATAGAGGGACATTTCTCTAAAGTTTTTAAGGCAAAAAGGCAGGGGTAATTTTGGAAGTTTACTTAAAGGGGTTAAGTTTATAGGCTTAAATGGAGGGCATATGGGTCATTCCCCATTTATTAAATGACATGGCAATATAAAAGACAGTGGTTGTCGTATAAGGCATAAGGAAGCACAGAAATGAAAGACTTAAAAAAATAAGAGAGAAGAGAGAAAGGAGAGCAAACTTCGGAGAAAAAAGAAGGGAGAGCTTAAGATTTCAGATTTTTGGGGGTTCAAGCTCAGTTTTTTGTTGATTCATGAAGGAAAAAGATGGGAGGAGAAGAGAGCTTTCTTCCAAGCCTAATAAATTCGAAAATGGTGAAAAGTTTGAGGTAAGAGAAAAGTTGAGCTTTGAGCTTTTCTTCGATTTATGGTTTAGAAATATGGAAAATGGTATGGGTTTGTGGAGTATGAAGTCAATTTTGATGATTGCTAAGTATGATGGGTTTAATTTGGGATTTTGAGAATTAGGGTTTATGCCCAAATTTGAAATTTGGGGCGTTTGGAAATTTGTAATTTAGAAAGCTTGAATATATGAGGGATTTATATTTTCTAAGTTCAATTTGTGGATTAAGTTATTTATGATCTTGAATTTGGGTGAAATTGCTTTAGGTGAAGTTAAATTGGAAGAAAGAAGGAACCAATGGGCAAATTGGGGCTAGGAACAACTTTCTAGCATCGAATCGAGGTGGGTACCTGTTTATAATAGAATTTATAAGCCACTACTGCTTTCTTTAAATAAAGGGATTTCCTTATTTCAATTGCATCATAAGTGTTGCATCATTGTGTGAATGATTTGAAAAATCATCATTGATTCCATACATGAGCTTTTGATGAATTGCAAAATACATTTGTGTTATGCCTCGAAAGATTCCATGGCATTTCGTATATTCGAAAGAAAGAGCATTCAATAAATGATATTGAGCTTGAATATGATAAAGGCTTGAAAAATTATGATTTCCGATTAGTTTTAAGAGCTTTTATAAAATATGGTTTTATGTAAAAGTTTGAAAACTTGTGATTTCCGCATAAATTCGGAAATGTATAGAAAATATTGTTTATGGAAATATTTGAAAGTTTTGATTCTTAAAAATGCTTTGAAATTGTGTAGAAAATGGTTTATGTAAATGTTTGAAAATTTATGATTTCCGAATACTTTCGAAATTAGTTAGAAAATGTTGTTTATAAAAGTGGTTGGAAGATTTCGATTTCCGAATGTCTAATGTTTATATAAAAAAAAAGTATTTGAAAAATTATGATTTCCGACATTGTTTATAAAAGTGTTTGAAAATGTTACGATTTCCAAACTTGTTTATAAAAATGTTTGACAAAGTGTGATTTCCGAAATGCATTTGAAATTGTTTAGAAAATAAGGTTTATTTAAATGTTGAAAAGTAAGATTTTCAAAAGGTGTTTGAAATGGTTTTAGAAACTGTTTTAAGAATTTATACAAGTTTTAAATGTTTGATAAATTAAGAAAATTTCTGAATTTTCGAAAAATGACACAAATGCCCAATTTCTTGTCTTCAAATGATTTGGGAGATTGATTGAAAAATTGAGAAAGTATTAAATTTTATTGTTCCCGAATATTTTTGGAAAAGGGTTACGAGTTTTAAAACGAATTGAGAAATGAAGAAAGATTTTGAAATTTATTTCCGTGATTTGGATTTAAGAAATTTCATAAATTGTTAAATTCGTTATTTTCGACGAATTTGATAAGTTATGAAAATATTTTCGGAATGTTTTTAAGAAAATACAAGATTATAAAATAATAATAATATAATAATAAAATAAAATTGAATAATGTGCTTTATGAACCTGCATACGTTGATTTATGTCTTAAAGAAATCACTTGCATTCATTCTTCTGATGTTGATCCATACGTGATTACATTGTTGAATTGAGATTGAATATGTTTATTGATGTGATAATGTTATGCCATTGGAGTGTGCCATGGAATTGTGATTTGAATGGAAAGAAGAAAAGAAAATGGAAGCATATCATTTTGATAAATGATCTTGAGCATTGCTTATATGCTTTTGTGTGGGCGAGAGAGTTACGGATGGATAGTCACATGCACGTCGACGTATGGAAAATTATAGCCTTCTCCCGGCTGCCCGCTTGAGACAACGAGATCCTTGAGAAATCAGACTCGGATAGTTTACGGTATAAACTTCGGTTTATCTGTTGTGTTTACGGAACTCTCGAGCCATGTGTTGTTGTGCATTGCTTATGTGATTGTCATTGCATCTATGAATTGTCAAGTTGATGCATTCATGTTTTATAAACTTATAGGTTTATGGCTGAAAGCCTAAAAATCATATGTTTTGCAAATGGAGATTTCAGCTACAGCAAGGAAAAGAAGCTTTTGAAAATGTGCCTTACGGATTTCAAAGAAATGTTTTCTAAGACCAGAAAAGAAAAAGAATTTCAAGGATTTTTCTTATATATTTATTATAAACTATTACCCACGAGCTATAAACTCACCCCCCCTTCATTCCCATGCACAGGTGATGAGAAGAAGATCGGGTGAAAGAAAATGAAGATTTCTATTTGCATGTGTTTATAATGTATTATTGGTAAGTTAAATGGTTGTTGAGAAGTCTAGAATTGTTGTGTATTGTGTACTTTGGTTTAGGGTTATGGGTAATGTATAAGGCTTGAAAATGCCACTATGATTTGTATAAAGCTGTGATTTATGAAATTGTGTATATAGTGAGTATAAGGTGTATGGATTTCTGGAATTATGCATTGCTTTAAGTTATGTATGGGATGTGTATATGATTATGAGTATGATAAGGTATTGTGGTTTGAGATTTGGATAAGGCTATTGAGTTATGGTATTGCACATGGATAGTGCGATTGTATGTGAATGTATTTTGGATTGAGTTTGGTTATGAAAGAAATGAAAAGGAAAGGAATAAGAAAGAAAGAAAAGAAAAAGAAAAAAATTTATACCAGATTTAGAATGTCTTAAGGTTTCCAACGCGATAGTGATTTCTAAGATTTTGTTCACGGATGTCGGTACTTGTATTTCAGTTCGAATGCTTCGATTCGATTTTTGATTCGTGATCGTTTGTTTGGTTTGTCTCTAAGCCAATTCGATTTGACTTTGTTTGTATGCTTTGCTTCCAAGTTGGTGGCTTTCGATTCGTTAATGATTTGTTTCGCTTTGTGATCAATCGTTTATTCGTTCCGCCTCTTTGTGATTCGTTCCGTCTCCCGTTTTTCGGTTGGGGTGCCGGTCTCCGGATCGGGTCCCAACAGATAATATGTTTATGAAATCATGTTTTAGGAAATGGTTTTCGAAATATCTTATGTTCATGAAAAATAAGATTCCAAAATGTGCCATTTGGAAAAACGGTTTTCAATTCATGAATTACATGTTATGTGGGTTTGGTGTAATCCATTCAAGAATGTCACGTGCATGTTGACTAAGTTAAAGGCTTCTCTTGCTTGCCCGCTAGTGGCACAGAGCTCCTTCATAGACTCCCTCATGTTTACGTCTACGCAAAATCACTATTTGGGATTGTGATAGTACGTCAGGTTTATGACTGCACAGGACCATTATGTGGAAACGTGTAGTTCATCATGTTTATGGATCTACCCAAACCATTCTGATGTGTTTATGTGCTTATTAGATGTTAACAAGTTTGATGCATTCATGATTTGTAGTTTGTGAATTTTGGTTATGAATTTAAGAATGATACTTTTATGAATTCAATTAGAACTTGTATTGGCAAATGAATATTTCAAAGGTTTTGCTTATTTTTCCATTATCAACTGTTACCCACAAGCTTTCAGCTCACCCCTCCATTTCCATCCCACTTCAATTGAAGAACATGAGAATGAGTAATCAAGGGTCAAGGCATCAATCTGATTATGCATACTTTTGTATTTTAAGCTAGTTTTGTAAAACAAGGCTTTAGTTGCATTTTGAACAATTCTAGTTATGTAAACTTTGTATTTTTGGATTATGATGTATTGTGGCTCGAAATGCCCACTAAAGCTTTGTAAAAAAAACTCTTATCTTTTTATGTTAATGAAGTATGATTGTGTTTTGCCGACGACATTTTCAAATTGTTCATTTCACTTTCAAGTTTTTTTCATAGGGGTAAAAATGTGTGTTTTGATTTTATGGGAAATAATGTATTAATCTGGGCTGAATTAAACAAATTTGTCTTCTTGTAAGTTTTATATTATTTTTCTAGCTTTTCAGAGCTATATAGTATGAAAATTTTGGACATTGGAGTTGAGAAATATGATCATTAGAAGTTTGTGATGCTACATAGGATGGACATTCGGGACAACTACATTGATTTGAATCTTTAAACACCCTTTTTGAGGCAAAATATTTTTTTGGGGTATTCATAGAAGTTGTAGGTCTTGAAGTCTTCTTTGAAATGATCTTTGAATGACCTTAATATGATATTTTTAGTGAAAGTTATGCCCTTTTTATCAATACAGGTCGGAAGAAGAAAAACAGGAAGGGGAAAGTCACGATTGCGACTCTGCGGCCCCCTCCATAAGCTTGAACATATTCTACTCTTTTGATCATAACTTTGTCGTATGACCTCGAAATGACCTGATTTTTGAACCAATAGATTCCTAATACATTTCTCTATCTCTCTACAGACATTTATAGCTTTTGGTATTGATTTGAAAAAGATCAATTGAATCAAAGTAAGGGTATCGGTTGGAAGAGCAAGAATTGGATATTTCACTTAACATACTTCAGTTTTTAGATGATATATTGATCTATAGAGTTCCAAATGAGATGATTCTTATTTTTAAATAAACTAGAGACATATATATATAAATACTCTGAAGAAATTGAATTTTAATTCAATTTCTAAGACTTTCTATTTTTGGATGGAATTTGAGTATAGTGTACTGTTTCAGTTTAATACCAATCCAAAATTGTTTGGGCTATAAATTTCAGATTTATGAACTAAATTGAATGATTTTAGTGTCATTAGAAACTTAAGAAAATAGGGGAACAAATGTTTTAAAGAAGTCAATTTGTAATTCCAGTTTGAGGTTTCCCGAAATCTGTTCTGAAATAGGAGAAATGAGTTTGTTTTTTATGTTTGATTGGTGTGGGTGATTGGACCAAATTTATACTATAAATTAGGCCCGTTTTCTCTAGTAATTATGCATCTGTTGACTCCTGATCTATGATTTTTATGCTAATTTTGGTCCCGCACATTGAGTTTTGATAAATTGCACATTGTCAGTATTTTGTTGTCATTTGTCATTAATTCGCATAATTTTATTGGGACAATTGATACGCAAATGGGTTGTATTTTGTAGGACCAAAGGAGTCAACATTCAAGAAGTCAACATACCGCGAGATTCGCTGGGGCGAACCCAAACCTCCATTCGCCGCGGCGAATAAATTAAATGCAATTACTTCGCTGCGACGAGTGACCATCCGGACTTCGGCGGCGAACTCCATGCTCATTCGCCGCAGCCGAATGTCCGTAACCCGCCTATATTTGGCAAAGTATCCATTTATTCGACCCGCCCACACGTATCCCTATAAAAACTTGCCATTTAGGGCAAAAAGGACGGCCGCACGTAGTTTTTCTTTTCCTCCTTTTCTTCGTTCTTCTCGTTTCTTTCATTCTTTTCTGTTTTCGCTTCTATTAGGTTTTCATTACGTATTCTGAGTTCAGCCACGCATAACGCTCGCTATCTTCATCTTCAACAGTTAAATAAATCGATCATGAGTATCGGTGATTCTCCAGCGATGAT
This sequence comes from Erythroxylum novogranatense, assembly GCA_029891385.1. Taxonomy (NCBI): domain Eukaryota; kingdom Viridiplantae; phylum Streptophyta; class Magnoliopsida; order Malpighiales; family Erythroxylaceae; genus Erythroxylum; species Erythroxylum novogranatense. The sequence goes on along the minus strand of CM057231.1, from coordinate 18,458,338 downwards.
GGAGTTGGCGGAGTCATGAGCGGCTAAATCAAGATTCTCCGAAAATGTAGCGAAGGTCGGAGTTCCATGAGCTTCAAGGGTAATCAACCATAGTTTTAGATTTTGTCATGTTTTGTAAAACCTCCGAGTTGGAGATTGCGATATATGATGGATTGAATCCGCTATAGTTTAATTGGATGTAAAACTTTGATTTATGGTGTGGATTAGTTTGTGTTGGATATTGTTCAAATACATGAAGTTTCATGTATGTTAAACAGATTTGCATGAGTTAATTTAATCTACCTAGTTGTGTTTGATTGAATTGATTGTGTTTTATCTGGTTAACTTATTGCATAAATCATTTCATGCCATACACTAGGGTTTTAACAAGCTTTAATTTATCGAGTTGATCAATTAAATCTTGGACTTAACGAGTTGTTAAGGTTGTGTTTTCAAACTTAGTGGATTTTAAACCCGATATTTATTTTGAGTGATGATGACCGAAGCCGCATTTTGGAGAGTTTTAATTAATAGTTTTCAGTCTCATTTAATTTAAATTGCCTTATCTTTCAAAATCCCAAAATATTTACCTTTGCTTTAGTTTAGTTTAATTTTAGATTAATCAATCAAAACCCCCTTTTTATTGCTTTCATTGCATGCATAATTCAAACATTAGGCTAGTCTAGGATCAATTGGTGCATTGGTTCCTTGAGAGTCGACCCGAGGTTGCATCCTGTATTGCAATCCTTGGTATAAATTTTATTTGACCGGTTTCCAAGGATCAATTCTTAAATTGAACGATAAGCCGCCGATCAAATTGGCGCCGTTGCCGGGGAATCAAATTAATTGGTTCTCTAGGTTAGCCAGTGTTTGTTTTGATCTTAATTTTTGTTGTTTACATTTTGTTTGCATTGCATAATTTTATTTAATTTCTTTTCTGCCTAAGTGTTTTTAGTGTTAATCCTGTTTGTGATTTCATTATGCTTTGTTTTAAGTGTTTATTCTGATTCGTTTGCTTTGCTGGTCTGTGCTTCTTGGCTGTGACGAGTTCATCATTCGTCACAGCGAGTTCATTAGTCGCCGCAGCGAGTTCATATATTCGCCGCAATGAAAGTTACATTTATTCGATTCATTGCAATAATTACTACACGCCGCAATGAACTCGAGTGAATTGAAGCCTTCATATCCATTGTCGCTTTAGTGAGCTATCTTAGGTGAACTTCTCTTGTGCATGCCCGTAGACTTAGGCTAGTTCATTTTCAACCTGAAATTGAGCGACACCTTAGACAACTTAGGAAAACAAGAGAGAGCAAGAAAGACTTAGACACTAGATCGACTAGAATCGAGATGGTGAACACCAAGAATATCCCGGTCAACCACCGAAATGGAGATCACGGTCTTAACGGTGACCGAGAACGCGTAGATGACAACAATGCGAACATCGACGTAGAACCATCCGAGAAGCTACAACCTCGGACGTAAACTACGATCCTTTCATCGCGTCGCCTAACTTCGACGTAAATTTGAAGTTAAAGGTTTATTGATTAACTCCTACCCAAATTTCACGGTTTGGCGGGAGAGGACCCTACATGCATCTTGGGCCCTCACAATGATCTGTCAAAGTATGAAGCCTGTAGGAGCACATCTGGATCAGGTGCTGTGGAAGGTATTCCACTTGTCGTTAGAAGGAAAGGCCCGGGAGTGGTACATGAGCCTCCCAAGGCATGTCGCGAATGCCTATCATAGTTGGGCCAACTTGGAAAGCTTTCTGAAAAATATTTTCCAGCCTCGAGGACTTCGTCAATGCGAAAAGAGATTTATTCCGCCAAGCAGGATTACGACGAATCCTTATATGACTTTTGGAACAGATTCCAAGATCTGTTATCTCGGTGCCCCCATCATCAGATCCCTGATGAACAATTGGTTCAATATTTTTACGATGGGGTGAAAATCGGAAAAGGGAATGTTGGATCTTTGCGTCGGGAGGTTCGTTGATTGACCTCACCGCACCTGAAGCATGGGCCTTGATCAAGAGGATGGCCCTAAATCATCAGCAATATAGTGTCAGAGATTCCAGGAATGTGAATGAAGTAGGAGTCATGACGGCTCAAACTAAGAGTATGAAAAGCCTCGAATCGAAGGTGGATTCCTTGGAGCATAGGATAACTTCACAGTTATCCTCGATCACGGCTGAGCTTAAGAATCAATGTGCATCGCCCATCGCCTTCCATCGAATCGTCGCACCTAGTTGCGAATCTTGTGGATCGGTGATGCACATTTCATTCTGTCCGGAAGGTATGAAGAAGTGTCCATTGTTTACCCGCGGACAAAATTCTAAGTGGGACCGTACTCAACACATATAACGAAGGATGGAGATCTCATCCTAACTTCAGTTGGAGGAATAATGAAGGAAGAGCACCCAACCGTTTTCAACAAGGGAGTGGAGTCGACCATCTACAAACCAGCTTCCGATCGTGAAGCGTTGACGGTGCAACCACAGCCACCAAAAGAGGACACTAATCAGCTTCTGCATGGTATGATGACGTTGATGAAAGAGGAACGAACTTCTACAGCAAATCAATTCAACGCCATCGTGAACCTCATCCAACAGGACTCTGCTAAGAATGCTGCCCGCTTTAGTGCCTTGGAGAAACGCATGGAGCAATAGGAGACCAAGGCCGAGAACATGAACGCCTATGTCACCCAATTGTCTAATAATTTGAGTGACAACCAAGCTCGGAGCAGTGGATCCATTCCCTCCAACACGGTAATAAACCCGAAGAGTTTAAATACAATTGAGTTGAGGAGTGGAAAGAAAGTGCATTTCGACATTCCTGAAGAAGAAGAATGCACCGAGGAAATTGAGGTTGAAGAAGCACCTCAAGTGAGAGAGAAGCAAGCTGTGCGATCAGAGAGTGATCGCGAAGAAGAATTGTTGAGGAACAAGAAGCAATCAACAATTGAGGATAAAGAGCAATCATCGAGCATTTCGGGAAGAAGAGGCGATAAGGATAAATCGGCGAAATGAACCAGCCAAGAAGGAAGTCAACTTAAAGGACCTCCCTTTTCGAACTCAGTGTCGATGAGCAAGAGAGTCAATGAGCTCAAACACGAAAAAGAAATCATTGACCTATTTGGGAAGGTTGAAGTCAACGTGCCCCGCTGGATTTGATTAAGAAAGTGCGGCCACGCCAAGTACGAAGGATTTGTGCACAAACAAGCGAAAATTTAGGCCTAATGAACGTGTCCGGTGAGTTCAAATGTGTCGGCTTTATTTAAGCCCCAAATCCCAAATAAAGTGCCAAGATCCAGCTCATTTACCATTCCTTGTGTTATAGGAAAGGTAACAATTGGGAGAGCATTATTGGATTTGGGAGCGGCGATTAACGAATGCCAAATCATCTATGAAGCCCTGGCGTTAAGAGCATAAAGCCTACTTGGTAGTCTTACGGTTGGTGATAGATCATTCCGACATCCAAAGTGGCAATCATCGAGGATATCTTGGTCCAAGTGAAAGGTTTAGTGTTTCTGCCGATTTTACGTGTTGGACATGACCTCGAAGTTGTGCAGACACTTCTTTGATTCTTGGTCAATCTTCCTTCTGGACGGTGGTACAAATATCAATATGATGGAAGGAAGATTACCATGGAGGTAGGTGATCGATCAATAAGCTTCAAGATGTATGAAGCCATGAAACACCCATACGAGGATTACTCACTCCTTGGAGTCAACATGCTTAGTGTTCTTTCTACTCATTCAGACTCTGATGAGGATCTGCACGATAAGTCGTCTAATCTTGAATTGTGTTCGCTCGGCATCCAAGAGAATTCTTCGATTGATTCTTTCAATTGTCCAGAAAAATGCAGAAACCTTTTCTCCCTTGAGCTTCCTAAGTTGGTCCCTTCCATTTTACAACCCCCAGAGTTAGAACTAAAGCCCTTACCTCACTCATTGAAATACGCTTTTCTGGAGCCCAATAATAAATTACCAGTCATAATTGCAAATTCATTATCTGAGCTTGAAGAAAAGCAACTTTTGAAAGTGTTGACAGAGCATAAGCGCGCAATAGGGTGGTCATTAGCAGACATACCTAGGATTAGCCCGACCCTTTGCACTCATAGGATATTTTGAATGAGGGTTCCAAGGCGGTAAGGCAACCCGGTGAAGATTGAACCCGCTAACTGGATGTAGTGAAAAGGAAATCACAAAGTTGTTAAGTCTTTGGGATTATTTATCCCATCTCGACGGTGAATGGGTCACCCCATTCATGTGGTTCCCAAAAAGCGGGATCCTTGTGGTGAAAATGAGAGGATGAACTCATCCCTACTAGAGTGCAAAATTAAATGGCGAGTTTGTATTGACTATCGCAAATTAAACGACGCCACTCGAAGGACCATTTTCCTTGCCATTCATCGATCGATGCTAGAAAGGCTAGCCGGAAATCGCGTTCTTGTTTCTTAGATGGTTTCTCGGGGTACTTCCAGGTACCCATTGCACCTGAGGACCAAGATAAGACCACATTTACTTGTCCCTTCGGCACCTTTGCGTATCGCGGGATGCCTTTTGGTTTATGTAATGCCCCGGTACCTTCGGCGTTGTGTGATGGGATGGCCGCCTTCGCGATTTTTGGAAGAAAGTATGGAAGTCTTCATGGATGACTTCACAGTTCACGGCAATTCATTCGATTCTGTCTCTTTAACCTTGACTAAAGTTCTTAAGAGATGCATCGAGAAGAACTTGATCCTTAACTTCGAAAAATGCCATTTTATGGTAAATGAGGGTATTGTGCTTGGACATTTGATTTCAAAGAAAGGAATTGAAGTCGACAAAGCTAAAATCGAAGTCATATCTTCCCTGCCTTATCCTACCTGCGTCCGTGATATCAGGTCATTCCTAGGTCATGCAGGATTTTACAGGCGATTTATTAAGGATTTTAGCAAAATCGCCCTTCCTCTTTCAAAACTCTTGCAAAAGGATGAGAAATTTGAGTTTAATGCTTCATGCCAAAAGGCTTTTGATACACTTAAAGCCAAACTCATTTCCCCTCCTATTCTGGTTGCCCCTGTTTGGCATTTGCCTTTTGAACTTTCATGTGATGCTTCCAATTATGCTGTGGGAGCCATGTTAGGAAAACATGAAGAGAAGTTAGCTCGAGTTATTGCATACGCGTCCAGAACTTTAGATCCAGCTCAAGCCAACTACACCACAACTGAGAAAGAGCTCTTTGCAATAATCTTCGCATTAGAAAAATTCCGGCAGTATTTGCTCAATTCCCATGTCATCATTTTCACCGATCACGCATTTATTAAGTACCTCTTGACGAAGCCACAATCGAAACCCAGATTGATCCGTTGGACTTTGCTCCTTCAAGAGTTTGATATTGAGATTAAAGATCGAGCCGGTGCAGCAAACCAAGTAGCTGACCATCTGAGCAGACTACCACAAGATACTAAAGGAGTGGACTCTTCCGATCTGACTTGTGATTCTTTTCTGGATTCTGTCCTGTGTGCCGCAGTTCTCAAGGAGCCTTGGTATGCGCATATTGTCAATTACTTAATGACAAATTTAACCCCTATCTGTATGACTCGGGGGCAGGCTCAGAAATTGAAGAGTGAAGCTCGGCATTACATTTGGGACGAGCCTTACCTTTGGAAGATATGCAGTGACCAAGTGATTCGTCGATGTGTCACTGATGAAGAATTCAATGACATACTATCGGCTTGCCACTCCATGGTGCATGGGGACATTTTAGTGCTAGAAGAACACTAGAAAAGTTTTGGATTCGAGATTCTTCCGCCTACAATTTTCGGGACTCTTTCCATTTTTGCCAAGCGTGCGAAAAGTGTCAACGTTTCGGAGGGTTAGGGAAGCGCCATGAGATGCCGCAACAACCAATGATGTTCTGCGAAATCTTTGATGTTTGGGGTATCGACTTCATGGGACCGTTCCCCATCGCTCGGGTTCGTGTATATTCTCTTAGGAGTGGACTATGTTTGAAATGGATCGAGGCTGTACCACTAGACAAGATGACGCAGCAAATACTAAATTCCTCAAATCCAATATCTTCGTCGATTTGGAATTCCCAAAGCAATGGTGAGTGATCGTGGGACCCATTTTGCAACCGGTTATTACTAACTTGCTTTCCAAATTTGGAGTTACCCATAAGGTCTCTACTGCCTACCACCCACAAACTAATGGTCAAGCAGAAGTTTCAAACAGAGAGGTTAAGCACATTTTGGAAAGGATAGTCAAGCCTCTAAAAGGATTGAGTCTGCGTTTAGAGGAAGCATCGTGTGGCGATCGCTTATAAATCCCCGATAGGAATGTCCCCATACCGGTTGATTTATGAAAAGGCCTGTCATTTACCTGTGGAGCTAGAGCATAAGGCCTATTGGGCAATAAAACAATGCAACATGGATTTTGACCTATCGGGAATGGAAAGGAAACTCCAGCTGCAAGAATTAGAGGAGCTGCGACTTGAAGCATATGAGCACTCTCGGCTCTACAAGGAAAAGGCCAAACTGATACATGACAAGATTCTTCTCCAAAAGACTTTTAAGGAAGGCGACAAGGTGCTCTTGTATAAAGCCCGCTTCACATTCAAACCTGGCAAATTCAATCATCGTTGGGAAGGGCCTTATGTGGTAGTTAAAGTACATAATTTTGGTATGATAGAACTTTTGCAGGAACAAACTGGCGCACGATTTCAGGTCAATGGACATCTGCCCAAGCTCTATCATGGGACTCCTCAACCGCCAGTAATTATCAAAGTTACTTCTTTCCTCACTTGTTTATCTGTTATATGTCTCTGCTTTTGTTGCAAATTTTTATCGTTGTGATTCATTGTTTAAGTGTGGGGGAAAGACCCAATCAATAGGCTTAAATGTAGTTAGGTAGGATTTTCTGTTCTGCTGCAAATAATTTGATTTCCCTTTGTTAGCTCTATGATCTTTCTAGTTTACTAAAGCATGATTAGATTGAAGTGAATGGTTGATACGTGGGATGTTTTGGGTTCGCCGCATGCGAACTTTCTTTGTTCGCCTTGGCTAATGTAGGTTTTCGTTTTATTCGCCACGGCTAGCGATCGCCTCGTCATGGCGAACCCTCCGAACCGTTGGACATCTCTTTTGTCCAAGGACCCTTTCGCCTCTTTTCCTTTCGCGCCTTTTGTTTGCTTCTCACCCTATTCATTCTCCTTCTTCCTCTTTCTTTTCTCCTCATTCTCTCGTTTCTTCGCCACCTCTGTTCTCATTCCTCCGTAGTCGTCTCCTTCAAAGTCTCCTCCACTATCGACTCTCGTAAGCCTCTTTTCTTTGTTCGCTTTCATTTTCGTTGTTTAATGTTTAGTTAGGGTACAGCGGTATTTGTTAAGCCGTGTGGTTCTGAGAATAAATCGCCGTCGCGCGACGAACTTCATAATTCGTCGCGATTAACGAAGAAGCCCATTCGTCGCAGCGAACACCCCGCTTTCGTCATGACGAATGGATGCGGACCTCGATTCGTGGTGACTTCTGAGTGTGAGTCGCGACGAGGAGGGTGATTCTGTATGATTTTGCCGGTTAAGTTTTGTTTCTATTACTTGTAATTGCAGGAATCATGTCTCAAACTCACAATGCTAGCAGTAGCGAGAAACCTCCTCCTCTTGCTCCCTCCGCGGTTCCGTCTCATGAGTCTCCTCCACCTGCAGTTGCCTCAGCTTCTCCCGAGGTGACCATGCTTCGAGCGGACATCCGTCGTCTTGAGACTCAAATGGAGGCTGACCGCTAGACCTTCCGCTCCATACTGAACATGATTACCACTCGTCTTTAGTCACCCGTTCCGCCTCCGGTCACGGCTGCTCCTAACTCTTTTACTATAGTTCCGCCTCACCTTCTTTTTCGTGCTCCTCGTCTTCTTGCCCTCCCGAACCTTTGTTGAGGATGATCCTCCTATTTAGTTTAGCATGTTCTTTCATCTTACGTTATTTTGTTTTTGCTGTATTTTCTTTTATTCGATATCTTTTGTTCTAGGCTAGCTCTTTGAATCCTTCATGTTGTGTAACTTGTCGTTTTGAGCTTCATGCTATATCCACATTTCTGTTTTGTCTATTTTTGTTTCGTTTCCTCTGTGCCCTGCTACTTTTGTCATTGTGGACAATGCCATGTTTAAGTGTGGGGGAGTCGTTCCCTTTTATATTTTGCATTGTACACCTATTAAAACTTGTGCATAATTTTGTGGGCCCGTTGCTTTTACTGATAAATTTGGACTCAATCAAACATTTTCAGACTCGTTCTTTTGTGCCCTTGCATGCAAAGCCCTTATAAGTTTCAAATCGATACTTGAGTTTTTGTGAAAATGCTCTCCATTCTTGAACGATAATTGGTTTTGGCAAAATTTTAACTTTTGAAGTTTTCAAAACAAAGTAAATGGGAGCATGCTAACAAGGTAGCATTTTAAGTTTTAAGTTTTGAGATTGATCATTGAGACAAAACCTTGTTGGAAGGATATTCGAGCCAAAGATTTTCTTCTATATTTTGTGTGTGCATCCGCTTAGTTCATGCTTCTCTAGAACTTGTGTCGGTTTTACTCAAAGCTTGATGGACTAGATTTTGTGGATATGATAGAGGCATTCTTTCTTTCAGCCCTTTCCCCAAACACCAACCCCTAAACACCGTTCCTTGCTAGCCCTTTGAGCCTTCTTCATATGAGCATTTGCATGCATTATTTTCAGATAGCGTCAATAGTCGGTTTGTTCTATTTTAGTGAAAAAAAAGTTAGTCTTGTTTATTCCAAAAGGGATAATAATGTATTGAATCCCAAAATGGGATTAGTATCTCAAAAAAATCAATCAAAATTTAGTTTAGTAGAGGTCTAGTTTCAAGATAGATTATTGACATCAATCCTCATTTTATGCCATGCTCATATTTTCTTTTCTCACATCATCCATTCATTTAGCCTTCCGCTCATTACAACCCTTAAAGACCTCTTGATCTTCAAATTGATAGTCCTTATAGTGGAGAAATAAAATTGATACAAGCTTATGGTAGGAGATGTATTAAGTAGATTGAGAGAAAATATCCCTACTATACAAGTGAGTTGGCGTAAACACCATATCCCGAGTGATTCTCCGTTGTTCAATCTCTTGTGCTTAAATTCTTTCAATGTTTGTTTTATTAGCACTCTTTCAATTTGTTGCGTTAGAATTACGATAAAGTGGATTGAGTCAATTTTGGTTGTTGTTTGAGCATGGGGCAGAATTTTCTTTTACTCTTGTACCTTTTGACTCTTATAAGCTTTGTTCAGAGTACAAAGGTTTAAGTGTGGGGATTTGATTGGACCAAATTTATACTATAAATTAGGCCCGTTTTCTCTAGTAATTATGCATCCGTTGACTCACGATCTATGATTTTATGCTTATTTTGGTCCCGCACATTGAGTTTTGATAAATTGCACATTATCGTATTTTGTTGTCATTTGTCATTAATTTCGCATAATTTTATTGGGACAATTGATACTGCAAATGGGTTGTATTTTGTAGGACCAAAGGAGTCAACATTCAAGAAGTCAACATCTTGCGAGAGATTCGCCGGGCTTAACCAAACCTCCATTCGCATGGCGAATAAATTAAATGCAATTACTTATTGCGACGAGTGACCATCCGGACTTCGCGCAGAGCGAACTCTGACCATTCGCCGCGCGAATGTCGGGTTACCCGCCTATATTTGGCAAAGTATCCCTTGTTCGACCCCGCCCGACGTATCCTATAAAACTTGCCATTTAGGGCAAAAAGGACGGCCGCCTGAGTTTTCTTTTCCTCCTTTTCTTCGTTCTTCTCGGTTTCTTTCATTCTTTTCTGTTTTCGCTTCTAATAGGTTTTCATTACGTTACTGAGTTCAACCACGCACAACGTTCATTGTCTTCATCTTCAACAGTTCGTAAATCGATCATGAGTATCGGTGATTCTCCAGCAGTGATGGAGTTGGCCGGAGTCATGAGCGGCTAAATCAGTATTCTCCCGAAAATGTAGCGAAGGTCGGAGTTCCATGAGCTTCAAGGGGTAATCAACCATAGTTTTAGATTTTTGTCATGTTTTGTAAAACCTCCGAGTTGGAGATTGCGATATATGATGGATTGAATCCGGCTATAGTTTAATTGGATGTAAAACTTTGATTTATGATGTGGATTAGTTTGTGTTGGATATTGTTCTGAAATACATGAAGTTTCATGTATGTTAAACAGATTTGCATGAGTTAATTTAATCTACCTAGTTGTGTTTGATTGAATTGATTGTGTTTTATCTGGTTAACTTATTGCATAAATCATTTCATGCCATACACTAAGGGTTTTAACAAGCTTTAATTTATCGAGTTGATCAATTAAATCTTGGACTTAACGAGTTGTTAAGGTTGTGTTTTCGAAACTTAGTGGATTTTAAACCCCGATATTTATTTTGAGTGATGATGACCGAGCCGCATTTTCAGGAGAGTTTTAATTAATAGTTTTCAGTCTCATTTAATTTAAATTGTCTTATCTTTTCAAAATCCCAAAAATATTTACCTTTGCTTTAGTTTAGTTTAATTTTAGATTAATCAATCAAAACCCCCTTTTTATTGCTTTCATTGCATGCATAATTCAAACATTAGGCTAGTCTAGGATCAATTGGTGCATTGGTTCCTTGAGAGTCGACCCGAGGTTGCATCCTGTATTGCAATCCTTGGTATAAATTTTATTTGACCGGTTTCCAAGGATCAATTCTTAAATTGAACGATAAGCCGCCGATCAGTGGGCATGTCACCCTTATGGGATGTTTGTTCAGATGTCACTTAGGGCTTCAGGCACGTGACTCGTGAGGGCGGGGGCCCAACAATGAACAACAATAAAGAAACTTGCTGCAGTGAGGAGAAACCAAGGGGTATTTGGCTAGGGACTGGAATGGGGGTTGAAGCATTTTTTTAGAAAGAGACCCATGAAGGGTAAATATTTTGACGCCAGTTCGGAGGCAACATTGACACCACGACCTGGGTTAAGTATTTTTTATTATTTTGTTGTTTCTTTGTCTCATTAGAAATTGAGTTGTTATCCTATGTTTATTGAATTGGGCTTTGTGTATGGATAATCGGATTTTCATTATTATTCAGTTATTTGTGATTGAACTTATGAGGTATTATGAGATGATGATTTTAATGCATTCATTGAATCATTAATTGCAAACCCATTACAAGAATTTTTATATATCTGTAATCGTTATGTTGAAATTTATGTGTAGCGACTAATGATTCGTAATCATTAAGGATAACTTGACCTAAATTAAATGACACATTGTATGTAGTTGTTGTCTTGATTAATCGATTTTCCTAATTTATAATACTACTACCTAATTAAATCTAGAGATCATATCCTAGGTTATTCGGTGGTTAGGTTTAATTAACGATCATACCTCGATTAAACAAAACCTAAGAAAAAACTCGGGTTAATTATTAATCCACAATTAATAGTCGCTAGGAGAGGTTAAAGAACAACAAATAAATAAAATATTCTTAGTTAGGGTGTAGGATGAGATTGAACCAAAGAATCGGGTCCCTATCGAATTTCCCTATTTTATCATTTTTTCATATTTTCTTTAATTTGTTTTTATTAGTTTGTTTTATTTTATTTTCTTCTTTTAAAATCCAAACTCCCTGTTAAACCTAGACACTAGTTAATTTCATTCCATAAACTTTACACACACTCTCTGTGGGATAGACCTAGACTCACCATTACTATAATAGTAGTCTAGTTATTTTATTTTGACTAGCGTAATAAAACGTGGTTAATTTTTGGCACCATTGTTAGGGAGTGCGGTGTTTTAGTTCTTATTTGTGATTTAATTCGTATTTTGTATATATTTGTTCATAATTAATTTCTTCTTTGTTATTTTGTGATCTTTTCATTTTTATTTCGTGTTTGAAAAAACACGATATGGAAGGAAGTAATTTCTTTTATAACTCATATTCTCAATCCTATAACAATGTTTGGACTAATCAACCTAACTTTTGTTATGGATGGGATAATCATCAGAATTACTTCCATAATAGTTTGCAAGATGCACAACAATTCTTATACAAACCAAAAGCTTCCTATCACGACTCCGGTCCATCTCTAAAAGAGTTGAATAATATTTTGAAAGCTAATACTTTGCAAATGCAGCAGGATACTTTACAATTGCAGAAGGATGGAGGGCAATTTCTAAGAAACACATAGTCTAGATCCCAAGTTTCAGAAAGCCAACACGATTAAGGTCCCTCTTTAGAAGAACTTGTTAAGAATCTTGCTGCTAGCAATTTACAATTTCAATAGGATATGTAGCAATAGTTGCAAGAATTTTGACAAGAGATAAAAGCAAGTCAACAAAGGATGGAACACCTAATGAGTTAGATGGTAATAAGGTTTAATCATCTAGAATCACAAAACGAAGAGAAGCAGCCATATCAACCCGAGGTGTACCCAATGGACGTTTGGGTGGAAACATTACAAAGTGACGAGAAGCTTGAGAATTTTGAGGTCAACCCTTAACAAATTGTTTGTGTCGAAGAAGTGGAGAAGGAGTTTGAAGCCGAAAAGGGCACATTTGTTAGCGCAGAGGTAAGTACTGAGTCTATGATTATTTTTTAAACTAGCTCTTTACCTTTACATAACAAATTGGATGAATTAAATGATGAAGAAAAAGATAAAGAGACATTCGAAATATTTTCAGAGTGTATGGACTTAGTTAAGATTGAGAATTTGAGGATAGCGAGGATGCCGAATAAGGATGATGATTAACTAAAGCCCTGTCTAGAACTGCCTTACGTGAAAGTGACGCTAACTATAATACCGGAAGATCAAAATTTTGTTATGTGAGGAGAAGGAGTCGAGTTAGCGATCCTAAATAAAGACGCTTCTTGGGAGGCAACCTAAGGGAAGTAAATTTCTTTTCCTTTACATTTTTGCATTACCTTTTATATGCATATGTGTTTTTGAATTTATTTTTTTTACTTGTTTTTAAGTTTTCAATCAAAATGAGAGAATGAATAAAACAAATGAAACAAACATTTTCTCGTTTTCTATTACTTATGGGATTATATAATCATGATTAGAGTGTGAATTGACTAGAGAATTTCATAGCAATTTTAGCATGTACTTTTGCTCTTGTAATTGGTCGATATGCATTATCTTTAGAAGAGTAGTGACTAATGGTAGACAAAGCTGATGAGATTTTGAGCCTTATTTGACTAACACGTCCATATCAGTCTCATTACCTTTTGATAATGTGTGACCTTCATGACATGTACATCCCGGTTTCGCATTGAATTTTTATTTGAGACCACATTCTTATCACATGCATTAACATAGATATGATTAGGCATTCTTTGTTTTTCATAAACTACATTAGCCAAATAACCTATCCTATTGACATGATTTTTCCTTGATAAACCCCTTTGAGCTTTAGCCTTTCTTTTTGTATCAACCATATTACATGCTTTATACTTAACCAAATGTCCTACCCAAGTCATAAAGCTAGTGGAAAATTTGTGATTATTGAGTTGTGGATGTACAAAATTCTAAGTGTGGGGGTGTACATATGTGAAGGTTAGTTATAATGTTAGGATGTTATTTTATGTCTTATCATCGAAATTCCCATGTTGATGTAGTTTATTTTAATTTTTGTAAGGAAAAAAGGAAAATAAGAAAATAAAAAAGAAAGAAAAAATGAAATAAAAATTATTTAAAATAAATGTATCAAGGAGGAGTTGCATATGTGTTGAAAAGTTGTTTATGGTTTATGCATCTTCCTAGAGTTGTAATGAATGTGTTATTTGAGAATGTTGAATATGAGGTGGATGTTAGCATGGAAGGTTCATTTTTGTGATTTCAATGTATTGTTGGCATAAATTGTATGAGTGATTCCTTCATATTGATTTGTGCATCATATGGTTTGTGTGTGAGAGTTGAATGGGGTTTTGAAATATAAATATTGCATTTGTCATAGCTGACGGTACCCAATTTTTGATGAGTGTTGCTTTGTTTCACTAGCTTTGATGACTTTCATGCTACTTGACCCAAATACATCTGACCTTACCTATACCCATATTATAACCCTAAAAAGTCCTTTGATTTGTGATTTTGTATCTGAACATTAGTGGTGGAGAAGTGAAACGATATACAAAGTTATGGATTATCATGATCATGAACGGTGTTGAGTGTACCTATGAATATATTTTAGTAAACACATTTTTCGAGTCTACCATTCCGTTTTTAAAGATGATGAATGTTGATTGATCATGAATAAAAACTTGGAATGTTGACATCTTACTATGATTTTTGAAATCACTCATCTTTACTTATGATTATATATTCTTGGAACATATGGGAAATGAGTAAATGCTTTGGGTTGTTGAACTTAATTTGAATATTTTTCCCAAGGATGGACAAAAGCTAAGTGTGGGGGAAATTGATATATGTTTAATTGTTGATATATTTAATTATTTATACTTAGTAATTATTGTCATACAAATGCTTAAGATACTCACTTTAATTTATATATGATTTTAGGTACAATTTGGAAGCAAAGAAATTAAAGTGAGTCAAAAGCATTATATTTGGATCATTTTTTGAAGATTTATTTTTGCTTGTCTTCGTAGAGGAAGAAAAAAAACATGAAAAAGTGGCCAACCTTGGGAAGCTAACAGCATAAAACGAAAATAAATAATGCACAAAACGACAGTGCTAATAGAGTAAAACAACAAGGAACGTTCTCTGTGAAACATAGACAACCAGACATCCTGCATAACACAGACAATGTCTGTGCTTCACCAGACGATGTCTGCATAACATAGACAGTCACTGTGTTTAATATAGACAGCTGCATTAAACTTAGCGTGTAGGGAGCATTTTCCTAAAAAACGCAAAAGGAGGTCGCATGAAAAAAACGAGCACGAAGAGAACAAAGTGGAAGAGAATTAGTGCTACATAAACTGGGACCGATTGATGGGACCTTTAATTGTCCCATCAGCTACAGTAGAAGAGAAGGGAGCTAGCAGTGTTTGAAGAGAGGAGCGCACAATGAACAGCAACAAGAGTGCACAGTGAACAACAACAAAGAAGCTTGTAGCAGTAAGGAGAAACCAAGGGGTATTTGGCTAGGGATTGAAATGGGGGCTGAAGCATTTTTTAGGAAGAGACCTATGAAAGGCTAGACATTTCAACACTGATTCGGAGGTGACATCGAAATTGACGACCTAAGTTAAGTCTTTTTTAATTATTTGTTTATTTCTTTCTCTCATTAGAAATTGATTGTGTTATCTTATGTTAACTGAATTGGGTTTTATGTATGGATAATTAGATTTTAATTATTGTTCAGTTATTTGTGTATGAACTCTTTGGTTATTGTGAGATGATGATTTTAATGCGTTCATTGAATCGTTAATTGCAAAACCTTTGCTAGAATTTCAATATAATCTGTAATTAATGATTCGTAATCATTAAGGATAATATAACCTAGGTTAAATGACTCATCGTTTGTAGTTGTTGCCTTGATTAATCGGTTTTCTTAATTCGTAATGCTACTGCCTAATTAAATATAAAGATCGTATCCTAAGTTATTAAGTGATTAGGTTTAATTAACGATCGTACCTTGATTAAACAAAACCTAAAGAAAAACTCGGGTTAATTATTAACCCGCAATTAATAGTTGCTAAGAGAGGTTAAAGAACAATAAATAAATAAAATATACTTAGTTAAGGTGCAGACTGAGATTGATCAAAGAACTGGGTCCCTGCTAAATTCCTCACTTTTATCATTTTTTACATGTTTTCTTTAATTTGTTTTTATTAGTTAGTTTCATTTTATTTTCTTCTTTCAAAATCTAAATCCCCTGTTAAACCTAAACACCTGTTAATTTCATTCCATAAACTTTATACACACTTTCTGTGAGATTGACCTAGACTCACCACTACTACAGTAGTAATCTAGCTATTTTATTTTAATTAGCGTAACGACGCGCGGTCACAAATTCTAATGTAGTGACTGAGGCTCAAACCATGCCTTTATAAGGCACATAATGAGCCTTTTCCATATAGACTAAGGCTTGTATTCTAATTTATCATACACTAAAATTATTTTTGTATAAACATTTGCCATGAACCAAATTATCGAATGATTATTACGTCTATATTTTTCATTGTGAATGGAATTTTTCATAAAATATTTTAGTAATTAATTATTAGGGCTTACCCATAACAGCCTAATAATATAAAATTATATATTTATATAATTAATCACATAAAAATTAATACATTTAATTGTAGTTAATTATTTTAGTATAATAAATTTTATCCTTTGGATTTTTATTATATTTGAACAATTAATTAGGATGAAATATCAAATTATTTTTAAATTTCCATAGGAATTAGAAATTGGAATATAATTTGATAGTTTTATTATAAAGTATAGCATAAATATGTTTGGCTTAAAAATCTAACCTAAAGGCAATTTTTATGTCATTTGATTTATGTCTTTTAAGATACGTTTACAATGGTACAACATATATATAATTTATTAGCCTCAATTTATTAATAAGTAGATGTATATTTAAATCATGTAGCTATTGAAACTATTAGTTGCTCTAATATAAATTGCAAAATTCCTGAATTAAGGGGTGAAAACTATTAGGTTTGGAAGGAGAGAATTCTTCTTCATATGGTTAGATGAACATTGATTTTGCTATTTGGAAGAAGGAACCACCTGTTGGGCGCTGATTGCGGAGCCCAACTTTGGATCATGAAACTTGACCATCGTCGGTTTGTCTTCTTGCTTGGATACCATAAAGGTTGGATCTCGCTTGTTTCTAGAATCCAACTTGTCAGAAATCATGAAACATGATCTTCTTCTTTAATCATTATTATTATTATTATTGAATTTCCAACACTCTTCGGAATCATGAAACATGTACGTCTTACCCGTTAGGGTTAATTTATTTAGCCCTTATAAAGCCATCATCAGTTCTACATCATTCACATAACATCCCAATAATTTTCTTCACAATTTGTTCAATGGCATGCCCACGTAAAATTAGTCACCATACTCAAACTCATTTCTCCGATTTTTTAACAGAATTTGGAAATCTTCAAACTAGGATTTCACTTTCACTTCTTCAAAGAAAATTTTAGCTGTAAATCTCTAGTTTGGTTTGAAGAAAGAATCACCTCAATCGGAGCTCTATAGCTCAAGATATGATTAAAAAGCCAAAATGTGTTCATACCCTAATCATGCTCTTATAACTGATTCCTTATTTTACTTCCATCAAACTTTTTTAAATAAATTCCAAAAGATACCATTTTTCATGGAGAGATAAATACATATCTTAGAAATCTATTGCTTCAAGAATCACTTCATTTGGAGGTCAAATGAGGAAGTTATGACCAAAAGAATCGAACATGTTTATGTCCTCAATCATGAAGTGACATGTCTTGGCGTGATTGTCATAACTTTTAACAAAAATGTCTGATTGATTACGTTTTTGATCAATTTGAAAGTAGACTTCTAGATCTACAATGTTTATGAAGACTACAAAGTCCGATTCTGCCTCTAAAATTGTCAAAAATTGCCATTTCATGAACCTGTCCCATGAATGTCCGTTTAACAGACATGCATGTCCGTTTAACGGACATTGTCGGGGCAAAATGCACTTTTTCACCCGAGAAGGTCCGTTAAATGGATATCAAGTCCGTTAAACAGACATGGGCAATGCTAGGGGTCCTTTTTGATCCATAAAGGTCCATTGAACGGATATGGGGGTCCCTTGTCGAGCCATCGACTTCGATATCACTTGTTGAAAATAAAGAGATAAGAATGCCCGAAATAGAAGAGAATTTGCTAGTGAAAATTGAATTACTTCACTAAAGCAACATGAAGCCTTATATAGGCAATTACAAAGGTATTAAATTAACTTACCCAGTAACTCCATAACGTCACTGATCGACTAACTCCAACAATAAAAATAGAACAAATAAATTACAAAGCCACAAAATCAACTTATCCACTGAATTCATAACATTACTGACCCCACTAGTTCAAACAGAACAAACAAACCACTAACTGATAATTTGACTAAGTCTTTAACACGCTGGTGTTGCAGTTTAACACTCCCCTCAATACCAGCTTCCACCTTTTTGAAAATTCCAAGTTGATGATAAAAAACTTCAAGCTTGTTCTCGTTCATTCTCTTTATGAATAAGTCTGCAATTCGATCTCATAAATTGATTTGCCTTAATTCCACTTCTTCTTCCAAAACTTTTTTTTGATAAAATGTTCATGCACCTCTACATATTTGGTTCTTGCAAGAAAACTAGGATTCTTCGCTAAACATATTGTCGACTGGTTATCACAATATAGAGGAATTACATACCTTATCAGTTAATGCAAGTTATTCAATAACTATATAAGCCAAGTGCTCTCTTGAGCTGCCATTGCTACTGCTCGATACTCTGCTTCTATTGTTGACAAAGACACAATTGGTTGCCTCTTATTACATCAAGAAATTGATCTAGACCTAAGCATGAAAATATAATCGATAGTCGAGTGTCAAGTATCATGATCATTGTAAAGTCAACATCACAATACTTAACTAACTTGTACTCTTCACCCTTCTCATAAAATATGCCAAGGTTGAGTGTGCCCTAAACAAATCTTAAAACGCTTCAACCTACTTCCAAATGAGACTTCTTTGGACTATGCACATTCCGGCTCAACACACCAACTACATAAGAAATATCAGGCCTTGTTAAGGTTAAATAAATTAGGGTGCCCACTAGATGTTGATACATAGGTGCATTCTCCAAATCTTTTCCTTCGTGAGCACACATTTTGATATTTGGCTTCATTTGTATTGAAATTTGCTTGCACTTAAGCATTCCAATAACAAGTCTTTAGAATATTTTTGTTTATGAAGAAATATTCCTTCTTGAGTGGATCATCCTCTAGATCAAGAAAATGCTTGAGTTGACCAAGTTCTTTCATCTAAAAACGAATTGACAAATTCTTCTTCGTTTGGTGGATTTCTTCTTCACAATCACCTGTTATAATTAAATCATCTACATACACTAACACAATGGCTAGTTTTTCTCCATTAATTTTAACAAACAAACTTAAATCTACACCTTAAATCATCTACGCACACTAACACAATGGCTAGTTTTCCTCCATTAACTTTAACAAACAAACTTGAATCTACAAATGCCACAGAATAACCATTGTGAATTAAAAATTCAACAATTTATCATACCAGGCTCTCAGTGCTTGTTTCAATGCGTAGAGTGCCTTGCACAACTTGCACACATATTCAAGGTGATCTTGATTATAAAAACCCACTGGTTGAGTCATGTAAATCTCACGATCTAATTCACCAGAAAGAAATGCAATCTTCATATTCATTTTCCATAAATTGCCAAAAGAACTCGTATAGTTATAAGTTTTGCAACTAGACTAAACATTTCTTCATAGTCTAGCCTATATTTAAAAAAAATCCATGAGCTACCAAGCGAGCTTTATGTCTCTCAATCAATCCATCGATGCGACACTTTATTGTGCAAAACCCATTTGTAATAAATAGGCTTCATATCTCTTAGCTTTGGCATAATCTCTCAAGTTTAATTTCGCTCCAATGAAACAATCTCTTCTTTCATAGCTTTAGTGCACTATGGGCTTTGAAATGCTTCCTCAAATATCTTTGACTTTGTTTCTTTTACTTATTGTACTATTACAACATTGGTATATTTGGGATTGGGCTTTCTAACTCTTGTTGATCTTCGTAATGAAGTTGGTGTTTATACTCCACTGTGCTCGCCTTCTTCACTTGTTGTTGATACACACTAGTTTGCCAAGGAGTTTAAGTCATGCCTTCTTTGATGTCATCGCCATCAGCTAGACTCAATTGGATTTGAGAGGACTGCAAAGGACTCAATTTTGGTAATTCGTGCTTGTCTGAGTAACACCATAAAGAAGCTTCATCAAACACTACATTTCGGGATGTAGCACTTTCTTGCTATAGGATCACAACATCTCTAGCCCTTTCTTTGGTTGTCATATCCTACAAAAATACACCTGATAGTCTTCTTGTCCATCTTGCTACATAAATGGTTAGGAACAAATACATAGCATATGCATCTAAAAACTCAAAAATGGCTAACAATAGGTTTGATGCTCCATAATTTTTCAAAAGGTGAGAGAAAATAACCTTTGTTGATGAAGCTTGTTAATCACAAAAGTTGTTATCGTTATTGCTTTTGCCCAGAACCTTTTAAGTAATTTTTTTGCATGAAGCATGCTTCGAAAAATTTCTGTAAGGTGCTTGTTTTTTCTCTCAACCACATCGTTTTATTGCAATGTGTTAGCATATGTAAACTGGTGTTGTATATGGCAGTCCCGCAAGAATTAAGTAAACTAGTTTGAGTTATACTCTCCTCCATTATTAACACACAGGCAACAAATCCTTTTACCAAGTTCTGCTTCAGTAGCTTCTTTGAACTCCTGGTATTATCTTGAATTAAAATGGTCTTTTCCATTAATTTAAGATAATACCAGTTACAATGCAGCACATGTTCATGTTGGAACAAAATGATGTGTCATAAATGAAAATTTCTCTATAATGTGGCATTAAAGATTAGAACATATCTTCATAAAAAGGATTAAAAGATTGGTGAATGAAGGAGTACTTAGCACGTTGGATTTTACTGATTTTGAAACTTGTATGGACTGTATAAAGGGAAAGCAGACTAATAAGTCAAAGAAAGCTACTGAGAGAAATTCAAACGTATTAGAGATCATACATACGAATATTTGTAGTCCAGTTATGGACTTGAATGATTAGAAATACTTCATCTCATTTACAAATGATTACTCACGATATATGTATCTCTACTTGCTTCATAACAAGAATGAAGCACTACATGCTTTCAAAATATTCAAAGCAAAAGTAGAGAAATAATGCGGTAAGCAAATTAAGATCATGAGATCTAATGGAGGTGGGGAATATTATGGTAGATATACTGAAGGTGGACAAGCACTTGATCCATTTGTGAGGTATCTTTAAGAAAATGAGATAGTAGCCCAATATGCTATACCTGGATCTGTGGACCAAAATGGCGTGGCAGAAAGAAGAAACTGAACATTATTGGACATGGTATGGAGCATGTTGAGTATGTCCAAACTTATTAAGTCTTTATGGACTGAAGATCTTAAGACGAAAATGTATATATTAAACTGGGTAATAACCAAGGCTATTCTAAAGATGTCATTTGAGTTATTAAAAGATTGAAAACCGAGTTTATGACATATATTTGTTTTGAGGATGTCCATCTGAAATAAGAATTTATAATCTACATGATAAGAAATTGTATCTAAAGACCATAAATGGGTGTTTCATTGGATATGCCAAGAAGTCTAAAGGATATAGGTTTTAACCATCATATCAAACTAGAATTGTGGAATTAAGAAATTGAAAATTTCTTGAGAATGACTTGATTAGTAGGAGTGATAAATTTCAATATATAGTTTTTGATATTGATCATATGTATACTCAACCTTCCACCTCAAAGAGTAAAGTAATTTTCATTCACAATGATCCTCAGGTTCAAATAGACATTTTACAACCAATTTTTGAAATTCAACAGCCTACATACAATATAAATGACAATAAATAAATTCCACAAGTTGCTGATAATTTAGTAGATTCAGTTATTTAGGAATTACCTGAAAGCATTCAACAACCAGGTGAACAACAAACTCCACAAGAGGTTATTGGCATAATATTAAGGAGATATACTAGGACAAGGAAAACAGTTATTACTAGTGATTATGTTGTATCTTTGTAAGAATATGACTACAATATAGGAGCCAAGAATGATCTTAAAACGTTTTCACAAACCATAAGTTACAAAGAATCAAATTTATGGTACAATGCCATAAAGGAAGAAATGAATTCCATGAAGAATAATGATACTTGGGATCTTATTGAGTTGCTTACAGGAGAAAAACCCATAGGCTGCAAATAGGTATTTAAGACAAAGAAAGACTCATTAGGTAACATTGAGAGATACAAGGCAAGACTCGTTGCTAAAGGATTCACTCAATAGAAGGGATCAATTATACTCTAGTGTCTAAAAAAGATTCACTTCATGTAATTTTGGCATTGGTTGCTCATTTTCTCATGGAATCGCATTAAATAGATGTGCAAATGGCTTTCTTAAATGTTGACCTAGAGGAAGAGGTTTATATGAAACAATTAGAAGGATTCTCTGTTAATAATGGTGAACATTTGGTTTGCAAGCTTAAAAGATCCATATATGGATTGAAACAAGCATCCCACCAATGGTATTTGAAATTCCATGATATTATCTCATCATTTGGTTTTGAAGAAAATATCATGGATTAATGTATAAACCAGAAGGCTAGTAGGAATAAAATTTGTTTTCTTGTATTATATGTGGATGACATATTATTTGTAACTAATGATAGGGATTTGTTACATGACGTGAAATAATTTCTCTCTAAGAATTTTGAAATGAAAGATATGGATAATGCGTCTTATATTATTAGTATTAAGATCCATCGAGAAAATTTACATTGTATTTTAGGCTTATCTTCATAATCTTATATTAACAAAGTTTTAGAGAGATTTTGGGTGAAAGATTGTTTACCAAATGTAGCCCTTATTGTGAAAAGCAATACATTCAATTTGAACCAATACCCAAAAAAGACTTTGAAAGGGAACAAATGAAAAACATTTCATATGCTTTTGTAGAAAAATCTTAGGATACCCATATGATATTGAGGTACCTTCAAGGGATCAAAAATTACATGCTTATGTACAAAAGAACCAATAAGCTAAGGTAATATGATATTTAGATTTAGATTTTGCTGGGTGTGTTGATTCACGAAAATCAACATTAGGTTATATCTTCATGTTTACGTATGGAGTCATATCTTGGAAGAGTGCTAAGCAGTCTTTGATTGCTACTTCCACCATAAAGGATGTGTTTGTTGTTTTGAGGCTACATGACATAGTTTATGGCTAAAAAGTTACATATATAAGCTTAGACTTGTGGATTCCATTTCTAGGCCGTTGAGAATATATTGTGACAATTAAGTTGCTATTTTTCTAGCTAAAAATAATAAGAGGGATAGTTAGAGTAAACATATCGACATTAAGTTTTTATTTATAAGGGAACGTGTTAAGGGCAAGAAAGTAGTCATTGAACCCATTAACACTGAAATGATGATAGCTAATACTTCAACAAAAGGCATGCCACTAATGAAGTTCAAAAATCATGTTATTAGAATGAGATTGAGTTTTATTATATAGTTTTCATTGTATGGACAATGTTGTTTTTGTGAAACTCTTATACTATTTTCTCATATTATTGTGCACATTATTAAATTTTGAGAAAAATGATTATTTTAGATCTAGAATAAACAATTACGATTAAGTAAATTACTGCATTTGGTTGATAAAAAATATGGTATGTTGTAATACATGGAAGATAATACTAAACTACTAGAGGACTTATCGTCATGATTCATATATTAAATTTGGATCATATTGGGATTTGATATCAAGTTAAATGTGTGGACCAAGTGGGAGAATTTGAGAAATGTTCATATTTTGGTTTAATACCTATAAATGGTGGTCCAACGTTATGAATTTAACGGATATTAATGTCTTGTATTTTTAGTAACGGTCAATATGTTTGATAGGAGCACATTGATATAGTTTTCCTAGCAGATATTTAAAGTCCCTAAGCTTATTTTCTCTTTTCTCTTTCGACACCATCAAATTAGAAATTGAGAGTTTAAAAAAATTCTAAAAACATAGACTTTTCAAGCAAAAACATCAATTCTCTTCTGAAAATCGACACCATCAAATTAGAAATTGAGAGTTTAAAAAATTCTAAAAACATAGACTTTTCAAGCAAAAGCATCAATGGTTAGAGGTTTTTCGTTTTCTTCAGCATTTAGTTTATATTTTGTTTTAACATATATTACTGTTGAGCATATATGTTAGAATTGGCTTACACAAGTGTGCTAAAAGCTTAGCATTGTTAACCATAGTATTGTCTATTTGTTTCACCATATAAGTTTGAAACCAAAATTTCCAATTTGTCTTCTTTTCTTATACATATCTCAATATAATATATATTGATCCATTTTGCTAAAAAGAAGAGTATCTCGTTTCAGTTACACTTATATAGATATAATATTTAATTTTGGATAAAAT
The DNA here is from genome assembly GCA_029891385.1 of Erythroxylum novogranatense. Taxonomy (NCBI): domain Eukaryota; kingdom Viridiplantae; phylum Streptophyta; class Magnoliopsida; order Malpighiales; family Erythroxylaceae; genus Erythroxylum; species Erythroxylum novogranatense. The sequence goes on along the minus strand of CM057231.1, from coordinate 18,434,091 downwards.
ATGTACACTTTTCTAGTAGTTTAAAAAATTAAAAACCTTTTATCTTTAAACTTTTGAAAAGTTTTAATTTTTAGCTTTTAAAAATTCTTTTTAAAAATTTTGGTTAAAAATAACAATAAAATATATGCTACGAATATCATACTTGTACCGATCAAATAATACTTATATAATAGTTTAACCAACTGTTAAAGTCGAATCGAACTAAATATAAATTAATAATTTATTATAATTATCTTAAATTGTAAATCTAATTGAAAATTTATTGGTTTAGGTCATATTTAAAAATCAAGTTAAGTTATCATATTAATAATATTTGATTACTTAACTTTTGATATTCATATTACATATGTTTCATTAATTTATTAAAGGAAGGAGTTTTTAAAATAAAAAAATCTTTTTCAATTTTTAATTACATAAAAAAATTATCTCTTTTGCCTTTTAATTTATTTACATTTACGAAAACCCGATGAATCTACGCATGGAGTGAAGAACTTTGCATTATTTATAATTTATTAAATAATATGCATATAATTAATTGTTATAGACCTAATAAATTACATATAATTGAGTTGATTTCGTTTTATTAAATTTTTTTAAAATTAATATTTTAATAATAAATAAAACTGGAGGAAAGTTTCATATCTGCTGTCCACGTTACCGTTGTAAGCAAATTACGTCGTTTCAGTGCCAAGTATTACTTGTGAACGTCACTTTTTATCCCGTTTCCGGGGGCCAGCAAAAGCCGAAGGAAGAGAGCATCTGTGCTTTTTATGTATTTGTCATCAGTCTCCGGAACAGACACTACCCTTTGAAGTTGGGTACTATAACATAGTTTTGCTTAGTACATTAAAAGCATTTAAGACGAAATTAGTTGATTAAGGTATAGTTCAGATGGGTTCGGATTCAACGACAACAACATCGCCTAACGCGAAGAGGAATAGAGATCCCGAGGACGAGGTCTATCTCGACAATCTTCATTCTCATAAACGTTACCTTAGCGAGGTCTCTTCCCTCTCTCGTTTCTATGTTCTCTTGTTATTTTATTTCCTCGCGTTCGGATTGTTTTCATTTTCCTTACTGAATTGATTTAGATTTTTTGGGGTATGATGTGTCTTGTGTTGTTGTGTAGATGTGGATGTGTCTTAATTTACTGTTAAAGTCGATTCCTTTGTTTATAATGTTGACAGCTTTACCTTTTTGCTTTTGGGCCTAGATGATGGCGTCTAGTTTGAATGGATTGACTGTTGGAGACACACTCCCAGAGAATCTCATGGAATCTCCGGCAAGATCCGATGGCATGTATTATCTCAGGTAGATTCTTGGCATTTTTGCTCTCTTATTTCTTGGAAATGGCGAATGAAGAAGGTGAAGGAATGAGGTGAACAAGTAGTTGCTCATCTGTTTGATTGTGTGATCCTGATGCTCTAGGCCTGAAATAATCTTTTGAATTTTTGTTATAATGCCCATTACAGGGAAGTTTATAGGTGGCTTGTAATTGCGTTAAATTTGATCATATCTTAAATGTTGACATGCTTCCTATGAATTTTGACATTTCGCTATTGATAACAGGGGGAGGTGATTGTTGGCCTAGTTTTATCACCCTACTACTGCTTGTATGTTTGAGGACTTCTATCATGATTACAGCAATTCCATATTTAGACCAAATTGTGGGGTGGATTTGCAAATTGTAATGTTTAGTTTCGATGGAAATCTAGAATAGGTGTCTAATGTGTCCTGAATCTCCAGTATCTATTTGGATGGTCCCTAGGTGTGAACTTATTCCAGGTTGAATTGTGAAGAGACTTTTAAAGAAGACTTAAAATGTTAGAATTCGTATGAGCTATTGTCTGTGCTGCATTTGGAGTATTCTTTATCAACTGAAAACTTTTCAGGTTGCATGCTTCACGATTACGTAATTCAACTCCTTTTTGCCTTAAATCTCTCAAGACTGCTAGTTTCTTCAAATAATGTATTTTGTTTCTCCTTATTCCCATTCTCACAACCTTGTTAAGTGCATCATTTCAGGGATGAGATGTTGCAGTATTCACCAATGTCAGAGGACTCAGATGATTCTAGATTTTGTGAAACTCCGACAAATACTTGCTTATTACAACCTGACAGTGCACCCAGCAGTCCTGTTTCTCCATATAGGTATCAAAAGTCACATAGTACACTATCTTCTGCACAATCCTCCAGTTCAAATCCTTCACATGGAAGCACCTTTACTGCTGTCACCTGCTCACAGCCTCGACAACGTGGTTCAGATTCTGAGGGCCGGTTTCCATCATCACCTAGTGATATCTGTCACTCAGCTGACTTAAGAAGAGCTGCGCTTTTGCGGTCTGTGCAGATGAGAGCTCAACCTTCTGGCCCACCATCTTTTGAGTTGTCATATGGATCAGGGCAGGAAGGCACAACTAATATGGATGCTGAAGAGCGACGTTGCACATACATGAAGTCCTTAATTGATGAGAGAGATTATCATATTGAGTGTTCGTCAATTGGTATATCTGAACCTGAGTTCATTGAGGAAAAGTCGCGTAGGGTCTTGAACATGAAATCACACGAACCTGGGAATTAATACTTGAAAAATAGGATGAGTATTGGCTATACCTTGTGCATTGGTTGGCTCTTGATTGACGTAGTAAAAAACAGTTCAAAAGATGGACTAATTGATTTCTGGCCAATGCATCTTCTGGTGATTTGGTCACACTTATGGTTTGTGTAAGTCCGAGTTAACTAAAAATGCAGAGAATATCTATACTAAATGGATCTGTGTCTGCTTTCTCGTCCACAATGAGATGTTGTGAAGCTTAGCCACTTTCACCAGCATACTCACCTTGGGATATTTGGGGCATGTCCACTAAAATATAAAGACGATGATGTCAGTCATGTGTTCTGAATATTTTTGGTTGATTCTCTTGCAGCCAATTTGGATCCTGGTTGAGATTTGCAGCTGAGTGGGTGCATTCATTAGCTACTTTGGACTCGAGACTCTGCTACATGTGTGCGGGCTGCAGACATTTGCAAACTAGAGCTATCCAAACTTTTCAGTTGGTTCCTTGTTCATTTCAGTGATAATTTCTGTCGTGAAGAATTGAGTGGATGATGCTTGCACAAATTTGGTGTAGGTAACATGGAGTTTTAGTTCAAACTCTTGAGAGACTCTAATGGGTATTTCCAGTTGCATAATAGTTCAAACCTTCACACCATATGGGAACTGATGTGGAATGTCCAACTTATGCAAGACTTTTCTGTACCTTGTCTTTAATGATACGTTGAATTATTTCTTCTAATGTAAATCCGTTAAAAAGAGCATTTTTATTCAAAACTTTTTAAAAAATTTAAATTATATCTTAAATATTTATTAGTGTTTAAAATGAATGTTAATATTATAAAATTCATTCTGTTTAAACTTCAAAATAAGTTGACAAATTCATGTTTCATATTTTAATTTTAAAAGCGAGCTCTGCATTGATAACTAGGTCAACATGGCTTCTTTGATATCTATCAGTATCTTTGTTTTTTTATTTTATTTTAGTTTATTTAATGATGAAATTAACTCGTCCTTTTCCTTATGGCCTCCATCTCCGATCTACAAGAACTTATAACGTTACATAAAAGCTTGTAAGGATTTTTTAATCAAATATGTGAGCTTATATGTATATAATTGTATATAAAGGTTATCATATAAAGTTGAGACCCTTAATTAAAGTAGTTCAATATGTTTATGGTATTTTCGGTTTCATGCATCTATTGTAAGTGTGGGTTTTATATATGTAGAGACTGGATTTATAATTTCTAGTTTTATGATGGATCAAACTAGAAATTAGATTAGGGTTTTATCCTATTATAAGTAGTTATGGTCCTAAATTAAACATATGCTAAATTCTTGTATGAAATCCCATCATCATAGAGAAAACAAAGAGTTAGATAAAACTCTAGAAAAGCTATGCTCTAATTTGGAAGACAAACCGCAAAATTTCAGTGCAGATTTTACAATAGATTCAGGTATGCTTCCGCTTTTATTTGATTTTTGATGATTTGAGATGAACGGATCTTGGATTTTAAAGGGATTAAAATACTACAAAGCTTATTCTCTGCGTGGAACTGACGTGAATATTGTTAAGATATTTTTATAAGTAATGGAAGACCTGGCATTTAGGAATTTGTTATGGTTGTTGAATTTAGTCCACGTTAAAATAAAAATGTGTATTTAGTTGAGATTATTTAGGAAGAGTTGTTCTGTTACAAGCCTATATAATTGGCTACGTTTAACGAAATAAGTGCAGTTGTTTTGTTTAAAAACTTGTCTCTAGGCTTGCTCTGTTTCATTCTTTATTATCGGTGTATGCTCTGTTTTTTATCAGTCAACAGTGGTATCAGAGCTTGGTTAGTGAAACACGTGAAAGAAATACGTGAGCAATTTGAGTGAAACTCATGAGCCAAAAACACACATAGAGCTGCAGCTACGATTAAGCAAATGGCCACAGACAAGTTTGCACAACCTGCAATTCCAATCTTCGATGGTCACTATGACCATTGGAGCATGCTGATGGAAAACTTTCTGAGATCAAAAGAGTACTGGCAGGTTGTGGATAGAGGTTATACAGAACCATCAGAAGGAGTTGTCTTAACATAGGTTCAAAAGACAGCACATGAAGCGTTGAAGTTGAAGGATCTCAAAACAAAAAATTTTCTTTTACAATCTATTGACCGCTCTATTTTGGAGACTATTCTTTGCAAGGATACTTTAAAACAGATTTGGGACTCCATGAAGAAGAAGTACCAAGGAAATGCAAGGGCAAAGCGAGTTCTACTTCAAAATCTCCGTAGTGAATTCGAGACTTTATGCATGAAGTCTGTTAAAGCTGTTGTCGAATATTTCTCGAGGACGATGGCAATCGCAAATAGAATGCAAATTCATGGGGAAAAGCTTGAGGATGTCACAATTGTTGAAAAGATTTTACGTCTGCTAGATCCAAAATATGACTTTGTTGCTTGTTCAATTGAAGAATCGAAAGATATAGATACTCTCTCCATTAATGAACTTTAAAATTCTTTGTTAGTTCATGAACAAAGAATAAATCGCAACGCCACCATTGCAGAAAAGCAAGCTCTCAAAGTCTTTACCTCGCTTGATTCCACAAATTCAAGAGGAAGGGGAAGAGGACGAGGTCGAAGTCGAGGCGGACGAGGCAGTAGAGATGGAGGACGGGGCAGTAGAGATGGAGGCAGACACCATCAAAATGTTAGAGATAATATTGAAGATCATAGTAGGGGGCGAGGACGTGATCAAAATCAAAATTTCAACAAATCACGGATAGAATGTTTCAGGTGTCACAAGTTTGGTCATTATCGTTCGAAGTGTTATACCAAAATGCCTCAAGACAAAAATAAAGGAGAGAAGTCAAATTCTGTGGAAAATAAGGAAGAAGAGACACTGCTGATGGCATTCAACGTCAATGAAAACAAGCATGGACCAGACATCTGGTATTTGGATTCAGGGTGCAACAATCACATGTGTGGTAGTAAATCATTCTTTTCTCATTTAAATGAAGATTTTCATACTATTGTAAATTTTGGTGATCATTCTCAAGTAAGAGTCATGGGAATAAGTGATGTTCAAATTAAGACAAAGGATGATAACACTGCAACTATCTCTAATGTCTTTTATATTCCTGATTTAAAAAGCAATTTGCTAAGTGTGGGGCAGTTGTAGGAGAAAGGATATGAAGCAACAATAAAGAATGGAGCTTGTGAAATTCATGATCCAGTGAACGGTCTGATTGCTCAAGTTAAAATGTCAGCAAATAGACTATTTCCACTTCAGCTAAAGACTCCGCAAACTTGTGTTTATAGCTTCAATTAACGATTTTATGTGGCTTTGGCATAATCGCTATGGTCACTTGAATTTCAACAGTCTAAGGACACTTTTTCAGAAGAATATGGTAATCGGCCTTCCTCAAATTTATCCACCTACAAAAGCATGTAACACCTACATTGTCAGCAAACAACATCATGAGCAATTCACAGTTGGAAAGTCTTGGAAAGCAAAGAAGATTTTGCAACTGGTTTACTCTGACATTTGTGGACCAATAACACCATGTTCAAATGGAGGTAAAAAGTATCTAATTACTTTCATTAATGATTATAGCCGAAAAATATGGGTATATTTTTTTTAGCAAAAATCAGAAGCTTATGATGTTTTTAAAACTTCAAAGCACATGTGGAGAATGAAACAGAAACAACTATCAAAACCCTTCGTATGGATCGCGGTGGTGAATTTTGTTCAAAAGAATTCTCATAATCTTGTGAGGAACATGGAATCAATAGACAACTAACAGCTCCATATATCCCCCAGTAGAATGGAGTTTCGGAGAGGAAGAATCGTACTATATTGAATATGGTTAGAAGCCTTTTGAAAAATGGGAAGGTTCCGAAATGTTTTTGGCCAGAAGCTGTGCTTTGGAGTGTGCATATTTTAAATCGTTGTCCTACATTTGCGGTTCGAAATATGACACCGAAAGAATGTTGGAGTGGTCGAAAACCATCTGTTGATCACTTTAAAATTTTTGGATGCATCGCATTTGCACAGATACCAAATGAGAAGAGAAAGAAATTAGATGACAAAGGTGAAAAATGTGTTTTCGTAGGAGTCAGTGAGCAATCTAAAGCCTACAAATTGTTCAATCCTACAACTAAGCAAATTATCATCAGTCGGGATGTCGTTTTTGACGAAGAAAACACATGAAATTGGGTTGAGACAGGTCCACAGCAACAACAAATTCTTGTAGATTTTGATGGTGATGATAACAACAATTCTGCAGAGAAACAACCATCTAATACAGAATCAGGAATACAACAACAAATTCAAGTTTCCGGTGGAGATTTGACAATGACTCATTCACCTAAAGAACAGCCTCGCCAAAGGAAGCGACCAGCTTGGATGATGGATTATGTAAGTGGAGATGATTTATCTAATGATGATCCCATAGCTCATTTTGCTTTGTTTTCAGATTGTGACCCAATCACATTTCAAGAAGCTGTTAAAGATACAAAGTGGCAGAACGCTATAGATGAAGAGATCAAGTCAATAGAGAAAAACAACACTTGGGAGCTCTCTAATCTTCCATCAGGACAAAAATCCATCGGTGTCAAATGGGTTTATAAAACAAAATTGAACAAAGATGGCAAAGTTGATAAATACAAGGCGCGACTCATTGCAAAAGGGTATAAACAAGAATTTGGGGTGGACTATAAAGAAGTATTTGCACCGGTTGTGCGACTTGATACCATACGTGTGGTGTTATCTATTGCTGCTGCAAATTCATGGCCAATATATCAATTAGATGTAAAGTCGGCATTTTTGCATGGTAAATTGGAGGAAGAGGTGTACGTCAATCAACCTCCTGGATATGTAAAGTAAGGTCATGAGAATCAGGTATATAAGTTAAAGAAAGCTTTATACAGACTGAAACAAGCACAACGAGCTTGGTACAATCATATAGATGCTTACTTTGCTAAAGAAGGTTTTCTCAAGTGTCCTTATGAACACACACTTTATACAAAATTTGGAGATGCAAAGAAGTTTTTGATTGTGTGTTTATATGTTGATGACCTTATATATCTTAGTAATGATGGATCCATGATCGATGATTTTAAAAAATCCATGTTGAATGAGTTTGAAATGACTGATTTTGGGTTAATGCATTATTTTCTTGGCATATAGGTGATCCAATTATCAACTGGTACGTTCATTTCACAAAAGAAATACACTATGGAGATTCTTGACAGGTTTAAAATGAAGGACTGTAATTCAGTCTCAACTCCACTGGAGCCAGGTTTGAAACTCAGAAAGAATGAAGGAGGGAGAAGGGTAAATGCTACTCTTTTCAAGCAAATCGTTGGAAATCTCATGTATTTGACGTCTACAAGGCCAGACATTATGCACTCGGTTGGTTTAATCAACAGATTTATGGAGAATCCGACAGAATCTCATCTCTTAGTAGCAAAGAGGATTTTATGTTATTTGAAAGGTACACCAGATTTTGAAATTTTGTATAAGACTAATAGAGATTCAAGGCTGATTCGTTTTACAGATAGTGATAACGCCAAAGACCCGAATGGCAGAAAAAACATATCCGGTTCTGTGTTTATGTTGAGTTATGGGGCTGTCACATGGTCATCTAAAAAACAACAGATTGTAACGTTATCAACAACTGAAGCTGAGTTTGTTGCTGCTGCGTCCAGTGCGTGTCAAGCTATTTGGTTGAGAAGGTTACTTGAAGTTATACACAACCAGCAAGAAGATCCAACGATAATTTATTGTGACAATATGTCAACAATAAAGCTTTCGAAAAATCCAGTTCTACACGAAAGGAGCAAACACATTGATGTAAAATTTCATTTTTTGCGTGAATTGAGTGAGGATGGTGTTATTGAATTAGTGTTCTGTAAGAGTGAAGCTCAAATTGCTGATATATTGACGAAGCCTCTCAAGCCTGTTGTATTCGTGAGGCTTCGAAATATGCTTGGAATGTGTTCCTCAGAAGATGTCGTTTAAAAGAGACGTTCAAGAAGATAGAGGTTAGTAGTCTCTTTATGTAAACTGATTTCTGCAGACATCAGTTTAAAGGAGAGTTAAGATATTTTTATAAGTAATGGAAGACCTGATATTTAGGAATTTGTTATGGTTGTTGAATTTAGTCCACGTTAAAATAAAAACGTGTATTTAGTTGAGATTATTTAGGAAGAGTTGTTCTGTTACAAGCCTATATAATTGGCTACGTTTAATGAAATAAGTGCAGTTGTTTTGTTTAAAAACTTGTCTCTGGGCTTGCTCTGTTTCATTCTTTATTATCGGTGTATGCTCTGTTTTTTATCAGTCAACAAATATCAGAAAGTTAGAAGTAGTTCTACATGTAAGTTTTAACTCAAAAAATATACATAAAAAAGTATAAATCTAACATAATTCAAATTCTTCTTGATAGAAATTTTCAACAACCCTTATTTGCAATTGAAATGGGTGCAAGAGCCGAACTTTCAAACCAATTCGATCATCTGCAGTAGCTATAGATTTTCAGAAGACACGGTAGTCCCTGGTTGTCTTGTACAAATCAATGTTATCATTTTTTTAAAAGCTTAATCTGGTAGGTTTAGCACATTTTTTTGATTTTCTAAATCTCCAATATATATATATATATCTGTTGATTTTCTTTTATGTCTTTCCGACACCTAGGTATTTGTCTGTTTGTTTGTGAACATAATAGGTTCAGAAGACGAGTTAGATTTTATTGATTGATGTATCCTGAAGATATAGCAACTGTTACTGGAGTCGATATCGGAGATGGAAACAAGAAGAGGGGGTCGAAATAATTTCATCCCTAATTAAACTAAAATAAAAAGAGAGACAGTGGCAGGTTTCAAGGGTTGACGTTGTTTACGGGCATCCTAATTAAGATTTCAAGGGTTGACAATGTGATTTTTTAATGCAAATACTATTTCCCAATCGATAAATTTTGCTGCCCACTCCTAAAGTACCTTAAAAGATCATCACGATGTATTCACAATATAACATATGCCAGTGTTGTTTGCGCCACCCTTTTGAGAAAGAACACCTTACCTGATAAGCAATGGATGAAAACTAGGTATTTTATTTATATTTAGACTTAGCCTTATAGTAAATTCTACAAGACCAAGCTAACCAGCCACTATCGGCCCCTCCAGCTATCAGCTGAAAACTAGTGAAATCTAGAGATACCCCCTCCCATGCACGACCCCATCCCATACATAGTTCTTCCCTCTCTCTCCTCTAACTAACATCCTAACCGTTTGATGACTCACCCCTCCCGGCCTTAGTAAATTTCCTAGAATAGGTCAGCATGGGTTTGTGGCCCATGTTCCCCTTCTTCCTCCTAGCATATGTCAATATGGGTTTAGGATCCATATTGCTATCAATTCCACCCTCCGAATCGCCTTGTCCATGGCGGAAGGAAGGAAGCTTCTTCATTGGATTTGAGCAAATTGCCGTCCATGAAGCTTCCTCAATTGGTCGGCCCTTCCATAACACAAGCCACTCAACCATTTGCTCCTGATTTCTCTGAACAGTCCGTTCTGCAAGGATAGCTTCAGGTGCTAAAGGTTCAATGGAATCAACCTCTAAACCTGAAGGAAATGTAGGTTCTGGCACATGATTGCCAATCATCTTCTTAAGTTGGGAAATATGGAACACCGGGTGAATTCTTGAAGTATCTGGAAGAGCCAGCTTGTATGCCACCACCCCAATCCGATCTATCACCTGAAAAGGGCCAAAATATCGAGCAGAAAGTTTAGGACAAATCCGCCTAGCCACGGAAATCTGCCTATGGGGCCTAAGCTTAACATAGACCCAATCTCCCTTCTCCAACTGAACATCCCTTCGCTTCCCATCTGCTGCAGATTTCATCACCTGTTGAGCACGAGCTAGGTGGAATTTCAGCTGTCTCAAGGCTTCATCCCTGTCAATCAACACACCATTCACAGCATCAATAGGAGACTCTCTAATAAGGAAGTGAGGTACCTTAGGTGGAGGTCGGCCATACACCACCTCTAAAGGAGTTGTGGCGGTTGCGGAATGAAATGAGGTATTATACCAAAATTCAGCCCAAGATAACCAGCGATGCCACTGTTTAGGTTGCTCAGAGACAAAACACCGGAGGTAGGTTTCAAGACACCTGTTGACCACTTCGGATTGCCCATCCGTTTCTGGATGATACGAAGTACTCATGCGAAGAACTGTTCCTTGCAACCTCCAAAGTTCCTTCCAAAAATTACTAACAAAAATGGGATCCCGATCACTTACAATTGACTTTGGGATGCCATGGAGTTTCACTACTTCCTTGACAAAACAATCAGCCACAATCTTGGCGAAAAAAGGATGTTTGAGGGGAATAAAATGGGCATACTTCGACAATCTGTCCACCACTACCATAATGACCTCAAACCCTTGGCTCTTAGGCAACCCGGTTATAAAATCCATCGAGATTTCCTCCCAAACCGCTTCAGGAATAGGAAGAGGTTGAAGTAACCCGGCTGGAGCTAGAGTTTCATACTTGTGTCTTTGGCACACCTCACATTCCTTCACATACTGCCAAATCCTCCTTCGCATGCCCACCCAAAACAAACATCTTGCTATCCTCTTGTAGGTTTTAGTAAACCCGGAATGTCCTCCCATGGGGGTGGAATGAAACTCTTGCAAAAATTCTGGTATTAGGGAAGATGTTTGAGGCAAAACCAACTTGTCTCCCTTAAATAATAAACCTTCGGACAGTTGGAAATCTGAAACTGTTGTAGGGTGAGTGGAGAGTTGCTGCAGAATATTGGTCAGCCAGGGGTCTCCTTTGTATTCCTCTTGTAGCTTGTTAGAGTCAACCCAGTTAGGAGAGGAGACCAGATGGTGAAATTCTGGTGCTGCTGGTGCTCGAGATAAGGCATCAGCTGCCTTGTTATCGGGTCCCGGCTTGTAGAAAATCTCAAACTGAAAGCCCATCAACTTGGACAACCAATGATACTGATCAGGGGTGTTTAATCTCTGTTGTAGAAGATGCTTCAGCGTCTTGTGATCGGTATATACCTTGAATGTCCTTCCCAAAAGGTAATGCCTCCAATGTTGGATTGCTAATACCAAGGCCATAATCTCCTTCTCATATACTGACTTAGACTTGGCTGTAGATGAGAGGGCCTTGCTGAAATAGGCGATAGGTCGGTTTTCCTGCATAAGGACAGCCCCCAAACCATAACCTGAAGCATCACATTCCACCACAAATTCCTTGGAAAAATCTGGTAAGGTGAGGACCGGAGAGGAAGTTAAACAATTTTTCAATTCTTCAAAGGCTCTCTATGCCTCGGAACCCCAAAAGAAATTATCCTTCTTGGTGAGATCAGTGAGTGGCCGAGCAATCTTTCCATAATCCTTGATAAACTTCCTATAATATCCTGTGAGACCAAGGAACCCTCTAACCCCTGTCACATTCTTGGGAATAGGCCACTCCTTCACACTTCTGATTTTGTTGGGATCCATTGCAACCCCTTCAGCCGAGATCACATGCCCCAAATACTCAATGGATTGCTGCCCAAATAAGCATTTCTTCTTATTAGCAACAAATTGATGCTCAATTAAGAGCTGTAAAGCTTGTTCCAATTGCCTGAGGTGCTGCTGCCAACTACTGCTATAGATTAGGATATCGTCGAAGAAAACCAATACACCTTTCCTTAGAAGTGGTCTGAAAAACCGAATTCATGGTGGACTGAAATGTGGAAGGAGCATTCATCAGCCCAAACGGCATTACAAGATACTCATAGTGGCCTTCATGAGTCCGGAAAGCGGTCTTATGAACATCATTCCCCTTTATTCGGATTTGATGAAATCCGGACTTCAAATCAATCTTAGAGAAATACTTGGATCCATGCAATTCATCAATAAGCTCGTTGATAGTGGGAATTGGGAATTTGTCCGGAATTGTTACCTTGTTCAAAGCACGGTAGTCTACACACATTCTCCATGAATGATCCTTCTTTTTCACAAGGATTACCGGACTGGAAAATGGGCTGGTGCTATGTCGAATAGCTCCACTTGCAAGCAATTCTCTGACTTGCTGCTCAATTTCATCCTTATGGTGATAAGCATACCTGTAAGGACGAACACTAACCGGGCTAGCTCCACTGACCAGGTTAATGGCACGATCATGGCTCCTCAAAGGTGGAAGGCCCTGCGGTTCAAGGAACACCAACTGACTTGCTTGCAAAACTAAGTTTAGATCTTGTAACTGATCTGGTAATAGGCTGGCATTAGTTCCCGGATCTTGCATGCTCACTTCCCCTCCTTGCTGCTCAGTCGGATAATCCATGGCAATGGACTGAAGCATGCCTTGCAAGGCCGAAATCTGTTGGAGCTGATTACTGCTCTGTCCTCTCAAGGTGATTGCCTCCTTCCCCTGCTCAAACCCCCATTTTACTGTTTTCTGTTTAAAGTCCACCCGTACTTCTCCCAAGGTCTCCAACCATTCTGCACCCAGAACCAAATCTATCCCTCCCAATTGCAAAATGTAAGCATCAATCCTCAATTCCATATTTCCTACTAGCACCACCAGTCCCCTGCACCGACCTTGTGAGTAACACTTCGTCCCATTCCCTAATTTGACTCCATAAGCTGTTGTGGGAACAACCGGTAGTCCCAAGGTAGTCACCAATTCTTGCGAAAGGTAATTGTGGCTTGCCCCACTGTCGATGAGGAACAAGATTGGAATTCCCGCCAATTTACCCTCAACCTTTAGAGTATTGGATTGAACGAGTTCCCCACATTCTGCGACTTGACAGACCATCTCCCATGCTTCTCCTTCGTCGAACTCCTCCTTGTTCTCAACTCCAGAGGATGGCCCCTCTCCTTCTCCATTTTCCTCCCAAATCAATAGTCGCAGATGTTTGTCGGGACATATGTGGGTAGGGCTGTATTGTTGCCCACACTTAAAGCATAATCCCCTGATCCTCCGATCCATCAATTCCTGGTAAGAAAGATTTCTGGTTCCCTTAGGTCGTCCTTCGGTGGCTCTTTCCATGCCAGGACGCCGATTTGCTCCTCCCTCACGATTTCCCCACTGATTTGCGCCATTGCTGGTGGGTGCGTGGGGTCGGGTTTGTCCGGGTCGTGATTCGACCCAGCTTCGTCCCCCTACAGTCGGGTTGGGAGGCCCGACTCTCGCACTGCTCATGGACCTCCAGCCCATAGACGCCTTAGAGTGTGCCGATGGATTTAACTTCCTCTCCATCTTGACGAGCCGCTATCGATCGATAAGCGAAGATGGGTCGATCTTGCCACCTCCAAATAATTTCCTCCCGTAACCCTCCAAGGAAAAGACCCATGTACTGGTCTTCGGGAAGAGGCGGAACCTGAACCATCAACATCTCAAAGGTTTCCACATATTCATCGACCGTCCCTTTCTGCGTCAACGTCTTCAGTTGGGAAAATGGGTTCCCTAAATAATGGTCTCCATACCGATCAAACAAGGCCCTCTTGAAAGTCTCCCAATCCAACTCTGGTCTCGACGCTAAAAGGACCTTGAACCAGTGCCAAGTCATGCCGTCCATACAGATTTGAGCCAGTTGTACCCGTAGCTCGGGTGGTGTTCCTTGAACTGCGAAATACATTTCCGCCCGTGAGACCCATCCTACCGGGTCGTCGCCTTGGAATGGAGGGAGCTCTATTCGTTTGGCTCGGAGCTGATACTCCTCCGATACCGTGGAAGTCACACCGCTATTGCCTTCTGTCGTCTGTACCGATTTCTCACGATCAACAGAGCTGGACCCAGCCTTTGGTGATCGGTGTACATTCTGGCGCTGGAACCCCTCTCGCATTTCGGCGTGCATCGCCGCTAACGCCCTGGAGAGTTCATCGACCCCCTTATGCAAGCTTCCCAGTTGAGCCGAATGATCCATCAGTTTCGTCTCTACAGTTGTCAGCCGAGCATCCATCGCTTCCCACTTCTGTGATGCCATCCTAGTTTGCATACACCGGTCTCTCAATGAAAGCACCAATGATAAGCAATGGATGAAAACCAGGTATTTTATTTATATTTAGACTTAGCCTTATAGTAAATTCTACAAGACCAAGCTAACCAGCCACTATCGGCCCCTCCAGCTATCAGCTGAAAACTAGTGAAATCTAGAGATACCCCCTCCCATGCACAACCCCATCCCATACATAATTCTTCCCTCTCTCTCCTCTAACTAACATCCTAACCGTTTGATGACTCACCCCTCCCGGCCTTAGTAAATTTCCTAGAATAGGTCAGCATGGGTTTGTGGCCCATGTTCCCCTTCTTCCTCCTAGCATATGTCAATATGGGTTTAGGATCTATATTGCTATCATTACCATACCACCGCGGGAACCCGATCTTTAATAGAGGCAAAGATGCCAACTTTTTATCACCCTATGTAAGCCAGAAAGTCCTAGATGACTCCTTTGGGTTTAATTCTTCAGATTTCTGAGATGTCTGATTATAGCTAAATAAAACTTGATATACCAGGCATTGGTCAATAATAACCGCCACGCCATTACAAGTGATGCAAATAAAGTCATCTATTGATTCAGCTCATCTTATGTTTCTTCTTTTTACTCGGGTAATAATACTGACAGCATTTGTTCAACCAGCAACCCCACTCATATGCTTAACAAAAGTTTGACAGGCCATTGCTTTCTCGAGGTCATAATTCATTACACATACTGAAGTTTCTGTAACCGTGAATAAAAACTAAACAAATGCGTCTAACATCCCTGAACAGGCCATGTCAAGATTCTCAAAACAGTCAGTTTGAGCAAATGCTCAGATTGAGATCAAAGGCAAAGGTTTCCAATGTCAGAAGATATCCTCGGCTGCCCTAATAAGTATAAACGTAAACATCTAGCTCTTGTGGTGGATAATGATTTCAGCTTTAATATGCTTGGAAAAATTATCTGATCAAGTAAATGCAGACAAGACATTCTTCTTCAGGGTGAACTCGTCTGCCTTTGCTGGGCTGATTGACTGCACCAATTAACCGAATAAGGAAAGTGATTTTTTTGTATGATAGATGAGAACAAAAACTTCCACACTAGACTAACTACTATACGTTAACCATGTTTCTACTAAGTACGCTACCAGAAGCAAATAGCAGATAATCCATGCATTAAACTTACCTTCTCAAGCATTCGTTGAAGACGATTAATTTCATTCTTAGAATAATCAGCACCCTTTTCCATACTATTCTTGGCAATTTTCAGGTAGATCTTTCCATATCTGTCATGAGTTTGGAAGAAAAATTATTGGGAATTGCAGAAGTTAAAAGTTGATATATAGTCATCGTGGATGACAGAAAAAATTGAACGTTGTGCTTAACAGGCAACTATGATAAATGACGAAAGAGAAACAGTTCTCCAGAATTTTAAGCTCATTGCTCAAATACCTAGCAGAAGAACCCTCGAGTTTCTCAACTTCTGCTTCTATTTTGGAAAAGGCTGCTTTCTTGTCATCCTTGCCAGCAGCCACAAACTCTTTCACCAAGGCATCTAAACTATCAACTAAACCAGCCTATCAGTCAACAGGAAGGAATAAACATGTAAGCATATAATGATCAAACCTGTACATAATAATCAAAGGTCAAACCTCAATGTTTTCAATACAATACCAACTTTTGAAGTAAGTTGTCCTTTTGCATCACGACTGGTTCCGCACTTCTCATTGATAAAAGTCACGAAGTCTTCTAAATCTCTCCCCCCATCATAGTCTTCACCAGCTTTGTTGTTTTGGGGGAAGAATTTCAATGTTGGGTAACCACTTACCCCATACCTGCATATAGAGCACATTAACATTGGTTAATCAATTATTAGTTTCCAATACCTTTGTCATATTTCCAGATAACACTAACAATTCTGGCATACTTTTCAGCTAGATCTTTATATTTGTCTGCGTCTAGATTGGCAATTATTACATCGTCCTCCAATTTAAATGCTGTAGCAACCTTTTCATATGTCTGCCACAGAAGGAAAAAAAACGTGAAAGATCATTTACAAACATCCAAGTAGAGCGCTGTTCCCAAAACACATCTAAGTACAGCAACAAGGAAGAAAGAATGGACGTACAGGAGCAAGATTTTTGCAATGACCACACCTGGAAAAATCACCAATTCCATGTCAATAAACATGATATCAGAATTGAAAGAACAAATAAAAGATAGGTTATTTAGTATGCCTTCAAATTCACAAGAACCTTCAAAAGAATAACCATAGTATTTGACCTCTGACACAAACGCTTACCAAGGTGCATAAAACTCAACCAAAACATCTTTGGTTTTGTCCAAGACAACCTCATCAAAATTATCTGTTGTTAATACCACCGCATTGGATGGGATAGCAGCAATCTTCACATTGGTCCCTATAAGCAAATATATCAGATTAGGAACTTCTCATTGTTATTCTAAAGGTCATGGGTTGAAGGTGATCAAATTCCCAAAATATGCACCAACAAGATTATGACGGTAGACATTTACTGGCCATGACCAACTCTGAGGACATACATTCAGCCATCACATCAAAGATAACAAACTTCAATTATTGATCATCGCATGAAACAACTTGGTAAAGCTGTATTTAATTTCATTAGAAAACAATGTTAAGTTATTGACTTTTCTTTCATGATAATAGTACCAGACAGTCCATAAACAACAACATCAATACACTAAATTTCTCATTATACCATAGTCACACTGTTTCCACATCATTCAATTTCTCACGAACTCAACGGGAGCCACATCATTCAATTAAGATAAGTAAACAGACCAACGGGAGAAAAGATTCTGGATGATTTAAAGGATTGTATTAGAAAAATTAAGGACAATGATTACCTCCTTCATTATTCACAAACTCGGCAAGGGCTTCCACTGTTCGTGGTCCTTCATACCTATCAAAACCAAAATATTTGATATGATTAACTAAATAAACCAACAACAACGGAAAAGCAATCACTAAATTAAGCGCATTCCACAATTGACAGAATGGGTATAAAGATCCTCACTTTTTGGGTTCCAAAGATCCTTTAGGAAACCATTTGATAGTTGGGTAACCAGAAACTCCATACTTGCTACATAGACTCTTGTGCTCGTCACAGTCCACCTAAATCATATCAACGGAAGAGATAAAGTTGGTCCTCGTTTCAAACCATAAATCCTATTACAATAATTTTTTTCACCTAGGGCTCCACATTCAACGTATTCGAGAAAACCAAAACAATTTCCACAATGGATCCTAATAAACACCAGCCAAAAACACAAACGACAGAAAAGCTGACCTTTCCGATCAAGACAGACTTTGCCTTCTTAAAGCTTGCACCAAGCTTTTCGTACTCAGGTGCAAGCTTTTTGCAGTGTCCACACCTGCCACGTCGAAATAAAACGTCCAATTAATGGTAGCTAAAAATCACTAAAATCACATAAATAAATAAAAAGGCAATCCCAATTCCCACAGCATACTAAACATAGACTAACTAATAACTAGATACTATTAAAATCGAAAACAGATCGCGACGTGAAGCACATCATTTCTTAGTCAAAAATCAGAAGAATTATGCTACAAGCACTTGATTGAGAAAAGAGATCACAAATTATGCGATCAAAAGTGAAATATTTACCAAGGAGCGTAGAACTCAACGAGAGCTCCTCTGTCTTGACCGACCTCCTTCTCGAAGTTATCTTCCGTCAAAACGACAACGTCGTTGGCAAGCGCCGATAGGACGAATAGAGCCAAGGCTCCCACGAAGACCCAGATCTGATTGTACCTCTCCATTTTATGTCTCCCCAAATCCTCCGTCTCAGATTAAAACGAGCTTCTTGTTTATATAATAAATGAGTCTACAGGCAGTGGGTGAAACGACGTAGCACAGTAAGAAGGAAGATGGAATTTTCAATGCTAGTGTACGGAGACCTCCATGAACTTACCGTGTGCCCAATGGTAGATTGCTGAGTTGGCGGACTATGGTTTGCTCGAGCTGGGAGGCCTCGAATCTGAACGGGAGTTAGCATGTTGATTGGCTGTATAAATCTCGCGACGTGTTTAGCATGACGTGGCGCGTTTTGAGAGGTCCAACTGCTTGACTATCATATTCATCACTACGTTTGAGCTTCAACCAAAATGAGGTTGTAGACCCAACAATAAGCAATAATTTATTATTATTTACCGTTGGTTATGGATAATTATCAATAGATTTACTTAATTAATATTTGAAGATCTATGTAAAGATTATATCGCCCCTTTTTATCGCAGTGATTTGTAATTTAAAACACGATTATGAAAGACTCAAACCAAACAAAAGGCACATTACAAATAAAATGTGCATCTTAACTGACTTGTTTATCAAAATCATGAATGTGATTCAAATTTGTACATTTTTCGTTTTCACTTTGCAAACATGTTAACAATTCTAATAAATTGTTTTAAAATATGAAATAATATCTAAGAAATAAGGAAAACATGTTATAATTTGCATGTTTTAATCATAAGTGCCTTTTTGATTTTATTTTGGGAAAAGTGCCTATTTATATTTAAAATTAATTAAAATAGCAGTAGCAATTTATAACATAAGAATAAATATGTCTATTAACCCAAAATAAAGTTCTTAATGTGATCATAAGAAAATAGCTTTTTATTCCTCTCTCCACCCACACGAAACATTAGTCATTTTGTTGAAATTATAAACTATTAACACATAGTAACTCATATTATTTGAAATACGAAGTAATATTTAAAAATAAAAATATTTTATGATCTGCAGTGGTGATCAACTGTAACTCATACTTATTTATATCAAAAATAAGTGTTAAATAGATAAAAGATATTTTAATTCCTCCATCCACCCACACGAGATATCATTTTGTTGAAATTTAAAACTTAAAACTAACTTTTCTTTCTACAACATAAGTTTGCAAGTTTAATATTATCATTTGCTACGAAGCACATTATTAAGTTATCAAGAAACTATTTTGATATTGTTTGTTTATTTTTCTAGAAAGCGTATTATGATCAGAGGATGGTACATTTTAACTTTTAATCACAACAAGGTATTATAACTATTGAAGCAAGAGAGGTTATAAACAATATTTTGATGATAAATTATATGTATCATTAATAAATTTATTATTTTAATGATAAAGAATATGAGAATAAGATTTAGTCATCAATTCAAGAAGATGGTTCATGAAGTTAATGAAAGAAAAGATGAACTTTGCAACTTATAAAGTGAAGACCAAGTCAAACAAAAAAAAAGAACAAGAACATCAAGCTTATTCTTTAATTGGTAATATTAATTGTAATCTCATTTAGTCAATTTAATATTCTAAAGACTCATCACAAAAACATTTTATATCACTTTATTACATGAGACTTTTTATTCATCAAGAGAAATTGAAGCTTTTGGTTTTAATGAAAAAGTCTCTTGATTTTTTAAACGCTCTTCAGGGAACACTTTAGGAAGTATTCAAATCATAATTGCATTAAAAATTGAGTTTGAGCATTTAAATTTATTAAAATCATGGGTTTTTAGTCAACTAAATTGTATTAAAGTTATCAAATTTGTATTAGTAGAGCACCTTTTTTTTTTTATGAGAGTGATTACCTTTATTGGAAAACAAGGATGAGGTTTTTATTAATGGTTAAAAGTTTCAACTTATGCTAAATAATTTCAATTAGTTCATTTTTCCTGCAAAAATTATAGATAACAAAAGTGTACAAAAATTAAAGGAAGAATGGAAATATCAAGATAAGAGATTAATTTTCTTACATAGTAGGATTGTACACATCTTATTTTGTGCATTAGGAAGAGATGAATTTAATAAAGTCTCTATATATAAAACAATTTATAAAATTTGGCACACTTTAGAAGTCACATATAAGGGAACAAATCAAGTAAAAGAGAGTAAAGTTAGCATATTAACACATCAATATGATTGTTTCAAATGAAGCATGATGAAAGTATATCTAGTATGCAGGAAGAATGAAACCTCAAGATATGAGATTAATTTTCTTAAATAATAGGATTGTACACATCTTATTTTGTACAATAGGAAGAAATGAATTTAATAGAGTCTCTATGTATGAAATGACTCATGAAATTTTGCACACTTTAGAAGTTATACATAAGGGAATAAATTAACTAAAGGAGAGTAAAGTTCGCATATTAATGAATTGTTTAAAACAAAGAATGATAAAAGTATATCCAATATGCGCACCAAATTTATTAAGATTATCAATGCTTTGGAAGGTATTGGAAAGACCTATACTAATTTTGAAATGTTAAGAAAGTTGCTTAGGTTACTTTTCAAGACGTGAGAAGCCCAAGTGAGCTATACAAGAAGCCAAAAGTTTAATAAAATATCATTGGAGGAACTTGTTGAATCTTTTCTTTCCTACTAAATAAGGCTATAAAAGACAATAAGAAATGATAACAACAATAACCTCAATGCACAAGGCCCGTCTCTTTGCGAGGGTTGTGGGAGGGATATAAATTTTACGCAGCCTTTTATTTGCCTTTCACAAAGAGGTTGTTTTCATGAATCAAACCTATGACCTTTTAGTCATAAAGGAACAGCCTTACCAGTTGCTTTAAAGCTCACCCTCATAATAAGAAGTGACACTTCTAAAGAAAAAGAATTTAGCATTCAAGGACGCAAAATCAAATGAAGAGGAAAAGACATAAACTAGCGAAAGCAATGAAATAGATATTGGCTTAATCACTATAAATTTTAAAAAGTTCTTGAAGGACGAATTTTCTAAAAAAAAGGATTTTAAGGAGGGCCAAGGTGATTTAAAACATAAATCCACTAATAATATTTGCTTTAAATATAGAAAACTTAGCCACATAAAGTCATAATGCCCTCTAGTGAGAAGTATGAAAGAGAATACAAGAAGGACAAGAAGAAAGCACTTAAAGCCTCAACTTAAGATGATATAAGTGAATCGGAAAAGAGCATTCAGAAGAAAAGATAGCTTATATCTGCTTTACTACTAGAGATGATGATGAATTATATCCAAATCTAATTCATATGATAATGATAGTAATTTCGCATATGATGAATTAGTCAAAAGTTTAAAAATCATAAGTAAGAAAAGGAAGAAATCATCTTTCACAATCAAGGAAGTTAAAAATAGTTTGATACATATATGAATGAGAATGAAAGATGAAAAGTGAACTGAATAGCATTTAAGCATCTAAAAATGTAACCATGAATGATAATCATGTATTAAACACATTAAAGCATAAAAATGAGATTTTCGAAAAGGAGATCAATAGTCTCAAAAATTCATCATCCAGATTCACTAAAGGAAGTAAAAAACTAGAAAACATGTTAGGGGGATTGGTTAATCTGTATGGGTTTGTAGTCAACTAATATATATTAAAGTTATCAAATTTGAAATATCGAGCGTTTGTAGTAAAATTGGTTGATACATTGGTCACCCAATATGCTAAATTTTATAAAATCGTATTTCATTACTTCTTTTGGTTCCTATTAAGGATTAATAAGTAGTATTAGAGCGAGTCTAATAAGCTAGCATTCCTAATGAAATCATATAGCAAAATCTTTATGGAATATTTTGGAGCGTCATCGTCATCATCATTCAATCAAAAGGAAAGTATTAGTAGAGCACCTTTCTTTGATGAGAGTGATTACCTTTATTGGAAAACTAGGATGAGGTTTTTATTAATGGTTAAAAGTTTCAACTTATGCTAAATAGTTTCAATCAGTTCTTTTTTTCCTGCAAAAGTTGTACATAATAAAAGTGTACACAAATTAAAGGAAGAAAGGAAACATCAGGATAAGAGATTAATTTTCTTACATAATAACGTTGTACACATCTTATTTTGTGCATTGGCAAGAACTAAATTTAATAAAGTCTCTATATATGAAACAATTCATAAAATTTGGCACACTTTAGAAGTTACATATAAAGGAACAAATGTAACACCCCACTCTGTTAGAGTAGTGCCCTAAAGGCAATCGCCTTTAGCGCGTTTTGTACAAAGTTGTGTACAGACTTTATGAATAAATAAAGAAAGGCATATTTCATTACTTTGTTGTTCATTGTTTATGAATGGATATTGATCTATAAGCAAATTAATGAAGTCCATGATATATGACATAACATGAAGGAAATTATGATGTGATCATACTACTGAGATTCCTATCATGTGCAATTATGTCAGTATCTAAATTATCCCTAGTCATAGGATTACTGAAATTAGATATCGGTAATCCGGAGAGACTAGCACATCTCAAGCTCCTTGATTTGATCAAGCAGTGGATCTCAGAAACTGTAAATATGAGATGTTTAGGGTTGAGATGTGAATGCTTACTAGAGGTAGTAAGTACATTGGATGACCTGCTATGAGATCATCACATGGATGTCCTATTCTAATGTCAGTGATAATCTCATCATAGCAATGGTGCAAATATCCTTAGACTTGAGGTGCTCAAGGATGTCTTGGATACTGATTCTGTGCTTTGGCTCCATTCCTTGTTTCCTTACACAGGACGCTCATAGGGTGCTGATTGGGTACAGCTTGAGGTATTCGAAGGTAATTGAGTAGTCAATAAAGGATTCATCACTTCTGTGATAGCAGAAGATGATACCCATGGCCTCTTGTCAGGGTCATTACTTGGAAATCTCTGGCCGGAGTTCATATGTCATGAAGAATGTCTTCAGTGACATATAAAGTAATGAGTCCTAGGACAAGAACTGATATCACTTGGACTAGATTTGACATAGTCAGTCTAGTAAGAGTTGACACTTTGCCCATACTCATAACCAAGTGGGGTATAGCATGGTGAAAGGATGAATTGCACAGTAATTGTCTATGGAAAGGTTCGTGATATGGTCCGTGATGAACATAGGTTCATTAGTCAAACCAATTACTTTCCGATCAATTGGAGGTCATGATGTGTTGCTAGATACCGCTCATGACTTGCTTGGATTAAGTGTTAATCTAAGTGACCAACATAATAGGGAACCTAATGGGTCACACGCATAAGAGTGATTCAGAGAATTCGTAAAATAGTTTTGGACAGAGATCCAATATATGGAGAGCAATAGGACTAAATAGATCTCGATCCAGCATTTATATATATATATCTTATTAATTAATTAAGTAATATATATATATATATATATATATGATCAACGTGGAAGATGGAGGAGGAGCCTTATCATCTTAACTTTATATATATATAACGTGGAAGATGGAGGAGGAGCCTTATCATCTTAACTTTATATATATATATATATATAAAGGCTAACGTGGAAACACCTCCACCTTAGCATTAAATGTCTTTAATTATGTTAAAGACAAATGGCTAATGAAGAGATGAAGAGTTGATGATCGTTGGTTTTAAAAAGAAGGGTTTTAAAAATCAAATGAGAAGGTCTCTTCTTCATTATCTTCAAGCTTCATCTTCTCCAAGCTTCTCCTCCATCGTTGATTCCTTAGCTCTTCAAGAATAAGGTAAGATCTAGCAGTCTTCACCTTGTTCTAGCTATTCCAGGATCAAAGGGTTTGCCCCGGTTAGGTTCTCTGATCAGACGGTCTCTTTTGGTCGTTATGGTTTGACATTGTTATATAGACACATGGATCCTAGCTTTCGGGAAGGTCACGGAACAAAACTTTTTGTTTTTCCGCACCTTGTGTATGTGATGCACACACCAGGATTTTCCTACAGTGGTATCAGAGCCACTTGTGTCGTATATAACGAAGAAATCATAACAAGGTTGGAGCTGCCTATTGGTTGTGACGATGATGCATGTTGACTGTGTTAAATTCGAAATCAGTATAGAAATCTTGTTTTCAAAATTTTCTTGCCCAGATGTGCTTATAAGATGTTGTTGAATATGTCTGTGGAAGAACAGAATTTATCAATGTGATTTGATATGGTTTTGCTAATTTATTCCCTAATGTTCTGGTTGCTGTGTTTATGCACATTCCTTGAACAAGCATGCTTATAAATTCGAGAATAAATTATAGAAAATTTATTTTTGGATTTTCTTTCACCAACATGTCTCTAAGATGTTTATGAATGTCTATGAAGATGGAAACATGTTTTCAAGGTGATTGACTATTTATTTGAGAATTTATTGTGTGCGCTGGGAATATCTGTGTTGAGGAACACAGATTCAACATTGGATTTGTTGCTGAGGTTGGTTGAGTTTTTTGTTGGAAATAAATCCTGAAAACATTCATGGAGAATGTTGTGAACATGTTGTAACCTCTGTAATTTTCTTAGAATTTATTGAAATTGTTTCAATGAGTTTTTCAAGCAAAAGACAGAGCTTGGCAGTTTTGATAAAGTTGCTGGAGCTGTTTTGTTTGGAATGATTGATTGTGTAGTTTTCGGTTCCAATGCCTTGGATCATTTTTAATGTGATTAAAAATATGTTGCATTGATGTTGTATGCTTTTCAAAATGATTTTATTGAAATTGGGTTTCCAAAAATTTTTCGGATGTCAAATGTGTCTCATTAGCGTCTCGTTAGTATATTTCCTTGTCTTGATTGTTTTGGTCGTCACCAATTTAGTGACTAGTGCTGAAGTAGTCTTGATAAAGTGTAGACTACCTAGAGATACTTAGGAAGATTAGTTGGTATTCGAAAAATTATTTGGAAATCTAAGAGATTAATAGTGTATTAATCCATTTCAAGTTTTTCATGTATAGTATGATTATATATGGTAAGCATGATACAATGAAAGTGTTTCATTGGTACATCAAAGTAAAGTATATTACACTTGGTATTGTGAATTTGAACTGCACGGATTGAGAAATTAGCCGATTAGAGAGCAAATCTAAATGCACAAGTCGACTTACACATGCACAAGTCGACTTGCATTCTCATATAAGTCGACTTACACATGCACAAGTCGACTTGCTCGTGAACAGTAGACAGGTAAGTCGACTTGCACAATGGTATAAGTCGACTTGCATGTGCACAGTAGCGTAAGTCGACTTACACATGCACAAGTCGACTTACACATGCTTAGGTGGGATGATGGATGATTATAGGTATAGATTCAATGTGATTGATGAAATGCCCTAAATCATTCCATATAGTCATGGTGACTATAATCCTACAGTTTGGATGAGACCAGAGTTTGAAATTCCTCACACATAATATGAAAACTAACGCCTTCCATTAATATGGGGAGAACCAGAGTTCTTATAGAGTTAGGGTTATTGGGTAAACCCAAGCTCACTCTATACGGATATGTTCGAACCATGGAAATAAGATTTTCGGATTAATGGGTCGGTTTTCACTAGAAGCGTTGATTTGTTGAGTAAACTCAAGGTTAACGTAGACAGAGGCGAAATTGGGTAGTGTACATTAGATGTACGCGCATCAAGAGTTGATAACCCAATGTGTGTGCATACATCACGAGTTGATAGCACTAATCGATAATTGCACTTGTTATGTAACTGGTATGGCCGATACCTGCCGATTGATCTAAGGTGGTTTGTTGGGTAAACCCAAGGTCATTTTAGTAATGTCGAATATCTATGATGCAATTGGTATGACCGATACCTACTGATTGACCTAAGGTGGCTTGTTGGGTAAACCCAAGGTCATTTTTAGTAATGTCGGATATTGACCCACTAGGACATTTTGTCATAATGTTTCTTGGATTCGTAATAAGGGTTATGGATTTTTGAAACTAGTGGGAGCCATATGTATGTCATACAAGTCCTTACGATCATGCATATATTAATATTCTAACATTCTTTCTCTCTTTCTCTTTAGGTTTATTGAAGATGTCTTCCAGTGTGAATTTGCGCTCACTTATGGACTCTAATAAATTAACTGGACCTAATTTTCTCGATTGGCTGAGAAATCTGAGAATTGTTCTCAGATCTGAGGAACTGGGCTATGTCCTAGATGTTCCACTTCCTGATCCACCTGCTGTTGATGCTTCTGATGAGGATCAGAAAGTTTATCGTAAGCATCTCAAAGATAGTGACATGGCTACCTGTATTATGCTCGCCTCTATGTCACCAGAGCTGCAGAAGCAGCATAAGTCTATGGATGCTAATACCATAGTGTTTCATCTTAGAGAACTTTTCGATGAGCAAGCTCGGTCTGAAAGGTTCGAGACCTCGAGGCTACTCTTCACTACTAAGATGACTCCAGGTTCATCTGCAGTGCAATATGTACTGAAGATGAATGGGTATATTGAGAGGTTGGTTGTCTTAGGTTTTGTTATGGATTATGAATTAAGTGTTGACTTAATTCTAGTTGGATTGTCTGATAGTTATTCACAGTTTGTGTTAAACTATCGGATGAACCAAATATCCACGACAATCCTCGAGTTGATCAATTTGCTCAAGAGCAATGAGCAATCTATCAAGAAGGATAGCAAGGCTTGCTTGTGGGACTCTTCTTCTTCGGTTCAAAGAAAAGAAATCAAGAAGAAAAGGTCTAAGAAACCAAAAGGAAGTGCGCCAAAAAGAAAACCAAAGAAAGCGCACCAAAGGAACTTGCTTCCATTGTGGCAAGACCGCCACCTAAGCTTAAAGCAGTAAAGTCTATCTGGAAGAATTGAAGGAAGAAGGCATCGATGCCTCGGCTCCTTCAGTATGTTTGTCATTGAGGTTAATACTATTTCGATCATAGCATATGGGTATTAGATACGGTTGTGGCTCACATATGCAATGATATGTAGGCCTCGAGGACGATGAGACAACTCATGAAGGAGAACTAGACTGCGTGTAGAAAATGGAGCAAGAGTTCTTTGCATTAGCCGTAGGCACTTATTTTTGTCACTCCCGGTGGGCTTGTAATTAAACCTGGATGAATGCTATTTTGTACTGTTTTAACAAAGAACATATTATCATTTCTTGTTTAAATAAATGGTTTCCATTTGACTTTTAGTAACAATGGTTGTTCTATTAGTTTGAATGGAATGCTTTATGGTACTGGTATATTATGCAATGGAATTTACATATTAGATATGTCACATCCAATTATGAATGTCAATGAAACGAAAAGACCTAAACGAGATAATTTAAAATCAACTTACTTATGGCATTGTCGCCTTGGCCATATAAATGAGAGACGCATAGCTAAGCTCCATAAGAATGGTAGTTTAGGGTCATTTGATTATGAATCATATGACACATGTGAATCTTGTTTATTAGGCAAGATGATTAAGTTACCCTTTAAGGGAAAGGGTGAACATGCGACTGGAGTATTAGACCTAATACATTCAGATGTATGTGGTCCGATGTCCATCCATGCTAGAAGTGGTTGTCTTTACTTCATTACCTTTATCGATGATTATTCTCGATATGGGTACCAGATTCGATGAGATATAAATCAAGCATTTGAAAAGTTCAAACAATTCAGAAATGAAGTAGAAAACTAACTTGGGAAAAGTATCAAAACATTACGATCCGATCGTGGTAGGGAATACTTAGACCAACAGTTTTTAGATTATCTCAGAGATAATGGGATTTTATCGCAATGGAATCCACCTTACACACCACAACATAATGGTGTAGCTGAAAGGAGAAATCGAACCTTGTTAGACATGGTACGATCGATGATGGGCTTTGCAAAGTTACCAAAATCCTTTTGGGGGTATGCACTCGAGACAATTTGCTTATTTGTTAAACAGAGTTCATTAAAGACAGTTGATGTTACTCCATATGAGATATGGACTAACAAAAAACCCTATCTTACTCATTTGAAAGTTTGGGGTTGTCCTGCTTATGTGAAGCGGATACAGTCAGATAAACTTGATGCAAAATCTGACAAGTGTTTGTTTGTAGGATATCCTAAAGAAACAATGGGATATCAATTCTACCTTGCTGAGGAACAAAAGGTGTTCGTTTCAAAGCATGCTATTTTTTTAGAAAAAGAGTTTCTTTTACAAGAAGACAGTGGGAGAAAAATTGAACTTGAAGAAGTTCAAGATGCTCGAACAGACGCAGATCAACTGCCTGAACCTGAAACTGTGACTCATACAGATGAAGTAACAGTTCAACCTTCTACAACACATGAAGTTCGTAGGTCATGTAAGATACGCTCTGTTCCCGAGAGATATGGATTTCTCGTAAATGAACAAAATGACGTATTGCTCATAGAAGATAATGAGCCTACCACCTATAAAGAGGTTCTGAAGAGTTCAGAGTATGAGAAATGGCTTCAAGCCATGAAGGCTGAAATGGATTCTATGTATGAAAACCAAGTATGGACTTTGGTTGAGGCACCCGAAGGAATAAAACCCATAGGGTGTAAATGGGTTTTCAAAAAGAAAATCGACATGGATGGTAATGTGATTACCTATAAAGCAAGGCTTGTGGCTAAAGGTTTTCGTCAAAGACAAGGAGTTGACTACGACGAGACCTTCAGCCCAGTAGCAATGCTTAAATCCATTAGGATATTCCTAGCCATTGCCACTCATTATGATTATGAGATATGGCAAATGGATGTGAAGAAAGCTTTCCTAAATGGAAATCTAGATGAGGATGTGTATATGACACAACCAGAGGGCTTCACGTTCTATGATGGCGAAAAGGTATGCAAGCTTCAGAAATCCATCTATGGATTGAAGCAAGCATCTAGGAGTTGGAATATCCGTTTTGATGAGGTAATCAAAGAGTTTGGTTTCTCACAAAATCCGGATGAACACTGTGTGTATAAGAAGGTTAGTGGGAATGCAATCGTGTTCCTTGTGCTATATGTAGATGACATATTATTACTAGGAAACGATGTCTCTATGCTACAATCTATGAAGATTTGGTTATCCAAACAATTTGCCATGAAAGACCTTAGTGAAGCAACTTATATCCTTGGGATAAAGATTTACAGAGATAGATCAAAAAGATTGCTTGGTCTTTCATAATCAACGTACATAGACAAGATGCTAAAGAGGTTTAGCATGGAGCAATCCAAGAGAGGGTACCTTCCTGTGACTCATGGGATAACACTCTCAAAATCTATGTGTCCTAAGACACAAGATGAGAGGATGTATATGAATATGATCCCGTATGCATCTGCGGTAGGATCTATCATGTATGCTATGCTATGTACGAGACCCGATGTATCATATGCTCTAAGTGTTACGAGCAAATACCAATCGGATCCTGGTGAGGGTCACTGGGTGGCTGTCAAGAATATCCTCAAGTACTTGCGAAGGACTAAGGATGTTTTCTTGATATATGGAGATGGAGATCTCAAAGTGAGCGGGTATACAGATGCCAGTTTTCAATCTGATAAGGAAGATTCTAAATCCCAATCAGGTTATATATTCACACTGAACGACGGGGCAGTCAGTTGGAAGAGTTCCAAACAAGAGACAACTGTCGATTTAACAACCGAGGCAGAGTACATTGTCGCTTCAGACGCAACAAAGAAAACAGTTTGGATCAGAAAGTTCATTACTGAACTTAGTGTGGTTCCTAGTTGTGATGGGCCCATACAGTTGTATTGTGACAACAATGGGGCTATTGTGCAAGCGAAGGAACCAAGGTCTCATCAACAATCCAAACACGTACTCCACAGATATCATCTGATTAGGGAGATCATCGGTCGAGGTGATGTTCAGATAGAGAGAATTCCCACCGAGCAAAATATTGCTGATCCGTTGACAAAGCCATTATCATAAAAGAGTTTTGATTCTCATGTACTCACCTATGGTATTAGATATGAAGGCGATTGGCTTTAGGTCAAGTGGGAGATTGTTAGAGTAGTGCCCTGAAGGCAATCTCCTTTAGCGCGTTTTGTACAAAGTTGTGTACAGACTTTATGAATAAATAAAGAAAGGCATATTTCATTACTTTGCTGTTCATTGTTTATGAATGGATATTGATCTATAAGCAAATTAATGAAGTCCATGATATATGACATAGCATGAAGGAAATTATGATGTGATCATACTACTAAGATTTCTATCATGTGCAATTATGTCAGTATCTAAATTATCCCTAGTCATAGGATTATGGCTGGACATCAGAATCCGAAGAGACTAGAACATCTCAAGCTCCTTGATTTGATCAAGCAGTGGATCTCAGAAACTGTAAATATGAGATGTTTAGGGTTGAGATGTGAATGCTTACTAGAGGTAGTAAGTACATTGGATGACCTGCTATGAGATCATCACATGGATGTCCTATTTTAATGTCAGTGATAATCTCATCATAGCAATGGTGCAAATATCCTTAGACTTGAGATGCTCAAGGATGTCTTGGATACTGATTCTGTGCTTTGACTCCATTCCTTGTTGCCTTACACAGGTCACTCATAGGGTGGTGATTGAGTACAGCTTGAGGTATTCGAAGGTAATTGAGTAGTCAATAAAGGATTCATCACTTCTGTGATAGCAGAAGATGATACCCATGGCCTCTTGTCAGGGTCATTACTTGGAAATCTCTGGCTGGAGTTCATATGTCATGAAGAGTGTCTTCAGTGACATATAAAGTAATGATTCCCAGGACAAGAACTGATATCACTTGGACTAGATTTGACGTAGTTAGTCTAACAAGAGTTGATACTTTGCCCATACTCATAACCAAGTGGGGTATAGCATGGTGAAAGGACGAATTGCACAGTAATTGTCTATGGAAAGGTTCGTGATATGGTCCGTGATGAACATAGGTTCATTAGTCAAACCAATTACTTTCTGGTCAATTGGGGGTCATGATGTGTTGCTAGATACCGCTCATGACTTGCTTGGATTAAGTGTTAATCTAAGTGACCAACATAACCGGGAACCTAATGGGTCACACGCATAAGAGTGATTCGGAAAATTCGTAAAATAGTTTTGGACAGAGATCTAATATATGGAGAGCAATAGGACTAAATGGATCCCGATGAGATTGGGATATGTCCCGATGAGATCGTGACATCGATATTGCTGAAACAAGTCTTTGATGTTTTTTACATACCGGGACCTGTAGGCCGGTAGGACCGACCCCAGTGTGACTGGACCACTTCAATATTTATATTTATATATATATGTCTTATTAATTAATTAAGTAATATATATATATATATATATATATAAAGGCTAACGTGGAAACACCTCCACCTTAGCATTAAATGTCTTTAATTATGTTAAAGACAAATGGCTAATGAAGAGATGAAGAGTTGATGATCGTTGGTTTTAAAAAGAAGGGTTTTAAAAATCAAATGAGAAGGTCTCTTCTTCATTATCTTCAAGCTTCATCTTCTCCAAGCTTCTCCTCCATCGTTGATTCCTTAGCTCTTCAAGAATAAGGTAAGATCTAGCAGTCTTCACCTTGTTCTAGCTATTCCCGGGTCAAAGGGTTTGCCCAGGTTAGGTTCTCTGATCTCTACGTGGATACCATTAGAGACGGTCTCTTTTGGTCGTTATGGTTTGACATTGTTATATAGACACATGGATCCTAGCTTTCGGGAAGGTCCCAGAATAAAAATTTTTGTTTTTTCGTACCGTGTATATGTGATGAACACACCGGGATTTTCCTACACACTCCCGTGTGACCCAAACCTGACATCGATGGTGATATCTGAATCCGTGCCCCGCGAGGGTAGCGTGCTACATCACTCAGTAAACTCAGTATCAAAAGTTTTTGTAAACATTCATACGCGCGAAAAACAGTAGTAGACAATCGAGCTCGCATTAATTTGTATACCATTCCAGTCATTCACAATCATTACAAACATTCAATAATAATTTAAAATATCCATTTAATGTATACCAATCCATAACCAAATTCGGCCCGCTATAAATACAAAGTATTAATTTACAAAGCTTGCGGAATACATTTTTATGAATAATAGATGGATGACACTAATGCAGACGTGGACTGATCCCGACCTTTATTCTTCATTTGATTGCAGTAGACATACTCCCGTGAACCTAACGGGATATTCTTCTAAGTCTTGAAAAATATTTGCAAATTTTGGATGAGTTTTGCGAACTCAGTGAGGAACCATCATCGATAGTTTGCCCAATTCATGAAACATGACATGTCATATAACGTATACTCTCACTGTTACAAACTTGATTACATTTCACAATTTTCCTTGACCATAAGCAATAAAGACAGTTTATACACAGCATCCAATTAGTTATACATAACCAAAGGCATATATGTACCACTCAAATATAACACAGTTGTTTCATATTCCGCATTCAGAAGTACCACGTGATATAACCCATGTTCAAAAGTACGGCATGATTATATCTAAGCGCATAACTGCACATTCAGAAATACCACATTTTTGCACATAAGCAAAGCACAGTTTATGTTACATTAGTACACTCCGCAGTATATATAAGGCATTTTTGCCTTTCACCCATTCAAAATGTTCAATCAAATATGTATGCAATGCATATGTGACACTTTCCCATTTTATTTCAATGTTGTGACCGAGCGCTTAAATAGTAAACAGTAGGCAGTAGAAGCGTCTAGGGAGTAGGAGAGCCCTCTGGGTATGCACTATCTCCCTTCGAGCTCGAGGCTCTTTTTCAAGATGTCGATGGCGACTCTAGTCACAACTATTATTATCCGCTCATGTATTTGGGTATGAAATGCAAGATGCCCAATATATCACAAATCAATCTAAAACAATCATCACAAGAGAAGCAACGCAATGTAGCACAGTAATAGCAAGCAATTTGACAATCGGCACATAAAGGACACTTCTATGTCAAATCTCCCAATTCATCGGACCATCCGTATCCGAAACTCAGTCATAAACAAACACAATCACTAATCCTACCATTATTCTCCATAGTTGTATAAGTGCAAAATATAAACAGATAATAATTGAGGAACCATCTAGGTTACTCACTTGTACTTTCGAGCTAATACCTGGAAGTCTCAGTAATGTCGATGGATCGACGCTCCAAATGTGCCTCTATAATAGTTATAGTATATAAACATTACCAATTGTCCAAATCAGAAATATTTACGAGTGCACATGTAGTGATTTAAAATGTGTACAATGCATGTTCATGATATTTCCAGCTTTAATCCAAAATTTTCATCACAAACATTCCATCTAAAAATTAGAAATCTAATGGCACCGAAATTACTCAATTCGGGCCTCTATAGGTCCCAAAATAAATAAAATAGTGACCAAAGAACCATTACCCAGACCTACGTCAATTTCCCATCCAAAAAAATTCCCAATTTCACATAAAATGAAATTCAATGTTTCACGAATCCGATGCCTCAAGAATCAGGTCAATCAGATGTCAGATGGAAAAGTTATAAGCAAAAGAAGGAAAATATATGATCCTAGTCGACTTGCCTGAGAATCCTAGTTGACTTATGCTACTGTGCATGTCCTAGTCGACTTGTCTAAGGATACAAGTCAACTTACACACTACAATGGCAAATTTGGAACAAACGTCCTCCGACATCCCAACTTCCAAAGGGTATAACTCCCTACTCCAAACTTCAAATTGGACAAAATTGGTATGTATTTTATAGAGAAAAGAGAGTTCTACAAGTTTCATGAAGGACACAAAAACTAATCTCACCTCTAAGGGTGTCAAAAATACAGTCAAAGTTACTTCCTTCACAATGCCTCTCAAAACAGTGCAACATTTTGTCAAAACAGTGCAACATTTTATAAAATCCATAACTTCTCATTACCTTTGTTAAAAATTACAAGATTTATGCAAAATGAAAGATCAGAAAGTGACCTACAACTTTCATGAACAAAATGAAATCAAATTCAATTGCTAAGTAGGTCAAACAATTCAATGAATGATTCTACCCACTGATACCACCTGAACTGAACAACAATTTTATAAAAAACATAACATTTTGCAAAAATGTCAAAAAATTGCATACTTTATACCTATAAAAAGATCAAACAGAATGCTACACTTCTCATGAAGGGATTAATAGTCAATTCCACTTCTAAAAAACTCAAAACTGTCTTGCAAGTGGCTGCCCTGATCACTAGTCTATGACCTAGCTTAGGTCCAGTCTTTGAAAATTCATAACTCCCAATTATGAATCCAAAATTAACATGCTATATCTCATTTTCAAGCTAATTTCTTCTTCTACAACCTTCCAGAAGATTACTTGAGCCAATTAAAATCACAAAAATATCTAAATTTGCTTCCAATCACAATACTCACAAAACCTATACTTATGGCTAGGTTTCACCAAAATGCACATAATCAGTCAATAATTAACAATTCATAACTCCCTATACATAGGTAAAATGTTTTTTTTCAAACTTTCTAGAACTCTAATTAACACATAACTTTACATTTCTTCTTTTATAACCATGGTCTAACTTGGTCTTTAATATGCTCAAATCTTCCATTAACAATCGAACTTTAACATGCAGTCACAGTTGGACCTCATCGACTTAAAACCTTATAACTCATTCATTTAACATCCAATTAAGGTGATTCAAAGTTTCATTTCCCATAAACTCATATGGCTATGACATATCCAAAGCAGGTTCGAAAATAATATAAATTGGATTTATTGTGATTTTTACACACCTGACCTGTTTCTGTTCTCTTCCGTATCACTAAGGTTAGGAACAACCTTCACTTATTCGGACATAGCTAGCAGAATCTTCATCCAATTAAAATTTCCTCTCTACAAATCTTAAATGACACATTCTTGAACATTTTGTAAGAAGAGCTCATCATCCAATTCCAACTCTAAGGTCCTCAAACAATTAACTTTCAGGTCTTAGTTCAATCTCGCTGGTGTTCTGAACCCGATTCAATTAGGGGCCTATTACTCTCATTTTTCTCACTGTAAAATCGTGGAAAAATTTATGGAGATAGTAGATCTCTAGATCTACAACTTCTATGTTTTGAGTTTCTCTAGATTCGAACGTTAAATAGCTCAAAACAATTAACCAAGTGGAGTCACGAATCTGTCTTTGAAATCTCTAACCATCCCAACTCAAGTTAATCATCATTTTTGTTCAACTTAGCCATGCAATTAACCTTAAGTAACATCACAAATAACTATAAAACCATCATATAAATATATGATTTACCTTAAACAAGCTTCTACTCTTCTAGACTTCACAATCTCACAATGCTCTCTAATTCTTTCCACCACACAATCATCATCATCACTTTGCAAGGGAAGCTAGGTTAGGCTCTTAGAAGCAAGATGAAGAGTAACAATTTTGGCTAGGACAAATGGAGACTTCAAGGGAGGAGAACCCACGAAGGAGGAGAAGAAAATTTCCCAAAAACTCTTTTTCTCCCTCTCAAAATTAGAGTGTCGAGAATGAAGAGAGGGAGAGCATGAAGACAACCTCATTTGGCCTTTGAAAATTGCAAGTGTCGTGGAGAATTGGTGAAACACCAACATTAAATCAATTTAAGATGAGTCATAGGACACTTGTCCATTTAGAAGAAAAGACAAAAGAAGGATAAGACAAAAACATGTAATAGGATTTATCAAGAAACCCTAATGAAATTTGACCCATTCAATTCTAATGGCCCTAATTCTAAATCCAAAATAATATAACCAATATTGTAGTGCTATTGGATAACAATTTTCACTACCGAAAATCAACTGGTTCGCCACTTGGTGAATTTTTTCCGGTACGGAAATTTTCTCCGAGAAAGTCCAAAAAAATTCCTAAAATTTCCTAAAAGTATAAAACACATAACAATCCACTCCAATTACATTTTCAAGCCCATAAACCACATTTTCCAAAATAAAATCCCATTTAGGCACAAATACCGGGAAATATCACGAATGCATGTACAGTTATTTTTCATGTGCAACAATTCCACTATTCACAAATATCAATATGCATAAAAATGCCAAATCAGTCTTAATCACTCTCACCCCTGACCAAATTACTATTTTACCCTTCCCGTCGGGGGTGAGATGTTACAACTCCCCCCTCCTAATAAAAATTTCGTCCGCGAAATTCATAGTCGAAGGGTCAATATGGTAGAAAATGATCATTTGTCATAACCCCCTACATTTCCCATACACCTCATCACTCAATTACTCATTTTCCGAATGATCACAGTAGACAAACTCAATAAGTTTTTCAGTCACTTATTTGACTATCTCACTATCTTAATTATCTCACTTGACCATTTCAGAGTAGATACCAACTTTATTCCGTATGCTATGGATCAGATCATTATTTCCGAACCTATTCACTTATCATGTTTTGTAAATCCAATACCTCTTTCACCAGTAACATACAGACCAATTCATATAGCTTCATTGATATTTTTTTTTCCAATTCTGAGTACACCTTGCCAAGGTGATACTTACAAGAACACTTCACCTCGTCTTCGATTCTTCACTTTCCTTTGGTGCTAACCCATTGACACTTATGTCCATTTTACTATACCAGGTGTTCATTCACCTAATCCATTGATCCTTCATATCTCATTGACTATTATTTCAGATCCATTTCTTCTGTAATAATTTACTGTGCTTTAGTGTTCACGCACTCAATGCAAAAATGTACAATCCCGTCATGTGATCACCATTGTTATCATGCTCACATTCCTATGAATTCCAAAACCTTTAAGCACTCCCCACTGTTGGAAATTCCAACATGTAACCACGGAGCTCTATATCCTTCGTCGCTAAAATACACTTTTAGTGTATTCCGTACGTATACTTCTCTAACAATTCCTTTGCTCAAGTCACTTTTGTCGGGTACACATACTTCTTCTTTAAATTACCAAATATCGTTCTTCCGATGTCACTCAAACAGTCCGATTCATTATGGAACTCACCAGTTTGACTCCTGACCTCTTAAACTCTCTTACCTCTTTCCAGTAGAGCTGAATCTAAACCTTCAATACACTAGTAACATCTCAGTTTACCCCATCTTCTACTTGACATTTTACACTCTTTATTGTCCTAGATTTGGAAACCCAATATCTACATTCGTTCTGTTTACTTCAATATTGTCTGTTCACTGTTTTAGACTACACTCTACCTTTACCAGTATAGTATTGATTTGTGCACGCCTTTCAAACTCAATAATGTTCTCGAAATTACACAATTTGTGAATTATAGGAATGCCTTAGCATATCTAAGGTCTCCAAAGCTTCGAACAATTTCTATCATAGCACCAATACCCCTTAGTGAAACTTCAGTATACACTACCCAATCTCCAAAGGATATGCTTATTATCAGTGTCAGATTTCTCCATGATTCATCTCATTTATGATCATAGTCACCAATTGATACCATTTACTTACCATGCATAAATCTCTATTGGGGTATTGCTAACTTCAATAGACATCACTCAATTTTGTTTTCATTGAGTCTACAATTGCTTTATTTACGATCCCTTAATGAAGGTGACATTACCTCACGTCATTTTCAGTTTTCCCCTTAAGACTTCTTGTCTCTATTTCTATTTTCATTTAGTTTCCCTTCAGTCACATCGACATATGCTAATGCCTATTCATTCGTACTCGTACCTCCATACATTCCATTTCATTGAGTATTTCTCTTTGTGGGTTGGAATTATTTTTCTTAGCTTCAATTTGGATCTCCCTTTGCATCAAATCTAATGGAGACCAATTTTCTTCACATTGCAATAAATCCACTCACGTAGTTGAATCCTCTACATTACTATACACACAATGCATATAATCTCAGTAGTATATGTAACATCTCATCACTGATGGGAAGGGTAAATTGGTCAATTGGGACGGGTTAGGAGTGTATAAACTAGTCTCGGTATGTTCATGCATAATATGACCTCCATATATGCATAAATTGTAATTTTTGTAAATGCACATGATTGTACATGCATTTCTGACATTTTTCGACATTTGTGTTTATTGTGGATAAATATGAATTGGTGCTTGAACATGGAATTGAAGTGGATTTTTGTATGTTTTACATTTTTGTGGAAATTTAGAAAATTTTCTGAAAATTTTTCGGGTACTTTCCCGGACCGGAAAATTTCTAACTGACTGATTGAATGGGTTTCTTGTACTGAAAATGACTGGCCAATGGCATTGGAAAATTAGAGATATGATGTTAGGATTTATTAAATTAAGCCATTGGAGTTTGACGAGAAATTGGAGTAGAATTTAGAACCGGAATAATAAAACCAGGACAAGTGGCAAGTGACACATGTCACTTGCCTACTTAATCTTAGTTCTTTAATGGTTATCTAATGAATATAAATATCTTAAGTTTAACTTCCACGACACTTGCTTGAGAAAGAGTAAAAAGGGTGACTTTAAGTGTTTTTCTTCTCCTCCATCCGTGAGTGCCTCCTTCCCCTTCTTTGTTGTTTTGTTTTTCATCCACCATGCAAGAAGCTTTTCCTTGCTATTTGCTTACTCTTCTTCTCTTCACACATAAATCCACCCATAAGTCTTGTGAAGATGATGATTTGTGTTTGTACTGGAGAGATAGTCGTGAGTGTTGGTGTGGGGTAGAATGTTGGAGTGTTTTGAAGATTGAAGAGTTAGAGCTTATTTAGGTGAGCACTTAAGTTGTATGTTCTTTAATTTGTAATTAGATGCATTTATTGTGCTTTATGGTGCATTAATTCCATGAAGTTTGTGTGTTAATGGTATGGGTTTAAATGTATGCTTGTGTGAGAGAAATTGATATGGTAGTTAAAGATTGTGAATTGAATGTTGTAAATGATGTTTATGATGTTAGATGAATGTTAATGATGTAAGGAAGTTGTGTATGTGGTTGCTGCCAATTATGCTCTATTATACAAGTAATTTTTGTGATGATTTTGTGGCTGAATTAGAGGTGTAAATGGATGTATATTGATCGGCGGCTCGTCGTTCGATCCTAGAATCGATCATTGGAAACCGGTCAAATAAAATAATTTATACCAAGGATTGCAGCATAGGATGCAACCTCGGGTCGTCTCTCAAAGGAACCTAATGAAATGGACCTAAGCTAGCCTATATGTCATTCAATGCAAGTGAAATTAGCAAGGAAAAAGGGGGTTTTGATTTTAAAAACATTAATAAACTAAAATGTATGCAAAAAGTATTTTTGGGTTTTGGAAATAGAAAATAAAAGAGTAAAACAAAAGATAGAATCCTCTTGAAAATGAATTTTGGCTATCACAGTTCAAAACTAAGTGTGAATAGTAAACCTTAAAGGGCTATCTCTAAGTTCGTGGTTTCGATTAATGGAATCCTGTCACTCGCGACTCCATCTCTAGACCCCATTGAGTGCTCTTGAGCCTCGAACATTAGAGGACTCTTTAAGTCCGAGATCTTGATCAATGAACTCCATTGCTCGAGATCCCGTTATGCATCTTAGTCGGACAGATTAGAAATCACTAAGTTTGAATGGAAAACCTTAAAGGACTCACTTTAAGTTCAGGTCTTGATTAATGGACTCTGTCACTCTCGACTCCATTAATCAAAACACCTAAAACCTTAAAGGAACACGAAGTCCAAGGTTTTAATCAATGAACTCCATTGCTTAAAACCTTGTTAAAAACATCTTAGTGTGGGCGTGGACTAGAAATCACTAAGTTTCCGAAAGCTCAACCTTAACAACTCGTTAAGTCCAATGAATTAATTAATCAACTCGATTAATTAAAACTTGTTAAAAACCTTAGTGTATGCAATGGACATGTTAATGCAAGTGGTCAAATGCAATCTAGCATCAACTCAATATCTAACACAACTAGGCAGATAAAAGAGAATTAACAAAATCACAAGTGAACATATATGAGACTTCATATATTTAAGCACGAAGTTCTACATAAACAAATCCATAACATATTACACTGTTCACCGCTTAATTAAACTATAATCAAGCAAAATCTAACTACAAAGCAATAAACCCCAACTCGGCTGTTCACAACAATGTAGTTAAAAACGTGACAATGTAAACTAGTAATCCAAACAACACAACAAACGTCCAAACATTTAATTGAGCTTTAATCAATAGTATCACTACAATCTATAAACCCTCGACCAAGGCATATTCATAAATCATAGCAAACTATAGATTAAGCTACTCCCTTTAGTGCTCGGTGAACTCCAACCATCACTGCATCGTCAAGAGGAGAAGAATGCCTAACCACACATCACAACTGGGAACACCGCAACTCGCGGCGAACCATAGCTGCTCACGGCGGAAGACACCTGCGAAAACAACCAAAAGAAAACAACTAAAAATGACTTCCCAGGGAACCCCGAAGGGAACCCTGGGCGGCGACGACCACCGCTCCTCTCTTTTCTCTCTACGCTCGTCCCTCTCTCCTCTCTTCTCTCGTCGGTCTCTCTCGTGTTTTTCTCTCATAAGTCGAAGCCCTCCGATAACCTAATTCGCAATATTTAAAGGATGGGTCGTGGGCGGGTTGCAGTGAGACAAAATTTCTATTTTGGGTTGGGTTACCCGACATTATTGCATGCGAATGAATTTGGTCACTCGTCATGGCGAATAAATTAAATACCATTAATTCGCCGGCGAATGAAGGGTCCGGTTCAGCCAGCGTCTAGAATTGTTCGTCATGACGAGCGTTCTTCCGACGCGGAGTGATTCGCCATGGCATCATTGACTTTCTCATCCTTTTGACCCTTTTTCTCCTGCAATATAAAATAACAATTTGCAGTATCAATTGTCCTTAGAAAATTATAATGCAATCAATGTCAATTTGCACAATTTTACTAACAAATTGCATAAAGCATAAGCTCACCGCAGTGGACTAATTTAAGCACAAAATCATGAATCAAGAGTCAAAAAGTACATTAAAAGCCATAAAAGTGTAGCCAATTTATATGATAAACTTGAGTTCAATCAATTCCCCCACACTTAGACCTTTGTACTCCTGGACAAAGTTTACCAGAGTAAAAAAAAATACAAGAGGAAAAGAAAATAGCACCCATACTCAAAACAATAAAATGAACTTGACTCGAGTTACTTTCTCATAATTCAACCACAGCAAATAAGAAGAAAGCTAACAGAATAAACACTAAAAGAATTCAAGCACAAGAGATTGAACAAAAGAGAAACTCTCAAGATATAGTGTTTACGCTCAGCTCACTTGTGTCTAGGGTATATTTCTCTCAATCTACTTAAGTAACCTCCTACCATAGGCTTGTGTCAATTCTATTTTTCCACCACAAAAACTATCATTTTGAAGATCAAGAGGACTTTGAGGGTTGTAATGTATGGAAGGCTAAATGAATGGATGAAGTATAAGAAAGAAAATATGAGCATATGCACTAAATGTGAACTGATGTCATCAGTAGAATTCAAACTAACAATTGCATACTGAATATTTTTTTTTCATCTCATTTTGAGATGCTAATCCCTTTTTGGGATACAACACATTATTATCCCTTTTCGGGATACACAAGACTAACATTTTTTCATTTTTCAACACTTTTTTTTCGAGAACTAATAACAAAACATAGACTATCGCTAATAACTAAACACGATCATCGACATCATCTAAGAATATAAATGCAAATGCTCATAACAAGAAAGCTCAAAGGGCTAGCAATGGATGAATGTGTAAGGACAAGTGTTTAGGCAAATGG
This sequence comes from Erythroxylum novogranatense, assembly GCA_029891385.1. Lineage (NCBI taxonomy): Eukaryota > Viridiplantae > Streptophyta > Magnoliopsida > Malpighiales > Erythroxylaceae > Erythroxylum > Erythroxylum novogranatense. The sequence continues at coordinate 18,392,036 of CM057231.1, read as the reverse complement.
GTTTAAGAAAGAACGCCTATCATATCAACAAAAATTCAGTTCATTAAGCTTCAAGTAAGAATTAAAACAAGTTCTGAGAAGAATGAAATAAGAAGATGCACACAAAGATAGAAGAAAATGTTTGGCTCAAATATCCTTCCACAAGTGGTATGATCTCTATGAACAATCTCAAGTCTTAAAACTTAAAATGCCACTTTATTAGCATGCTTCCATCCACTTTGTATTGAAAACATTGAAAGTAAGGTTTTGTCAAGTCAAATTATCATGAAAAGGATGGAAGATGTTTTCAATAACTCAAGCATCGTTTTGAAACCAAGAAAGACTTTGAAAACAAAAGCCACAAAAGTCCAAAGGCAAAACAAATTTGAATTGAGTGAAAAAAATTAAGCAGTAATCATTCATGCACAGGTATGGACGTCGCGACATAACATGGAACACGCCATGACGTATACGAAATCTGAAGAGCAGCGTCGCATGACGTGTGATCACTCGTCATGGCGAAGAAATGCGAATGACGAGAATGTAAACCAACCCAAGTTAGCGCAGAACGCACAAATCAGCCAACAATTCATATGTTCTCAATGAAACACAATAGCAATAGTCATGCAATGTCAAAAAAATAATAGGGAAATAACTCCCCCACACTTAATCAACACATTGTCCTCAATGTTAAGCAAGAAGAAATAGAGCACAAGGGGCAATTCAACACAACAGAAGGAAGGCAAGAGGCAGAACTCAAAGGGACTTTATTGAATTGAAAAGATACTAATTAAACTAAAAGCTAAGCTATTTTCTACTGAGGTTGCTCCTCCCCGACACTTACTTAACAAACTAATGCACCAATATAAGTCACAAGCAATCATAAGGCATAAGTGAGTAAACAAGTGAAGGAAAGAAATAACTTGGGAGTTATGGAGGTCTTGGATTTGCCCGGTTAACCTTCGACAATGGCCATGGTGTGGCGAAATAACTTCATCCAGTCCCACGTCCATGTCGGCCTCCACTAAGCCAGATTCACCTGAAATGTTGGTCACAGAAAAATAAGAGTTAGCCTCAGTGAACTTCCATAAAAGGTGTAATCTGCAAAATACTAACTAACGATGCAAATGCAACTAAAATATTTAGAATGAAACCTAAAAGAAAAGACACCTAACTTCACGTAGCAACAAATGACAAAAAGCAAACTTAAAGAACCACTTGGTTCCTCAAGAACGACGCCTAATTTGATCGGCGGCTCGTCGTTCGATCCTAGAATCGATCCTTGAAACCGGTCAAATAAAATAATTTATACCAAGGATTGCAGCATAGGATGCAACCTCGGTCGCTCTCAAAGGAACCTAATGAAATGGACCTAAGCTAGCCTATATGTCATTCAATGCAAGTGAAATTAGCAAGGAAAAAGGGGTTTTGATTTTAAAACATTAATAAACTAAAATGTATGCAAAAAGTATTTTGGGTTTTGGAAATAGAAAATAAAAAGAGTAAAACAAAAGATAGAATCCTCTTGAAAATGAATTTTGGCTATCACAGTTCAAAACTAAGTGTGAATAGTAAACCTTAAAGGGCTATCTCTAAGTTCGTGGGTTTGATTAATGGAATCGTCACTCGCGACTCCATCTCTCTAGACCCCATTGAGTGCTCTTGAGCCTCGTAACATTAGAGGACTCTTTAAGTCCGAGATCTTGATCAATGAACTCCATTGCTCGAGATCCCGTTATGCATCTTAGTCGGACAGATTAGAAATCACTAAGTTTGAATGGAAAACCTTAAAGGACTCACTTTAAGTTCAGGTCTTGATTAATGGACTCTGTCACTCTCGACTCCATTAATCAAAACACCTAAAACCTTAAAGGAACTCGAAGTCCAAGGTTTTAATCAATGAACTCCATTGCTTAAAAACTTGTTAAAAACATCTTAGTGTGGGCGTGGACTAGAAATCACTAAGTTTCCAAAGCTCAACCTTAACAACTCGTTAAGTCCAATGAATTAATTAATCAACTCGATTAATTAAAACTTGTTAAAAACCTTAGTGTATGCAATGGACATGTTAATGCAAGTGGTCAAATGCAATCTAGCATCAACTCAATATCTAACACAACTAGGCGGATAAAGAGAATTAACAAAATCACAAGTGAACATATATGAGACTTCATATATTTAAGCACAAGTTCTACATAAACAAATCCATAACATATTACATTGCTCACCGCTTAATTAAACTATAATCAGCAAAATCTAACTACAAAGCAATAAACCCCAACTCACTGCTCACAACAATGTAGTTAAAAACGTGACAATGTAAACTAGTAATCCAAACAACACAACAAACGTCCAAACATTTAATTGAGCTTTAATCAATAGTATCACTACAATCTATAAACCCTCGACCAAGGCATATTCATAAATCATAGCAAACTATAGATTAAGCTACTCCCTTTAGTGCTCGGTGAACTCCAACCATCATTGCATCGTCAAGAGGAGAAGAATGCCTAACCACACATCACAACTGGGAACACCGCAACTCGCGGCGAACCATAGCTGCTCACGGCGGAAGACACCTGCGAAAACAACCAAAAGAAAACAACTAAAAATGACTTCCCAGGGAACCCCGAAGGGAACCCTAGGCGGCGACGACCACCGCTCCTCTCTTTTCTCTCTACGCTCGTCCTCTCTCCTCTCTTCTCTCGTCGGTCTCTCTCAGTGTTTTCTCATGCGAAGTCGAAGCCCCCTCCGATAACCTAATTCGGCAATATTTAAAGGATGGGTCGTGGGCCGGGTCGCACAGTGAGACAAAATTTCTATTTTTGGGTCGGGTTACCCGACATTCGCTGCGGCGAATGAATTTGGTCACTCGTCGATGCGAATAAATTAAATACCATTAATTATTGCGGCGAATGAAGGGTCTGGTTCAGCCCAGCGTCTAGAATTGTTCGTCATGACGAGCGTTCTTCCGACGCGGAGTGATTCGCCATGCATCATTGACTTTCTCATCCTTTTGACCCCTTTTCTCCTGCAATATAAAATAACAATTTGCAGTATCAATTGTCCTTAGAAAATTATAATGCAATCAATGTCAATTTGCACAATTTTACTAACAAATTGCATAAAGCATAAGCTCACCGCATGAGGACTAATTTAAGCACAAAATCATGAATCAAGAGTCAAAAGTACATTAAAAGCCATAAAAGTGTAGCCAATTTATATGATAAACTTGAGTTCAATCAATTCCCCACACTTAGACCTTTGTACTCTGGACAAAGTTTACGAGTCAAAAAAATACAAGAGGAAAAGAAAATAGCACCCATACTCAAAACAATAAAATGAACTTGACTCGAGTTACTTTCTCATAATTCAACCACAAAGAAATAAGAAGAAAGCTAATGAATAAACACTAAAAGAATTCAAGCACAAGAGATTGAACAAAGAGAAACTCTCAAGATATAGTGTTTACGCTCAGCTCACTTGTGTCTAGGGTATATTTCTCTCAATCTACTTAAGTAACCTCCTACCATAGGCAGGTCAATTCTATTTTTCCACCACAAAAACTATCATTTTGAAGATCAAGAGGACTTTGAGGGTCGTAATGTATGGAAGGCTAAATGAATGGATGAAGTATAAGAAAGAAAATATGAGCATATGCACTAAATGTGAACTGATGTCATCAGAGAATTCAAACTAACAATTGCATCTTGAATATTTTTTTTCATCTCATTTGAGATGCTAATCCCTTTTGGGATACAACACATTATTATCCCTTTTGGGATACACAAGACTAACATTTTTCATTTTTCAACACTTTTTTTCGAGAACTAATAACAAAACATAGACTATCGCTAATAACTAAACACGCATCTCGACATCATCTAAGAATATAAATGCAAATGCTCATAACAAGAAAGCTCAAAGGGCTAGCAATGGATGAATGTGTAAGGGGGCGGTGTTTAGGCAAATGGGTTTAAGAAAGAACGCCTCTATCATATCAACAAAAATTCAGTTCATTAAGCTTCAAGTAAGAATTAAAACAAGTTACGAGAAGAATGAAATAAGAAGATGCACACAAAGATAGAAGAAAATGTTTGGCTCAAATATCCTTCCACAAGTGGTATGATCTCTATGAACAATCTCAAGTCTTAAAAACTTAAATGCCACTTTATTAGCATGCTTCCATCCACTTTGTATTGAAAACATTGAAAGTAAGGTTTTGTCAAGTCAAATTATCATGAAAAGGATGGAAGATGTTTTCAATAACTCAAGCATCGTTTTGAAACCAAGAAAGACTTTGAAAACAAAAGCCACAAAAGTCCAAAGGCAAAACAAATTTGAATTGAGTGAAAAAAATTAAGCACGTAATCATTCATGCACAGGTATGGACGCCGCGACATAACATGGAACACGCCGTGGACGATACGAAATCTGAAGAGCAGCGTCAGCGACGTGTGATCACTCGTCATGCGAAGAAATGCGAATGATGAGAATGTAAACTAACCCAAGTTAGCGCAGAATGCACAAATCAGCCAACAATTCATATGTCCTCAATGAAACACAATAGCAATAGTCATGCAATGTCAAAAAATAATAGGAAATAACTCCCCACACTTAATCAACACATTGTCCTCAATGTTAAGCAAGAAGAAATAGAGCACAAGGGGCAATTCAACACAACAGAAGGAAGGCAAGAGGCAGAACTCAAAGGGACTTTATTGAATTGAAAAGATACTAATTAAACTAAAAGCTAAGCTATTTTCTCGAGGTTGCTCCTCCCGACACTTACTTAACAAACTAATGCACTAATATAAGTCACAAGCAATCATAAGGCATAAGTGAGTAAACAAGTGAAGGAAAGAAATAACACAGGAGTTATGGAGGTCTTGGATTTGCGGTTAACCTTCGACAATGGCCATGGTGTGACGAAATAACTTCATCCAGTCCCACGTCCATGTCGGCCTCCACTAAGCCGATTCACCGAAATGTTGGTCACGAGAAAATAAGAGTTAGCCTCGGTGAACTTCCATAAAAGGTGTAATCTGCAAAATACTAACTAACGATGCAAATGCAACTAAAATATTTAGAATGCAACCTAAAGAAAAGACACCTAACTTCACGTAGCAACAAATGACAAAAGCAAACTTAAAGAACCACTTCTTGGTTCCTAAAGAGACGCCAATTTGATCGGCTGACTCGTCGTTCGATCCTAGAATCGATCCTTGAAACCGTCAAATAAAATAATTTATACCAAGGATTGCAGCATAGGATGCAACCTCGGTCGTCTCTCAAAGGAACCTAATGAAATGGACCTAAGCTAGCCTATATGTCATTCAATGCAAGTGAAATTAGCAAGGAAAAGGGGTTTTGATTTTAAAACATTAATAAACTAAAATGTATGCAAAAAGTATTTTGGGTTTTGGAAATAGAAAATAAAAGAGTAAAACAAAAGATAGAATCCTCTTGAAAATGAATTTTGGCTATCACAGTTCAAAACTAAGTGTGAATAGTAAACCTTAAAGGGCTATCTCTAAGTTCGTGGTTTCGATTAATGGAATCTCGTCACTCGCGACTCCATCTCTCTAGACCCCATTGAGTGCTCTTGAGCCTCGAACATTAGAGGACTCTTTAAGTCCGAGATCTTGATCAATGAACTCCATTGCTCGAGATCCCGTTAAGTGCATCTTAGTCGGACAGGATTAGAAATCACTAAGTTTGAATGGAAAACCTTAAAGGACTCACTTTAAGTCCAGGGTCTTGATTAATGGACTCCTGTCACTCTCGACTCCATTAATCAAAACACCTAAAACCTTAAAGGAACCTGAAAGTCCAAGGTTTTAATCAATGAACTCCATTGCTTAAAACCTTGTTAAAAACATCTTAGTGTGGGCGTGGACTAGAAATCACTAAGTTTCCGAAAGCTCAACCTTAACAACTCGTTAAGTCCAATGAATTAATTAATCAACTCGATTAATTAAAACTTGTTAAAAACCTTAGTGTATGCAATGGACATGTTAATGCAAGTGGTCAAATGCAATCTAGCATCAACTCAATATCTAACACAACTAGGCAGATAAAAGAGAATTAACAAAATCACAAGTGAACATATATGAGACTTCATATATTTAAGCACGAAGTTCTACATAAACAAATCCATAACATATTACATCTGTTCACCGCTTAATTAAACTATAATCAGCAAAATCTAACTACAAAGCAATAAACCCCAACTCTACTGTTCACAACAATGTAGTTAAAAACGTGACAATGTAAACTAGTAATCCAAACAACACAACAAACGCCCAAACATTTAATTGAGCTTTAATCAATAGTATCACTACAATCTATAAACCCTCGACTAAGGCATATTCATAAATCATAGCAAACTATAGATTGCTACTCCCTTTAGTGCTCGGTGAACTCCAACCATCATCGCATCGTCAAGAGGAGAAGAATGCCTAACCACACATCACAATCGGGAACACCGCAACTCATGGCGAACCATAGCTGCCACGGCGGAAGACACCGCGAAAACAACCAAAAGAAAACAACTAAAATGACTTCCTGTGGAACCCCGAAGGAACCCCAGGCGGCGACGACCACCGCTCCTCTCTTTTTCTCTACGCTCGTCCTCTCTCCTCTCTTCTCTCGTCGGTCTCTCTCTGTGTTTTTCTCATGCGAAGTCGAAGCCCCTCCGATAACCTAATTCGCAATATTTAAAGGATGGGTCGTGGCCGGGTCGCATAAATGAGACAAAATTTCTATTTTGGGTGGGTTACCCGACATTCGCCATGGCGAATAGCTGTAGTTCGCTGCTGGCGAATGAATTTGGTCACTAGTCGCGCGAATAAATTAAATACCATTAATTATTGCGGCGAATGAAGGGTCCGGTTCGCCCAAATGTCTAGAATTGTTCGTCATGACGAGCGTTCTTCTGGATGCGAAGTGATTCGCCGCGGCATCATTGACTTTCTCATCTTTTTGACCCCTTTTTCTCCTGCAATATAAAATAACAATTTGCAGTATCAATTTTCCTTAGAAAAATTATAATGCAATCAATGTCAATTTGCACAATTTTACTAACAAATTGCATAAAGCATAAGCTCACTGCAAGGGACTAATTTAAGCACAAAATCATGAATCAAGAGTCAAAAAGTACATTAAAAGCCATAAAAGTGTAGCCAATTTATATGATAAACTTGAGTTCAATCATATATTGAAGTAGGTAAAATGCTAGACTGAAAGAGGAAGAGGTAAGGAATGAAATCTGGAAAATGTGAGTTGTGTAGGTTTTAGATTTTGTCTTATAACTTGAGATGTGGTTGTCCAATTGAGCTGAGGTTTGTTTAAATTAAACTTAAGAATTATGGCTAGATTTCATATGAAGGGAGTGTTGCTCAATTCTACCTTTAAGGATTTTAAATTTGGCAAACAAAGTGAATTACTTGGTGCTGTGTGAACAGTAGCTGACCCTAATGATCTGATACTTTGAGGATTTTTCTAGATTAATTTTGAAATAATTGGTAAAAATGGTCTTCATAAAAGTTGAAGCCTATCAAGTTAGCTTTCCATTTCCACTGATCTTGCAATTTTTTGATATGTGTATTGGGAGATATGAACTGTTTACTATTGACTGGTTTTGATCATTTTGATGAAACTTAGCCTAAGTGTAGATTTTGTGATCATTCGGATTGGAAGTGATTTTAGCAATTTATGTGAATTGAATTGGCGTCAGTGATCTTCTGAAAGGTTATAGAGGAAGAAATTATCTTGAAAATGATATATGGAATGTAATTTTTGGATGTCAGATTTGGGAGTAATGAATTTGCAAAAACTGAACCTAAGCTAGGTCATGGATTGCTGATCATGGCAGAAACTTGCATAACAGTTTTGAAATTGTTAGAGATCGAATTGGATTTTGAGTCCTTTATGAAAATTGAAGTATGAGATTTTATCTTTCTAGTGATATAAGTTAGTAATTTTTTTGACATTTGTGCAAGGAGTTATGCTAGCTAGAAAATTACTGTCCAGATTGGTTGATTTCAGTAGGCAGATTCTTTGTTGAATTGTTTGACCTAGTTAGCAATGGAATTTGATTTCAGGTTGTTCATGAAGATTGTAGAAAACATTTTGATCTTTCTTTGGGAATTTATGTTGTAATTTTTGACTGAGGAACTGCAAAGTTATAGATTTTGCCAAATCCTGCACTGTTTTGAGAGGCATTCACTGGACAGTAACTTTGATTTGATTTTTGACACCCTTAGGGGTGAAATTGATTTTTATAGTCTTCATGAGACTTGTAGAGGTTTTCATGATCTTTCCAATGAGATATGGTTTATAATTTTCTGAATTGTGTGCAAAGAGTTATGGGTGTTGGAAGTTTGGTTGAAAATCAGGAAAAAAAAGAAGGAAATAAGGGATATATATATATATAGATATTAATTGTTTAATGTGAATTTTGGTTTCTTTCGTGAATAACTTTTCCGTCCGACATCCGATTGACCTGATTCTTGAGGCATCGGATTCATTGAATATTTAATTTCATTTTCTGAGAGATTGGGAATTTTTGAACGGGAAATTGACGTGGGTCCGGGTAATAGTTATGTGGCCACTGTTTTATTTATTTTTGGACCGATCGAGGCCCGAATTGAGTAATTTCGGTTCCGTTATATTTCTAATTTTTAGATGGAATTTTTATGATAGGAAAATTTTGGATTAGGGCCGGGAATGCCATGAACATGCATTGTATACGTTTTAATTATTTCATGTGCATTGTTTAATATTTCTAACTATACAGTTGGTAATGTGTACTCATTTTAATTGTTATAGAGGCACAGTTGGAACGTCATCCCACGGACGTTGCAGAGACTTCCCGGCATTAGCTCGGAAGTTATTAGGTGAGTAACCTAGTTGGTTTATTAACCTTATGTGTTTAATTGTATGCACTCATGCCATGTGGAGTTAAGGATGGATATATGTGTGATTGCTTTTGATTGATTTCGGACCACGGGTGTTCGAAATAATGAAAATGTGATCTTGAAGTGCTAATGTGAGTAAATGTTTATGAATGCATTAGCGAATTGAATTGTAAATGCATCAGTGAAAATGAATTGAAATTGCATATGATTGAAATACCGGACCAAAGGTCCGAAGATGTGAAACATGGTATCGAAATGGAAAATGAGACATGTGCATTCATGCATAATTGCATGATCAGATAATGGTAGTTGTGACCGGTGGTACCAACGTATATGAGAGCTTTAAGCTCAACGCACAGGACCTCAGGTCCAACGATTATTAGAGCCACAGGCTCACCGCAGGGCATATCACGCCCAACGATTTCAGAGCCACTGGCTCAACGCAATGTGCCCGTCATTGGGACAATTTCAGGCGCACAGTCATAACAACGAAAAGAAAATGGAAGTGTCACATGCGCATTGCATATGTATATGATTGACTGCGAAATGTGAAAAATGAAGTTGCATGTGATAATTCTGTAATGCTATTGTGTGATTATGTGTATATGATTGGTGTATATGCATGAGTTGGGTGAACCATCGATGATGGTTTCTTATTGAGTTCGCAAACTCACCCAACATTGCAATTATTTTTCAGGAAATGAAGAGTACCCTGTTAGACAAACGGGACTGTGACTACCGCTAGCAAGGCAGAGTAAGGGTCGGGATCAGTGTTATTCACATCTGCATTAGTGTAGTGTTATTTAGTTCAGTGGGTCCTATTTGGTTAACATTGTATTTGTCCTGTGATCACTGTAAGTGTTCAGGATCATTATCGGACCCATTTTGATTATGGATGTCTGTATGTAAAATGGTTAATTGTTATTGAGTGCCTTTTTTATTGTAATTGTTTTACTAAAAATGATTTCAAAATAAAGTGGGCACAATTTGTTTACCGTTTTCTGCGCACTCAATTGGTTTGCAAAGAAAAAGAAAATGGCATAGTGAGTGTTTTAAAGTGTATTTGACTGCTCTAGCATACCACCCTCGCGGGTCACAGGCTCGGATATCACCGTCGATGTCAGGTTCGGGTCTCGCGGGAGTGGGGTGCTACAGTATATTCCACTTGTTATGCCTGAATCTCCTCTCGAAACATGAGTCCATTTCACATTTGATTTAGTACATACTTATTTTCGATTTATTCCCATCATGACCGCTATTAACTTGAATCGTCTATTCATCTTAACTCAATTTCTTGCTACAATCATCGATACAGTTCACGAAATTCTCATCAACCAACTATTTTCCATAATTGCTTTTCAATCGTTTAATCGTTCGTAGTATCTCACAAGGATCAATTTCAACTATACTTACTGTCTCCAAGTTTATGCCATAACCTGAATGCATAACATGAATGATCGGAACATCCTTTGCATTAAGATTCTGTGAGGCACTAAACAATTTCTTTGACACTTCCTCTTGGTATATACATCATCAAAATCATTTCATTTCATCCGGGAACCAATTAGTAGCTTATACTATTAAGGATTCTACAAAACTCTTTTCCGTTTGTGCCAATCCTCGAACAGAGGAATTATTTCATAATCGTGTCTTTCTTCTTTCCTCGAATTCTTCACGTACATTACATCATTTGAAATTTTAATTTCCTCCCGAACGAGCACCATCAATTATGACCCTTGCACTATAGGAACTATGATTAGCACTTAGTCAATAAATCACCAATCGTTGGCTCTATTATTTTCACTTATACTTTTCACATAAGCTCAATTGTTTCACCAATCATGGTGAACTCACTATCCAATGTATACTCACAAAGGTGAACCAACCCAAACGTGACAATTCGTTTCATATATCCACTTGTCATTAAATTTCATTTCACACCGCTTTATTCCCATATCAAAACATGATTCTTATGTCAATAAGTCATACAACCATTTTAAGTTCAAGCTTGACCCTTTAAGGCCATGTCAACCTGGCGGATACACTTTAATCTCATTATTGCTACTTAGCTCTTTATCTTTCCTCAAACAATCCATGATAGGATATTCACATTTATATCACATTCGAAGACATATCACAAAAACACAACAAAATATTACATTGATACAGATACACTGCATCTTTATCTATTTATCCATCCATTTACCATTTCTTTTTCCCTTAGATATATATATATATATATTCAACCACTCTAGAATTTATGATGTGCAATCCGCAGGAATTGCCAGTCTAAATTTTTTTCCTAATATCCCCTTATACTGATTTACAAACTCTTAGCACAAGATTAGCATAACCATTTTAGGTTCCACGCTCACGTGTTCATGATCATAACTGTTTCACGAGTTCATTTCATTTCATCTATACACCTTAGTCTCCCTTTTTCTCATATGTTCATTTCCCTCAATCAACCCTCAACAACATACCAATTATCACCCTTAAGGATCTATATCCCAATAGAGGTGAAACTGTTTCCATCATACGAGACCAGATACATTTCTTATTTCCAAAATATCCATAACCCTCTATTTTTTCATATTCTATCAAACCACCAATTTTCTTAGTGCTATTAACCATCCCAACTCTTAAGGGAAATGCTCATGCATGTGACTCATACTGGGGGATCAGTCGTTGTTGCCTGCTACGACATAACTACTATGCATATGCATATCCCTTGGTATATCTTTCAGAATACCCATGTAAGATTGTACTTCTGGGCTCTGATACCACCTAAATGTAACACCCCACTCCCGTGTAACCCAAACCTGACATCGATGATGATATCCGAATCCGTGCCCCGCGAGCGTAGCGTGCTACATCACTTAGTAAACTCAGTATCAAAATTTTTTGTAAAAATTCATACACGCGAAAAACAGTAGACAATCGAGCCGGCGTTAATTTGTATACCATTCCAATCATTCACAATCATTACAAACATTCAATAATAATTTAAAATAGCCATTTAATGTATACCAATCCATAACCAAATTCGGCCCGCTATAAATACAAAGTATTAATTTACAAAGCTTGTGGAATACAATTTTATGAATAACAGAAGGATGACACTAATGCAGATGTGGACTGATCCCTACCTCTATTCTTCATTTGAATGCAGTAGACATACTACCGTGAACCTAACGGGGTATTCTTCTGAGTCTTGAAAAATATTTGCAAATTTTGAGTGAGTTTTGCGAACTCAGTGAGGAACCATCATCGATGGTTGGCCCAATTCATGCAACATGCCATGTCATATAACGTATACTCTCACTGTTACAAACTTGATTACATTTCACAATTTTCCTTGACCATAAGCAATAAAGACAGTTTATACACAGCATCCAATTAGTCATACATAACCAAAGGCATATATGTACCACTCAAATATAACACAGTTGTTTCATATTCCGCATTCAGAAGTACCACGTGACATAACCCATGTTCAAAAGTACCGCATGATTATATCTAAGCGCATAACTGCACATTCAGAAATACCACATTTTTGCACATAAGCAAAGCACAGTTTATGTTACATTAGCACACTCCGCAGTATATATAAGGCATTTTTTGCCTTTCACCCATTCAAAATGTTCAATCAAATATGTATGCAATGCATATGTGACACTTTCCCATTTTATTTCAGTGTTGTGACCGAGCGCTTAAATAGTAAACAGTAAGCAGTAGACGTGTCTAGGGAGTAGGAGAACCCTCTAGGTATGCACTATCTCCCTTCGAGCTCGAGGCTCTTTTCCAGTATCAGTGGTGACTCTGGTCACAACTATTATTATCCGTTCATGTATTTGGGTATGAAATGCAGTATGCCCAATATATCACAGTCAATCTAAGACAGTCTGTCACAGTAGAGGCAACGCAATGTAGCACAGTAATAGCAAATAATTTGAAAATCGACACATAAAGGACACTTCTATGTCAAATCTCCCAATTCATCGGACCATCCGTGTCCAGAAATCAGTCATAAACAAACACAATCACTAATCCCACCATTATTCTCCACAGTTGTATAAGTGCAAAATATAAACAGATAATAATTGAGGAACCATCTAGGTTACTCACCTGTACTTCCGAGCTAATACCTGGAAGTCTCAGTAATGTCGTTGGATCGACGCTCCAAATGTGCCTCTATAACAGTTATAGTATATAAACATTACCAATTGTCCAAATCAGAAATATTTACGAGTGCACATGTAGTGATTTAAAATGTGTACAATGTATGTTCATGATATTCCCGGCCTTAATCTAAAATTTTCATCACAAACATTCCATCTAAAAATTAGAAATCTAACGGCACCGAAATTACTCAATTTGGGCCTCTATAGGTCCAAAAATAAATAAATAAGTGACCAAAGAACCATTACCCGGACCCACGTCAATTTCCCGTTCAAAAAAATTCCTAATTTCTCATAAAATGAAATTCAATGTTTCATGAATCCAATGCCTAAAAAATCAGGTCAATCGGATGTCGGACGGAAAAGTTATAAGCAAAAGAAGGAAAATATATGATCCTAGTCGACTTGCCTGAGAATCCTAGTAGACTTATGCTACTGTACATGTCCTAGTCAACTTGTCTAAGGATACAAGTCGACTTACACACTACAATGGCAGATCTGGAACAAACATCCTCCGACATCCCAACTTCCATAGGGTATAACTCCCTACTCCAAACTTCAAATTAGACAAACTTGGTGTCTATTTTATAGAGAAAAGAGAGCTCTCCAAGTTTCATGAAGGACACAAAAACTAATTTCACCTCTAATGGTGTAAAAAATACAGTCAAAGTTACTACCTTCACAATGCCTCTCAAAACAGTGCAACATTTTATAAAATCCATAACTTCTCATTCCCTTTGCTAAAAATTACAAGATTTATGAAAAATGAAATATCAGAAAGTGACCTACAACTTTTATGAACAAAATGAAATCAAATTCAATTGCTAAGTAGGTCAAACAATTCAATGAATGATTCTACCCACTGAAACCACCTGAACTGAACAACAATTTTATAAAAAGCATAACGTTTTGGAAAAATGTGAAAAAATTGCATACTTTATACCTATGAAAATATCAAACAGAATACTACACTTCTCATGAAGGGATTAACAGTCAATTCCACTTCTAAAATACTCAAAACTGTCTTGCAAGTGGCTGCCCTGATCACTAGTCTATGACCTAGCTTAGGTCCAGTCTTTGAAAATTCATAACTCCCAATTCTGACATCCAACATTAACATGCTATATCTCATTTTCAAGATAATTTCTTCCTATACAACTTTCCAGAAGATTACTTGAGCCAATTCAAATAACAGAAATCTCTAAATTTGCTTCCAATCACAATACTCAAAAAACCTACACTTATGGCTAGGTTTCACCAAAATGCACATAATCAGTCAATAGTTAACAATTCATAACTCCCTATACATAGGTACAATGTTTTTTTTCAAGCTTTCCAGACCTCTAATTAACACATAACTTTACATTTCTTCTTTTATAACCATGGTCTAATTCGGTCATTAAGGGCATTCAAATCTTCCATTAACAATCGACTTTAACATGCGAAATGCAGTTGGATCTGTCGACTTTAAACCTTATAACTCATTCATTTCACATCCAATTAAGGTGATTCAAAGTTTCATTTTCCATAAAATCATATGGATATGACATATCCAAAGCCGGTTAGAAAATAATATAAATTGGATTTATTGTGATTTTTACACACCGAATTTTTCGTTCTCTTCTGTATCACTAAGGTTAGGAACAACCTTCACTTCTTCGGACATAGCTAGGATAATCCTCATCCAATTAAAATTTCCTCTCTACAGCTCTTAAATGACACATTCTTGAACATTTCGTAAGAAGAGCTCATCATCCAATTCCAACTCTAAGGTCCTCAAACAATTAACTTTCAGGTCTTAGTTCAATCTCGCTGGTGTTCTGAACCCGATTCAATTAGGGGCCTATTTCTCTCATTTTTCTCACCCTAAAATCATGGAAAATTTTATGGAGATAGTAGAACTCTAGATCTACAACTTTATGTTTTGAGTTTCTCTAGATTCGAACGTTAAACAACTCAAAAAAATTAACCAAGTGGAGTCACGAATCTGTCTTTGAAATCTCTAACCATCCCAACTCAAGTTAATCATCATTTTTGTCAACTTAGCCATGCAATTAACCTTAAGTAACATCACAAGTAATTATAAAACCATCATATAAACATATGATTTACCTTAAACAAGCTTCCACTCTTCTAGACTTCACAATCTCACAATCCTCTCTAATTCTTTCCACCATACAATCATCATCATCACTTTGCAAGGGAAGCTAGGTTAGGCTCTTAGAAGCAAGATGAAGAGTAGCAATTTTGGCTAGGACAAATGGAGACTTCAAGGGAGGAGAACCCACGAAGGAGGAGAAGAAAATCTCCCAAAAACTATTTTTCTCCCTCTCAAAATTAGAAGTGTCGAGAATGAAGAGAGGGAGAGCATGAAGACAACCTCATTTGGCCTTTGAAAATTGCAAGTGTCGTGGAGAATTGGTGAAACACCAACATTAAATCAATTTAAGATGAGTCATAGGACACTTGTCCATTTAGAAGAAAAGACAAAAGAAGGATAAGACAAAAACATATAATAGGATTTATCAAGAAACCCTAATGAAATTTGACCCATTCAATTCTAATGGCCTTAATTCTAAATCCAAAATAATATACCTAATATTGTAGTGCCATTGGACAACAATTTTCACTATCAAAAATCAACCGGTTCGCCACTTGGCGATTTTTTTTCCGATTCGGAAATTTTCTCCGGAAAAGTCCAGAAAAATTCCTAAAATTCCCTGAAAATATAAAACACATAACAATCCACTCCAATTAAATTTTCAAGCCCATAAATCACATTTTCCAAAATAAAATCCCATTTAGGCACAAATACCGGGAAATATCACGAATGCATGTACAGTTATTTTTCATGTGCAACAATTTCACTATTCACAAATACCAGTATGCATAAAAATGCAAAATCAGTCTTAATCACTCTCATCCCTGACTAAATTACTATTTTACCCTTCCCATCGGGGGTGGGATGTTACAACAAATCAAGTAAAAGGAGAGTAAAGTTAGCATGTTAACATATGAATATGAATGTTTCAAATGAAGCATATCTAGTATGTAGGACGAATGAAACCTTAAGGTAAGAGATTAATTTTCTTAAATAATAGGATTGTATACATCTTATGTTGTACATTAGGAAGAAATGAATTTAATAGAGTCCCTATCTATATAACAACTTATGAAATTTTGCACACTATAGAAGTTACATATAAGGGAATAAATTAACTAAAGGAGAGTAAAGTTAGCATATTAATGAATTGTTTCAAACAAAGAATGATGAAATTATATCCAATACGTGCACCAAATTTATTAAGATTATCAATGCTTCCAAAGGTCTTGGAAAGACCTATACTAATTTTGAAATGTTAAGAAAGTTGCTTAGGTTACTTTTTAAGACGTGAGAAGCCCAAATGAGCTATACAAGAAGCCAAAGGTTTAATAATAATATCATTGGAGGAACTGATTGAATCTCTTCTTTCATATGAATTAAGGCTCTAAGAGACATAATAAGAAATGATAACAACAACAACCCCAATGCGTAAGGCTCCCTGATTTGCGAGGGTTAAGGGAGGGACATCAATTGTACGCAGTCTTCCATTTGCATTTCACAAAGAGGTTGTTTTCATGACTCGAACCTGTGATTTTTTAATCATAAAGGAACAACCTTACCAGTTGCTATAAGGCTCGCACTCATAATAAGAAATGACACTTTTAAAGAAAAAGAATTTAGCATTCAAGGACCCAAAATCAAGTGAAAAGGAAAAGACATCAACTAGCGAAAGCAATGAAATAGATATTGGCTTAATCACTAGAAAATTTAAAAAGTTCTTGAAGGAGGAATTCTCTAAAAGAAAGGATTTTAAGGAGGGTAATGATGATTTAAAACATAAATCTACTAACAATATTTTCTTTAAATATAGAAAACTTAGCCACATAAAGTCGTAATGCCCTCTATTGGGAAGTATGAAAGAGAATATAAGAAGGACAATGTAACATCCCGTTACCAATGTGAAGGGCATATTGGTAATTCGGATGAATTAGGATTTGGGTGCATGTATAATTTGACTTGCATTTGCATTTATAGCCTCTATATTATTGATAAATAAGTCATATTGCATAAGCATATGAATGTACATACATGTATGACAATTTCCCGACTTGATTGTGTAAATTGGAAAATTAGGTTATAATTGTACAGATTAGGTTTTGAGAAATGGAATTGGAGTGAAAATCGAATTTAGGGGTTTGAAAATTTGAAATTGGAGTATAGGAATACGTATTTCCTAATTTTGATGATTTATAGGAATTTTTCTGAGATTTTTAGAGTTACGGGTCCGGACCGAAAAAATGGCTAAATGATTTATTAATCGGATTCCGGTTCCGCAATTGATTGTTAATTGGCATAAGATAATTTGAGTTATGATTTGAGGATTTATTAAGTATAATCGTTGCGAAATTCGGGAGAAATTAGAATAAGAATCGGATTTTTAGACCCTGAGATTTGGGCATGTGGCAAATGAATTGCCAAACATGCCCTTAGCTTTAAATCCCATACATTTAAACCCTAACTTTTAAACTTGGCTCTCACGATCCTCTTTGCTTTTGAAAAAAAAAATCATTCCTTCTTCTCTTCTCCTTCGTGATCCATCATTATCCTTGCTTGTTGTTTCCACTTCCTTCCTTTAAATTGCTCCAATCATTCTTGTTAACCTAGTTTAAGCCTTGGAATGGAGAAAAATGGATTTGGCGTTGGTTTGAAGTGAAAGCCGTGGGTGTCGATTCAGTTGGGGGATTTGAGTATCTTGGTGATTTTGGAAAGGATTGAAAGCTTGAATCAAGTAAGTTTCTACTTGTTTATGTTTTAAATAGTTTGATTTGAGCATTGAATGAAGATGTAAATTGTTTATGAATTTAGAAATTTCGGATGATATGAGTTTTAAGAAAAATGTTGATTTTCATTTGGGGAATTGTGAGATAATTGATTTTAGATGGATTTGAGGTTAGAAATGAGTTGGGTTTAGTATAGAAAGTTGTTTAGGAGTGATCTGAATTGAATTAAATGGTTTATATATCAGAAGATCTGGGAAATTCTGGGTTTCAGATGACTTTCTGGGTTCGCACGTTGCGACGTGTGATGAACATGCCGCGGCGAGCCACCCCTTCTTGCACGTCGCGACGAATATTTATTTCTACGCCGTGACAAGCCGATTTCTGTCGCACGCCGCGATAAGTGGAGGTGTGCGCCGCAGCGAGCGGATTTTTGCCTGCACGTCGCGGCGAGCAGAAGATTTTACGCAGCGGGAGAATAGAAGCATGCGTCGCGGCAAGGGAGAGAAGTCTCGCAGTGGCGAGCGACCTTGCGTCGCGGCGAGGACCCTTTCTTTTCTGACAATGAATTAAGTTGGTTATGTGATAATTTTGAGGTTTAAATTTCTGATGAGTTGGTTAGTGATTAATTGAAATTTAGAGATGAAGAATTTTGAATTGATAAGATGGAATTTCGAAAATTTTATTGAAGTGAGTGAGTTGAATTAGAAAGATTCGGGATTAGGGTCAGAAACGTCATAACATGTATAGTACATAAATTATTCGATACATATGCATCTTTGAATATCTGAAATTGTGCAATTAGTAATATTTAGATATTATGATTATTGTAGAGGCTCAAGTGGATCGTCGATCGTCCGGCGTAGGTGAGACTTCCCGGCAATAGCTCGGAAGTTAGAGGTGAGTAACCTAGCTGGTTTCTCAACCTTTATGTGTTACATTTTATGCACCTATACCAAGTGGAGTTAAGGAAGGATTATGTGTGTTTGTTTTGATTGATTTCGGACCACAGGTGTTCGAAATAGTGGAATATGTTATAGAAGTGCTAATTGTACATAAATTGTTATTAATTGGTTCTGAATGCAAATTAGATGGGTGATATTAGATTGTGACACGACTAGTGAAATTTGGAACATGTGCATTCATGCATAAAAGTGTGATCAGATAATGACAGTTGTGACCGGAGCAGCCACTGTATTCAGAGCTTTAAGCTCAACGCACAAGGCCTCGTGGCCAAGGATTTTCAGAGCTTTATGCTCAACGTATCAGGGCTTTAAGCCCAATGTTTTCAGAGCCAATGACTCAACGTAAATGAGCTCAAGCGCACGGTCACAACAACGTAATTAATGAAAAGTGTCACATATGCATTGTACATATGCATGAAATGCCTTACAAATGTGTAATTGAATGCAAATGACTTTTTGAATATGTTCTTGTATGCTATAATGTGAACTATTTGTATATGCATGAGTTGGGTGGACCATCGATGATGGTTTCTCGGTGAGTTCGCAAACTCACCCAACATTGCATTTATTTTTCAGGACAGCGATAGTTGACTCATAGCTCCAGTTAGCGAGACTTTTCTTGCTGTGTGAGTGCTGGCGAGAGAAGTATGGCCCATAGGTCGGTCAGCTGGGATCCTTTGGGGATGACCTAGTTAGGAGTTATTTTAGCCCTTTTGGTTTTGTACAGTTGTAATCAGACAGAATTGTGAACTTTTGGTTTTAAGAAATGAAATGAGAAGTATCTTTTGGTTTTAAAAATTGAAGTGAATCTGATATTACAGTTTTATTTGATTGATGCCATGTGGATTATAGAAATGAACGAATCGTAGTGCACCCGTATCGTGAGTTATGTATCGGAATGACCTACGGGTGTTCCGGTGTGTAGCCTACGGTAAGGGGGCGCTACAAACAAGAAGATTGCGCTTAAAGCCTTAACTTAAGATGATATAAATGAATCCAAAAAGAGCATCCAGAAGAAAAGATAGCTCATATGTGCTTTATTGTTAGAGATGATGATGAGTTAATTTCCAAATCTAATTTATACGATAATGATAGTAATTTGGCATATGATGAATTAATCAAAAGTTTAAAAATAATAAGGAAGAAATCATCTTTCACACTCAAGAAAGTTAAAAAATAGTTTGGTACATACATGAATGAGAATGAAAGATGAAAAGTGAATTGAATAGCATTAAAGCATCTAAAAATGTAGCCATTGATGATAATCATGTATTGAACACATTAAAGCATAAAGATGAGATATTCGAAAAGGGGATCAATATTCTCAAAAAATCATTATCGATATTCACCAAAGGAAGTGAAAAACTAGAAAACATTTTAGGAGCTTAAAAGAATTCCAATGATATACATAGAATAAGATACAACCTTTGAAATGAAACCAATTCTAAAACCATGTTTGTAAAGAGAAAATATTTGTATCGCAAAGAACCATTGTCTAATATGACAAATGAGTATAGAGCATCCATATCTAAGCATATGTATGCATATACCACATCCACTCGATATTTTTTAATCATTTAAGCATTATTGTCTCATATTTATGTGAATGAACCTTTTTGAAATTATCAAGTGATAACGTAAGGTAATTTAAGTTGTAAAATTTGATTGAGGCATTATATTGTTATGATTGGTGGTGCTTCGATTGGGAGTAAAGTTCCCTTCACCATGAAGGAAATTTGTAAAATGGTGTCTTTTTGTCTAGAAAAGAATATATAAAGGTTATTCTTTACCTTAAAAGAAGAATTATTTAAGAAATTTAAGAAGAGTCTTACGAGTGGACATAGGCAAAGGTTATTTATCAAATCACTATAAATCAGTTTACACTCACTATTCCCTATCCTCTTTAAATAATTATTTAATTATTGGATTAGTTTATGATAAGTAATCCCTTTATTATTATATATATTGATTGTTATCAAATTAAGTTCATTAGTTATATAAGTTTATTAAATTTATAAACACCTAATTGACCTCCCTCCTTTTGAGAGCCATTAGAGACTAATAATAACTATTAAGTCTATATTGAAATACATTTATCTTAACATATTTGTAAAATATAAAGTAAATTTTGGTGATTAATATGACTCAACTTGACTAATATTTGATTAAAGTGAAAGTTGACATAATGAAGAGAAAAGAAGAGTTGGAAAACAAGAACAAGGAAAAAGATTATCCCTATTTTAACACTGAATCATATTGACCCAACTTGACTAATATTTGATTAAAGTGAAAGTTGACATAATGAGGAGAAAAGAAGAGTTTGAAAAGAAGAACAAGGAAAAAGATTATCCCTATTTTAGCACTTAATCATATTGACAATGCATTCATTTGGTGTGAACTATATATTGGTATGTGAATATCCTACCAAAAATTAGTACAAGCCGTACAATAATTCATCACCTTTCAAACTATGTCTATGTATAAAAAATATCATCACCTTAATCATATTGACAATGCATTCATTTGGTGTGAACTATATATTGGTATGTGAATATCCTACCAAAAATTAGTACAAGCCGTACAATAATTCATCACCTTTCAAACTATGTCTATGTATAAAAAATATCATCACTCATTTAAAATAAGTAACATGTTCACTTATATATAAGAATACTATGACTAAGTATAAAAGTTGCCTTGCCTCAATATAATATATACCAAGATATAGTACATATAATATCAACCCCATATACAAAAAATACCATTAGTTATTAAAAGTTTGTACCAGTTGAGAATATCGTAAATGAGTATAAGAAATACCATGACTCAATACAAAATATAATAGAACACCATAGAAATAATACCATATATATGCATAAAAATATCATCATTCATTATAGGTAAGTTATACATACACTTTAAAATCAGTATACCATAACCGAGTATAAAGAATATTATGCATTAATACAAGCTATATTGGGACACTATATATACAATATCATGCTTACGTACCGGAACATATTTCATCATTCATGATAGATAAGTAAAACCTAAACTTTAAAATGGAAATGCCATGATTGAGTGCAAACAATACTATACCTTAATACAAAATATACTAGGACATTGTTAGTAGTGTGCCCTAGGAAAATGGATAGTTGTGATTCATGTATTAACATTATGACTTGTTAATAATATATTATGAGGTATTCCTTTCATATATGCATGTATTTCGTTTATGTAATGTGATTTACATTCCATGAATGGTTTTAGACTTATGTCATCAAGTATGTGACTTGATAGTAAAACTATAAGCTTTATAAGACTATTCTAAACTGTCCTTGGTCGATCATTATTGGTGGAACAATAATGAATTAAGGCTAGTATGTGTTCTTGTTGATGATCACATTTTACTGATCATGGATATGAGATATCAAATCAAAAGCATAGATATATGTTAGCGAACATATATTGGACCGACCCACATAAAGAATACTACATGGTTTCATGTCATTAGTGATTCTTAATATGGTTTGACTTTAGTCCTTTGACCTGAAGTCATCATGGTTCCCTATATGAGGAATTCGGTGTTTTGATATTAGACGAAGTTATTCTTAACCGAATAACAAGTAGTCTTATGTTGGACATCAAATAAATCATACGGAGGGATGTGAATGACATAGATGGGATTTGTACCTCTCTTAAATGAGAGAGATATCATTTGGGCCTCTTGACAAGTGTGACTGAAGAAATGCATGGCCGTGCTCAAATGAATTGATGAGGAGTCATCAATGTCATTTGTTATAATCAGTCAACTTGGGGATCAAGAAACTATGATTAATCAAAGGTTGACATGTATCATGCCTTGTGATTAATCTTGATATCATGTTACAAAAGGACTGAGCTTATAACCATGGTTACAGGTTAAATCGGATCATCGATCCTCATTTGATTTGGGTAGTCATAATGTCTTGCTAGAGGCCGCTTATGACTTATGGGCCTTGAAGTGTGATCAAGCCCATTGCCAACATCAAATGAGCCTATAGGGTCACACACAAAGAGTGATGTGATTTGGGCTTATTCTCTTGGGCCTAATTTATTAGGAATTGAAGAAATATATATGGATATATTTATTGGGCTAGATTGAATTAAGTTGTCGAGCTTTTATTATATGAGATATAATTGGCCGAAACTTATTAGACTTCAATGGGATTAGGGTTTCTCTATAAAACGAGAAACTTAGGTCTCATTAGAAAGAGAGACACTATTGTCACATGAAACCCTAGCCACCATTCGAGAGGAAAAACATGCGGCATTCGAAAAGTGTTTCAGGACGTGCTAGCACACCACAGCCGCAGCCCGGATCGTGCATACTCGTGTGGATACCGGTAGAGGGCATTCACACATTGCAGTATCTTGGAATCCGAAAAGAATCAACCCACCCACGGCATAAAGGTATTTTCGTACATCCTAAGTATTTTCAATTATACTTCATGTTGTTATATGGTCTTTTCTGCAGTGTATTGTGAATACTCGGACTGTAAGTGATCCAACAGACATGATACATACAATATGACACCTATATGAAAAACTATATATCATCCATTATAGATAAGTAACACATATAACTTAAGATCGAAATACCACAACTAAGCATAAAAAAATACTATACCTAAAAAACCATTTTACATATGTGTCATGCCTATGTATAAAAACAAATACCATTATGCATTACAAATATCACTTGCACTTTAAAATGGGAATACCATGACTGAGTGTAAAACAATATCTTGCCTAAATTCAAAATATTAAGATTGTATACATCGAATACCATGACTATCTAAAAACATACCAACATCCATTTCCAATAACTAATACCTACACTTTAAGTGAGTATCATGATTGAGTATAAATAATATCATGCCTCACTACAAACTATGCTAGGATATTTACATCCAATTTTCGACATATATATAAGATAATATCATTCATTACAAATAAGTAATACCTACACTTTAAATGTAGGAATATCATGATTGAATATGAACAATACTAAACATCAATGCACAATGTTCTATGACTATATACATCCTATACTACACATATTGACAAAAAAAATATCATTATTCATTTATAAATTAGCAACACATTCACTTATCTAAAGGCAATTTGTGAAGAGCAACTATATGCCTATGTTTCAAACTATATCCATTAGAAGTTTTGTTGGACAATGTTACGTAGTCGATTGTGTCCATTAAAATTTTGAAAAGACTATGTAAAGGACTCGGATTAGTATCTTGTTGTGTAGTAAACTATATTCATTAAAGATTTTATTATAAATATCTAAATATAAACTTGTGTGATCAACCATGTTTATATTAGAATTTTGAAGGAACAAAGTGAAGGATATGGTTAACCATGTTTATGTTAGATTTTTTTTAACATACTATGTGAAGGACACAATATGGCATACCACCGTACTTATCATTCTAGACTGAGTTTCTTTTTCATATTCACAATTTTTAGAAAAGGAAATTTTTTTAGAAGTTGGAATTATTACACATATTGGTGATATCTATCCTTAATGTTGAAAGAGTAGTAAATTAAACAATTTTAAGTTCTTGTGTTTTAAAAATATAAAAAGCTAGATAACAAAAGATAACAACGCTATAAAGGATTTTATAAGAACTAAAGTCCTTTATTTTGTTGATAAGATAAAAGTTCCTTAGTGTGATTTTTTATTAAGTATCATTAATGGAAGTGTTTTTGGTCCTATCATTTTATATGAATTTGAATTTCAACATTGGTATCAATGATGTTGATATAGTACATTTTAATTAATATCAAGATTGTTGTTCTTGATTTTCATTATTTATGAAATTCTAAAATATATGTGGTAATTGTCTTTAATGATTTTATGAAGGACAAATATTATCTTTCATTACATTAATCATATTGGGCTATGACTTTAGATTTTATTCTGAAGAAGAGAGTTAAATATAACAAAAGATAAATGATGAATCTAGTTTGTCTCAAAAATTATTTGAAACAGAGTTAGCGTACTTTTTAAGTTTTTATGGATGGTTGGACATGTTATTGTTTGGGTTATGTTCAATGAGTGTTCTTCTACTTTGGAAACACACATTACACACAATGTTGAAGAAATAAATGGATTTTGTTTTCATCCTTTTTATAAAAATCACCATCTAAAGCGATCTCTTTAACGTATAAGTGAATCTCCATATTTGACTTAATTTTAACAGTTCATTTATTATAAAATGTAATTAAATTTTGCCTTATTTGATGACTTATTTAGAGGACACTTCTGATCAAATCAATAGTTTATTTGATTGATTATCCTTTATTAATTTTTAAATTATTTGTCAATATTTTGTTTATTAATTTGAATAAATTTATGTACATTAATTTAAAAGGAATTACTTATTCATGTCTTGTAACTTTATGATTTTATGATGCTAATCTTATAGGATGCATTTGAACTAATTAAAAGTTTTGAATACTATTGTTTCCTTGAATTAGTTTCAAGAAAGTGGTTTTATAATTGAGGACCCTCATTGCAATTTAAATTTAAACCCTAACACAAGAAAATTGTAAGAATTCAATAAAAGAACAATTGGATCAACATTAAATGGTGTTTAGGTCAAACCTAACATTGCATATTATTTTAGTGAATAATGTGATTTAAGATATTATTTTGCTAGTTATCAGAGTTTGACTAGTCTTACGAACAAATATGAAGTACTTAGTGCAATGCTCATTCTTCGATATAAAGATTCATTGATTAGTATATGGAATACACCATTGAAATGTATCGACATATATGATTAGGTGGTCTTAACTTTTTTTAAAGAGCACAAGAGAACGAAATAGAGTAGAGGTCTTAGTTTTACAAACTAATAAAAGAATAATAGAACTAATAAATGATATGAACTTTAAAGTGTCCTTTGAAACACTAATTGAATCAATTCCTTATAGGTTTCATAGATTTTATAGAGAATAGTTAAAGAGTGTTGATCATGTTATTTGATGTTTAGTACATTTGGGATTATTTAATAGCTTAATAGCATTAGTTATCTTTAACAAAATCGTTATAATTGTTAATTTATAGATTATATTTTTTAATGTAATGCATTACTATTTCAATTCCTAGAGGTATATATATATATGGTGATATTTGTAAACAAATATATCTAAATAAAATGTTTAGTTATTGATCAATTATTATATGATAATATATATATATAGTTATTGATCAATTATTATATGGAAATAAATATAATACAATTACTATAATTTGACTTAATTTAAGTAACATGCCTAAAATTTGATGCAATTGAACCTCTAATTAAGTAAATTGGTACATATTTAAGGTCTTATATATTTGATATGTTGATAATGTAAGGAAAATAAATCCACATTGACCATATGGATTCTCTAGCATCTTATGACCCACTTTGAATCAACTATAACATTAATGCTTTATTACTTAGAAAATATATGGATCCCAAAAGCTTGGAATAGATAAAAGGAGTACACTCAAATACTAATATATTGCGACGACAAGGAACGTTCCTTATGCTCAACTTAGCCTTAAGAGGTGATACATAGAATGGTGAGTGATTTGATAGGTAGTTCAATTAAGTCAAGTTATAACAATTCTATTATTTATAATAGGTGATGGACAAAATTATAATTGAATAGGAATAAAAAATATTTTCATTAACTAAAAAATGTATCAACTTATTGGTAATTATGATTACCTATTTGCTTATATTAACACTGCTATCTTTTTGTTAAACCTTTGTTAAAGTTTGAAAGTGAATGTACACTTTGAATCTATAATACAAGTTTGTAAGGTTTGTTTATTTTTCCATTTTTCATTTTTATTAAAAATTATTTTTTTGTTAATTACTAAGCAAGCATGGAAATATGGTGCTAATCAATGACTTTGATGTCATTTATGGTACCAAGTAACAATTTCAATGTTATTTGTGGTAGGATGCAACCAATTTTTAGAGCTGCATATAAACCATTTCCTTGCCATTTGTGGGATCAAACAACCATATCCCACCTAGAGTATTTTTGTAGCCCCCCACTATGGCAAGATACATACCTGACATCCTGAGTGATATCCAAGTGCGTACCCCGCGAGGGTGGCATGCTAGAACAGTCAATAATCGAACTCATTGTAAATTTTTTTTCTAAACAATGCATGCATATGCGAAAAAATCAATAATCAATCTTAGCCCGTTTTATTCATAAACCTTTTCAATCGTATAACTCACTGAAGACATATACAGGTGTAAAATGATCCTAACCTTTAGTCTATATCTGATTTTAGTGGCTATATTCCAATTAGCATAACTAGATATCTCCTCTGAACCTGAAAAGTCACGTTGCAATTTTGGTGAGTTTTACGAACTCAATGAGTTAACTATCTTCGATGGTTCACTCAAATCATATAGCACATCACATCATATTTTCACATAATGCATATCACTCCATTTATCATGTAGCATCACATAACACTTACTTCACATATCACATTCAGAGCAGTCAAACAAATCATTTTGATCATTTAAAACATATGTATCAATTATAAATGCAATGCACATAAGACTCACTTTCATTTATTACTTTGTTGTGATCGAGTGCCCTTTGACTAGCTTATATCCCTTGTGGATACTGTGCTGTATCAGATAATGTCTCATATCTCTTAGTAGATACCAGGTATAATAGCAACTAAGCCAGAGGCTCTTTTCACATTCCTAGCTTTAAGTTTTTTTCACTGGTGACTCTGGTCACAATTGCTTTTATCTTTCATGCATTCTTGAAATGAAATGCATCACATATATTCAGTCAATCAAAGTGCGTCATATTATACATTCATATTCATTATCGCATTCTCATTCACATTTGTCATCAGACCTTGGTCTGACGATCAACGTATACGTTGAGAATCACTTCTTTCATTCATTTGCACATTCACATTTTTCTTTGGAACTTGGTTCGGCATTCATCAATAAAATTGAGTATCACTTATTTTGTTGAATTCAAATACAAGGAGTACTTCCAATATGATATTCATGCATCAAACGCCTCGAACATTCAATGTCTAGAATCGGCATAATCACATTCACATAATCATTCAATAGAGAATTTAAACAGAACAATCATTAATGTAAGACCATATAAGTCTACTCACAGTACGGTCCAGATTAGCATTAGCTTCTATGATCCGGAAACGTCTGGATGTGGATATTTTATCCTGCACATCATCATTATGCAATGCACACATTGCACACACATTATTAATTGCACAATATTATGAATACTCAATCACATACATATGTCTATATGTTGTGTATAATGCATGTTCAATGACAATCCAGGTTATTTTTCTTTATTTTAATATCGTGATCATTCATACTTCAAAATTCATATATGTCTAACTTGAACTTAGGTTATCACCTCAATAAATTATAATATCATCAATCGATCATTCACAAATGTTATTCTAACATTATATGATCATACAATATCCAAACTCTCATTCATTCTTATAACATCTCCAAAATTCCAGACCTGAACATTTGGTAAACAGCAATCTATTATTAATGAATTCAGATGATAATGAAATTTTTTGGAGAGTAAGATCAATGTGTGAGGAGTTTGTGGTCTAAATTTCAAGTCAATCGAAGGTCCGAACAAGAAGTTATGATCAAAAGAGTGAAGGGTATTCAAAGCTGTCATACAACAATATACTTTCACTATGCATGAACGTGCACTTCCAATTGATCCTCCATTGTCATAATCGTGCTTGTACACAATTGTGCAATCCCTTAATGACCTATTTTTTCATGATCGTGCACTATCTTTTATTCAAGCTTCATTATGGCTCTTCATAAAATAGACCTTCGAGTCAATTTTTCATGGTCATTTTGATAAGGAAAATGAAGGATTTAGGTAAAACATTATCTAAACAATTGT
This sequence comes from Erythroxylum novogranatense, assembly GCA_029891385.1. Taxonomy (NCBI): domain Eukaryota; kingdom Viridiplantae; phylum Streptophyta; class Magnoliopsida; order Malpighiales; family Erythroxylaceae; genus Erythroxylum; species Erythroxylum novogranatense. The sequence goes on along the minus strand of CM057231.1, from coordinate 18,363,161 downwards.
CCCTTTATGTCTTAAGTTTCTAATGACACCAATTTCATGCAATTTGGTATAGTATTATGCAAGGTATACCTAAAATACTACAGACTGTTCCCAAATCATGATAGAATATAAAAACTCAAATTCAAGACAAATTTTGAAACTCTTAGAGAGAGAATTCAAATTCAATTCCTTCATGAAAAATATATTCATATGTCTCTAATTTAATCCAAATTAAAATCATCTTATTTGGATATCTACTATTTAAGTTATGGCTAAAATACATACGCAGGTTTAGTGAAAACACTGCATGTACACATTTTCCAGCACCCTTCATCCTCGTTTTCATCTTAGTCCATCTCTTTCGCTCAGTCTATATCTTCTAGCTTATTTCCTCAATATTTCCTCTTCATTCCTACTATCATTTCAGTTCAATTTCAATCACCAACAAATCATACTCTATGTTTGATCATAACACCAAAAATAGAACATGTCATACATGCATATTCACCATATTTTCTGCACTTCTCCATTTTCTTTAACACCATCATTTCATCTGAGAACATACATTAAGTCAAAGCTAAGAGACAATTCGGGTTGGAAGACCCTTTGATTTTCTAGGATTGATTTCCCCCTCCGAAAAGGAAGATAACGGGATGTTGGGCTAAGACTTTCTGTATAAAGTTTTGTTTAAATACACTAATATTCCTATCAATTCATTCCCTGGAAATCGTAGACAAGAATGAGCAGAGAAGATCTTTCATTGCTAGTTGTCCAATAAAATTCCTCCTTCAATAGCAGAAGCCCCTTTACCATTCTGTATAAATGTGAGACCACTGCAATAAATGGGCTTTTGATACTCCGTTTTGTTAACAACAGGTGCCCTTTCTTCCTTACTTTAACAAGTACCATCAATGTATTAAAGGTAGAATCAAAGGAAAAGATACTAAAAAAAAGAGAGCAATAAATATCACCTTAGTCCTTCCTATTTCAAAACATCACATTACACTAGCCTTTTCCTTAACTCCTACTCACTTAAATCCATCTCTATAACACCCAAGGAGATTCATGTATAAGAACAGTGAAAATAAAGCATACACATACAACTTTTCATGAATTTACTACACTATTTTTATACACATTTTCAATGATCTTTCTATTTCAAACGCATCTTTACAACAACTCATGAAATATTAGTCATCAAAAACACAAAACAAGACATCAATATTCTCATTCTTCATCCATGATGCACATGTATAATGACCACTATCCTCATGATCATGTAATATTAATTAATTACCATATTTGTTTCATTTAGCACTACCATGAAGATTAACAAGCTACTTACTTGATTTAGTTTCAAATTCTTGAAACTCTTCAAGAAGCCCTAACTTCTCATGTCACACAATCATCATCTTGAAAGTGGATTAGGTTAGATTTTTCTAATGGCAAATGAAAGAGATAAAATGATGGAAGTAGCAATTGATAGATGAAAGTAAGGTGTAACGTTGATGAAGCTTTGATGACTCAAAATCATGAAAAAGAAGAGAAAGCCACGAAGAAGAAGAAGAAAGCTAGAACAAAACACTTAATGGTCTTTCAAATTAAAAGAATCATGAGTTTAAAGGCTTGGCTTGGCAAGTGACACTTGTCAATTGCCACATGTCCAATTTCTATGGATTTAAACTAGGTCTCTTATTTATCTAGTCCAATCAATTCCAATTCCTACTCCAATTGTCTCCCAATTTTTAATGACACTTGTCAATAAATCTTAATGTAACATATTAAAATTTTCATTACCATTTGACTCTTATTTCTACTACTATTCATCAATTGTTTTGCTATTTGACATTTTTCTTAGTTAAAAAATACCCATAATTTCAGAAAATTTTTAAATTTTCACTAAAAATTTTGAGTCAATAAATATACTCTCCAAATCATTTTTAGCACATATAATTTCACAATTCAAAATATAATCACATTTATAGATCAATTATATATGAAAATGTCAATGAATGCATGTACAATCATTTTAATATGCAAAAATCAATATTCACATGTGTGTATGTTAACATTATACATGAGCATGTAATGAAATTTTCTAATCTCTCATTGCTATTTTTCATTTACAAAATCTATGGTTCTAACCTTTAGTATGGAAACAGGATTTTACAATTGTGGTTGGAGTAAGGTGTGTTGTTATTTTTCAAAGCTATATTTAAATGTATAAAAGTTTAAAGGGTAATGGTACTGTGAGAAATGAGAAGAAGAGGTTTAAAGAGTTTTATTATAAAATATAAAATAAAATTTAATGATTAATAAGTTTTAACTTTTTAGTACTTGTTTATAATGAAAGTAGGCATAGTAAGGAGAGAAGAAGGTTTGAAAAGAAGGACAATAAAAATTGTCTATGTTTAAGCACTAAATTAATTTGGCAAACGTCCATTTGATGTGTACTATATATTGGTATGTGTATTAGTGAACATTTAACATATGTTGTTATCTTTTATATGATAGAGTATTACATTTTATGTAAATTAGTGGTATTTTTGAATATAGTTATGGTACTTCTTGTATGATGTAGTTGTGTAGTATAAATCAGTCATGAAATGGAGAACAAGTTGAGTTTTTTAGATATAAAACATTTACAAAGGTGTTACTTGATGTGGGAATGAAGTTTGAAAGTTTCGAAATGATATTTGATATTTTTACCAAGAGTATGCAAGATTTCAAAGGTTTGTGGTTGTTATAAAAGGAGAAAGAAAGATTAGAATAGTTACCTTAAGAGAAGAACATTTATGCATCAAAGAGGTAGGTCACACAAGTGAAAAAGGATATTAATATTGGTAGTCATCTTAGACATAAAATGGAAACAAATGACTGTTGCAGAATTAGGTTGTGTATAAATGTATAGACTAGTTTTGCAATTACAAGTGTATATGAAAACATTGCATGTTTATGTAAGAATTGCTTTAATTATATAAATAGGTTGAGGTGAGTGATATTGAAATAAGGGAATACATAAGTGGTCTAAAAGATGTTTGTTAGAATAAATGAGAAGGATAGTTTTTTTAATGGAATTGAATATATTGAGGAAAGAAGGTTAAGGAATGCTTTCCAGGCCAAATCGAGGATTCATGAAACATATGTTAAATTTGTTGATAAAGTTATCTTATCAATAAATAATAAAATGCATTTACCCCATTTATTAGTGTAAACCATCACAGTCAATTTAATTTTGTTTGATTGTGAACGTTTGAGAAGTGAGACCATTACAAGTTTTTTTTGGTTGTTTTATAAATCGTTAAGTTATATGAATGGAAGTCGCTTAGCTTTATAATTAAGGATGAGTACAAAATTACAAATAATGCCATTAAACTATCACACATAGATTGTGTTTATGGAGTATATTTAAATTAATTGAGTAATTGGTTCTATAATCGTTATAAAATGTTTAAAGATACTTTTATAGATGTTGTGTATAATACAAAGAACAATAAAGAATTTGAGAGAAAATGTGATGACATGATCGTAGAGTTTCACGTGGGAGATAATTCATAGGTTAAGTCTTTTTTTGATAGTCATATGAGATATGATCCATAATAAGTTAGGAGTAATTTTAGATAAGAATGTCTACAATATAAAAAAGTGAAAGGATTAATGCTTATTTTGATGGCTTTGTGCATGCTCGTAGCATATTGAGATGATTTATTAAGCAATATAAGCAAGAAATCTGGAAAATGATTAAGAAAGAAATGGAGTTTAATTACAAGCCTATAAGGGATAATGTATCATTAATGATATAATTGATATTGGGAAGGAATTTTAAAAGGCATACATTTATTTTCTATTTTTTATTATAAAAAAAGATGAGATGGGTAAAGGATCCAACATAATTTTTATCATTTTTTGGAAGGTGGTGAAAGGATAAGGTATAATGGAGTACTAAAATAAAGATTAGTAACATTTGGGAGGATGACGATATCATTATTAGAGGGACGCATATATTGGAATCAACTTTCTATAATGCCTTTGATTATGTTGGTGACAGTGCAACAAATTTTATGTACACGTACAATTTTTAAAAGAAGCTAATAAAAAATTTTATACTGGGAATGAAAATGAATCCAATGATGTTAATGGTCATTAAGGTCTACTAAATTCATTTGAAAAGATGTTAAGTTGAAGGACCTAATTATCTCTAAGCTATACGGTAGGACAAAAACAAAAAGGTCAAAATCTTGAAAGGAGGAGGTCTAAAAGAAGAAACGTAAATAAGCAATTAATTGTTGAAGAATTTGTAATTATATTAATAATTTGACTAACTGAATGCATTTTTATTCATGATATTATTAAATGATTGATGCTATATATAATTAGCTTTTTATTGTTCATAGTTAGGTGCTACATTAGTTAAGGAGCAAAATTTGGAAACTTATTTCAATGCCAAATAAGAGAGGTTGAAAATATGAACTGCCATTTCATTTCATTTAATCATTTAGAAAAATATGTTGTATCATTTGGTAATGTATACATTTGAGCTGACTTTTTGAACTACCATTTGTTTCCAAATTATGAATATGTTATAGGCTCAACTTCATCCATTTTACTAACTTGTCAATATCCATGAATAATCCTAGAAATGGCTAATAAATTTATTCAAATGGTTGTATAGGATGTATGATTCATTATTTATCAAAAGGAGTCATAGTATTGTATTAAAAGAGTCATAGTAATTTTTAACTAACCATTGTATTGTTTTATAAATCCATCATTAATAGAAATTTTCTTTTAGAATCTTAGAGAATCCAGTACTTTTGCATGTTTATTTAAATAAAATGAAGAAATATTGCATATTTTATATTTGTAATGAATGTTTTTTTATTTAGATAATATAAAAGAAGAAATTCAATGACATATAATAAAACAAATTTCTCTTTGTAAAATAGATAAATTAGCATTTAATTTTCTTTAATGAATTTATTAGCTAAATAAAGGTTATGTCAATGTGAAATTGTTATAATGATGTATGGGCCTTGTTTACCATGTACATAATGTCTCTATAATGAGCAAGTGAAAGGTGGAAAGGTTAAAACAAAGAACATCCAAATATAGTTGATAGGATCTTTGGTTATGATGAAAACCAAGTTTTTGATTATGAATGTACGCCCACCAAAAATTTTATAAATGTTACTTTATTTTTGTGTCTCTCCACTATGTACAATACACAATACCTAATCGTGATTTTTCTGACCCATATTGCATTAAGAAACTCATAATGTCACTACAATGAGTGAGAGCTTTGGTTATAATTAAAACTATTAAGTTTATGATTATGAATATATATACCCACCAAAGTTCTTTTTGTTAGCTCAAGGTTTATATTTAACAATTTTGATGATAACTATATAATATTTCAAAATTCAAATTGGATTTATTTCCTTGTATAGATAACGATATTTTTTTAAAAGGAAATAAAATCATAGAAAAATTACTTTCTTTCTTGCAGGAACCTTCTTAGTAAACTTTCCTTATTAACATTCAAAGGATCTTACCTTTTCGAACAATTATCCCCAAAAAAAAATTTTCCAGTAAAGATGATTTGAAAATCTAAAATCAACTCAGAATTAAGATGAAGCAACGACTAGTTGAAGAAATTAACTATTTAAAGAAGAGCAACAACACTTGTGAAGTAACGAACATATACAAACTCTCGAAACATTTCAACAACATCTATATTCTTAAGAGTCATATCATTCTTATAGTGCCTTAGAAAGTAAACTCACGCTATCAAGAGAGAAATTGTTATTTGAGAGCTCATTTTTTATTTTACATTTTATTTTTCTGTGAGTTTTTGGGAGCTTATTATGCAGTTCGAGTGTGGAAGGTTAGAGAATCTTGAAAATTATGTACCTGTGAGCTTGGAAAGGTTCATCAAATTCAATACTCAGTTTCTTATAGTAAAATACTTAAGTTGGATACTTTGGGACTAGACGTTAGCTTGGTTGTTAGCCGAACTAGTATAAATCTACTATGTCTGTAATAGCCCAAACTATCCGTCCACAGATATTGTCCACTTTGGGTTGCCCCTTGGGCCAAACTCCTCACGATTTTTCTCTTCCTACCCTTGGGAACACACGTCTATGGTGGAGAGGTATCCATACCCTTATAAAGTATACTTCGTTCCTCTCTCCATTCGACGTGGGATCTCATTATCCACCGCCTTAGGACCTAGCCCTCTTTACAGTTTGGGTATTGGCTTTGATACCATTTATAACAGCCCAGAACATCCGCCCACAAATATTGTCCACTTTGGGTTACCCCTCGGGCTAAACCCCTCATGGTTTTACTCTTCCCGCCCTTGGGAAAATGCATCTATAGTAGAGAGGTATCCATACCCTTATAAAGCATACTTCGTTCCCCTATCTAGCTGACGTGGGATCTCATCATCCACCCCTTAGTGTAACATCCCACCCCCTACTGGAAGGGTAAAACATTAAATTTGTCATAGGATGAGATTGATAGGGATTAATTAGTATTGTTCAGGCATACTAGTATTAGTAAATAGTGAAATTGTGCTCATGCAAATTTTAGTACATGCATACATGACATTCCCGGTAGATGTGCCTACTGCAATTTTATTGTGATTAACGTGGTTATTGGGTTTGAACAAATTATTTTGAGTGAGTCATTGAGTGTTTTATATTTTAAGGGATTTTTATGAATTTTCTGGAATTTTCCAGAGAAAATTCCCGGACCAAAAAAAAATCGCCAAGTGGCGAACCAATTGATTTTTGGTATCGAAAATGTCTGTCCAATGGCACTAGAAATTTAGGTAGATGATTTTAAGATTTATTAATTAGAGCTAGTGAAAATTTGGGTGCCAATTGGATTAAACATTTGGGTGACAAATGAACTAGAGATTAATTATTAATAAGACAAAAATAAAAGATGGGTAATTAAGTCTTTGTTTTTGTGTGGTGTGTGTCATGACACTCACTAAGCTCTTACTTTCTTTGTTAAACCCACGACACTTTAGAAGAATAAGGCTATTGTTATTCTCCTTCATCATATACTCTCTTCTTCTTTTCTTTCTCCATACGACTTTGACACTCCCTCACTCTCCATGTGAGTTTTGTTCATTTTCAACACTAGCCACCTTAATATCCTTGCTATCTCTTCATCTTGTTTCTAAAAGCCTAACCTTGTCCTTCTTGAAGAGATGATGTCGTGGGTGGTGAAAAGAAGGAGAGAATTAGTGATTTTGGAAGTTTATTAGAGGCCCAATAGGAGCGTCGTTCGACCGACGTAGCAGAGACTTCCTGACAATAGCTCGGAAGTAATAGGTGAGTAACCTAGGTGGTTATCTCAATCTATGTGGTTAATGTGACTTGATTGCCCTACGGGGATTATTGTGCTTGTGAATTATAGTGTGACTTGTAAATTATGGATGAATTAGGAATTATGGACTGTGAATTAGGAATTATGGACTGTGAAATAGGACTGGTTATTGACTTCAATTGGGCATATGCATTCATACACCGATGCATAAACTGATAAAGAAAAAATTGTGAACCGATTCGCCATCGACATCGACATCTGCGAGCTTGAGCTCGAAGGAGTCCTACTCCTACGGCATGACATCCACCGATCGATCTTGAAAAAGAGCTTCGAGCTTGAAGGAAGTTCTACCTCCCAGACGCTAAGTGTCCATTGTTTACTGTTTATGCGCTCGGTCACAACATTGAAATAAAACAGAAAAAAAAGAGTCACATGTGCATTGCATCTTGTCTTGGATGCCCAAATAGTATGTATTTGTCTATTTTTTTTTCGTGGCTGAATATTGGTGTGAAATTTGGTATGTAAAATTGACTGTGTAATCATTGACTGTGAATATTGACTGTGTAATAGTTGACTGTGAATATTAACTGTATTATTATTATTAAGACTGTGTTATTATTGTAATTTGTTATATGATACATGAATTGGGAGAACCATCGATGATGGTTTCTCATTGAGTTCACAAATTCATCCAAAATTACAATCTATTTTTCAGGACTAGAAGAGTACCCCGTTTGACATGGGAGTAGGTCTGGGTTCAAGTTGAGATAGAGGTCGGGATCAGTTCACGTCTGCATTAGTGTTTCCTAATTTTGTAATCCGCAATTGTTGTAAACTGATTTGTAATTGTACTTTATGGTTCCTGTAAAATATTATTAAATGATTGTATCTACTGCAAATGTTTTCTACTGTTTACTGCTTATTTCGCGTGATTGCGTTGATTGAAACTATTTCCTTTTAACGTGGAATGAATGGTTCAAAAGAAAAAATATATATATACTGAGTTTTAACCGACCGATTGATGTAGTACGCCACCCTCGCGGGGCACGGACTCGGATATCTCCATCGATGTTGGGTTCGGGTCTTGCGGGAGTGGGGTGTTACATTTAGGTGGTATCAGAGCCCAGCAATACGAATGTATCTGGGCACAGTCTGAAACATAGGTCAAGTTGCAGGCATTTGAGTCGTGTCGTTTGCATCGTGGTAAGCGATCCCTGATCGAGTCGCACGAGGATAAATCCTACGTGTAAACATGTGTTAAATGATTAAGTGTGAGAATAGTGAGAAGGTATGAGAATGTGAGCCCATGAATGTGTAGGGGCAATGAGGAAGGGGAAAAAAGAAACATTGATAATGAGAATTATAATGTACTGTGGTTAGAATGACTATGTTGGCCTAGACTGATTAAGGAAAGAATTGATATCAAACTGAGTCCCCTGATTAATGTGGCAATATTACGGCGACAGAAAATGAATATGTCTAGAACTTGGAGAGGTCCACTGGAGATATGAGAAGCATTTTGGTTATAGTAGGACTAAGTGAGATGAAAAGTCCAGGATGATTAGGGAATTAAAGTTCTGACTGTAGATGCGATGAAATGGGAAACATTGGAACTGAGTAAAAAGTGTATGGTCCGATCAGGCAGATATTGATTCACTGCATTTGTGTTCGATATCAGTAGATATCATAGTTAAATGAAGATAGCGAAATTGTACCGTAACGATCTACCTAGAACTGAAAGAACTGAAAGAGCAAAGTGCCTAGTAGGGTAAGAAAAAATAGAAATGGTGAGAGGAAAGTGTACAGATAAATTGAAATGAACTCGTGAAACGGTTATGATTATGAGCGTATAAGCCTGAGACTAAAATGGTTATGCGAATATGGTGCTAAGAGTTTGGAAATCGGTATAATAAGATCGTAAGGGAAAAAGACAGACTGACAATTTCTACTGATTGTATATCGGGAAATTCTGGATTGGTTGAAAAGATGTATAGGGACACAGAAATGATGAATGGATGGGTAAATAGATAGAGATACAGTGGAGTTGTATTACCGATTTTGTCGTGTTTTAGGGACTGTGAATACCCTATCGTGGATTTTTTCAGAAAAATACAAAGATATGTAGCAATAAGGAGATGACATTGTATAAGCCAAGTGGATATGACCTTAAAAGAGTCAAGCTGACACATGAATGATATGGGAATGAAACTAGAGAAATGAAAAAAAAATTGAAATGAAACAATGATAGTGATATATGAAAAGAGTTGTTGCATTTAAGTCGATTTATCGTTGGGAGTATCTATTGGACAGTAAAGTTGATCATGATTAATGAAACGTATGTGAAAGATACATGAAAATCATAGAGGAGATGATCGGTGAATGATTAGAGTGGCTATAAGTGTAAAGTTCATAATGGGATAAAGTAAGACATAAGAGGACTGAATGTACCTTTATGAGAGGAAATGAACCAAAAAAAATTTATGGCATCAGTCCTCTATTTGAGGATTAGCATAAACGGAAAGGAGTTTTATGGAAGTCTGAATTGTATAGGTTACTAATTGGCTTCCGGATAAGATGAAATAAGTTCTGGTGAGGTGTATATTATGGAATAAGTGTGAAAGAAAGTGTTTATGTAACTGTCACATGGAACCTTAATGCAAGGACTGTTATGATCTTTAAATTATGGCATAAGATTGTTCTGATTGAAATAGTGCGTATAGTTAAGAATTATTGAAAAGCAATTAGGGACACTAATTGGCTGATGAGACTTTCGTGAACAGTATAATAACGATAGCAAGACTAATGGTCAAACGAAAAGAAGTATGGACGAAATCAAAAGTGAAATTGAGTCATATCTCAAGAGGAGATCTAGACATAACAAGTGAAATATACAACTGAGGTTTTCTGCATTGTGTGTACAGAAATGTAAAGTATCTAATTACGTAAGTGGAACTTTAATTTGAGGTGATTCTATTGCAATGTGAAGTGAATAGGTCTCCATATGTGATGCCAAACTATTGGGAAATCTAGATTTGAAACTAAGAATAAAATAGTCCCAAACTGCGAAGTGAAATACTCAAATGAAGTGGCATTTATGGAGGTCCAAGTACAGATGACTAGGTATTGGCATATGTTGATGTTAATGACAGGAAATCAATTGAAAAGAGAAAATGAGTAGAGACAAGAAGTCCTAAAGGGAAACTGACAATGACGTGATGTAGTGTTACCTTCATAAAGGGATTGCAAATACACTACTTGTGGACTAAAAAAAATGAATGATGTATGGTAAAGTCAACAAGCCCCTAATAGGGAATTATGTGAGGTAAGCAAATGGTAGTGACTATGTTTATAGACGGAATGTGTTTGAAAGTGTTGAAAAGTAAAAGAATAATGGAGGAATTTGATACTGATGATGAGCATACCCTTGGAGAGGGGGGAGCAGTGTGAGATAAACTGAGACATTATGTTCAAACAGTATTAGATAAATTGAATTGACTTTGATAAATGGTATTGGTGTTATGATCGAAATTGTTTAAAGCCTTGGAGACTTTAGATTTCTATAAGGATACACTGTGCTTATTCGAGGAAAAAGACGGGCATAAATGACTACTGAAATAAACAGAAAATTCTGACTACTAAGCTCAAATAGTGAACGGATAATGCTGCAATCAATAGACCAATTACAGATATTGGGATTTTCAAAAAAAAAAGTCAAATGTCAAGTAGATTATGGGTAATTGTGAAGTGTTTCTGGAAAATTGAGGTTGTAGAACTAGTGATACTGGATAAAGGTAAGAAAGGTTAAAAATGCAGGAGTTAAAGTGGTGAGTCTTATGAGGAGTTTGAATATGCGAATGACATTGGAAAAACAATATTGAATGATTCAAAGAAAAAGTATTGGTACCCGACAAAAGTGCTAGAACAAGAAAGTGAACAGTCGAAGCTAGACATTCTAGTAAGTATATGCGAAAAGTGAATTGACTAATTATGGGTATAGAATGAAGTGATTATTGATTCGAGTGCTTCTAGGTTTGAATGTTCAACAGGCAAAATGTTTAAGTGGTTTGGGTTTCATAGGATTATGAGCGTATTATAGAGTTCTGATTTACTGCTACACTGCACAGTGCCTAATAGGAGTCAAAGACCATAATGGCTTTGAGACTATGATGGGTGAAACAAAGGAACTCAGGAAAGCTGAAAGGGTTAGTGGAGGTGGAACCGGATAGGAAAAATGAAATAGAGTAATCCGAATTGTGTGTATGAATACTATAGAACAATGAATTGTCTAAGAATTTGAACTAAGAGTCAATGGATTATAAAGCATGACTGCATTAGGTAAATTATCACTGGTTATAGTGAATTGGAGCTAAATGTCATTGTATTGGTACCAAAGGAATGTGAATCGTCCCTGACGAGATAAAGGAGGTTATGGTAAGTATAACCTTGAAAAGATGTACTCAATGGAATACGAATTAGACTACATGGTACTGGAGAGAAAGGTATTGAATTGATAACATATGATAAGTGAACAGGTTCGGAAATAATGAACTGAGTCATAGCATTGGAACTAAAGGTAATGGCGACTCTGAAAATGGCAAATGAGATAGTAAGGTAGTGAGATCACCAACTGACAGCCTTGTTGAGTCCGTCTACTGTGATGAGTGATAATGAGTTAGCCAAATAAGTGACTGAACAACTGACTGAGTGTGGTTACTGTGACCTTTCGGAAAATAAATCATTAAGTGGAAAAGTGTATGGGACATGTAGAGTCACTTGATAACGGTCATAGTGAACCGTTGACTGAGAATTTCGAGGACGAAATTTTTATAAGGAGGGGGGAATTGTAACATCCCACCCCCTACTGGAAGGGTAAAACAATAAATTTTTCATAGGATGAGATTGATAGGGATTAATTAGTATTGTTCAGGCATACTAGTATTAGTAAATAGTGAAATTGTGCTCATGCAAATTTCAGTACATGCATACATGACATTCCCGGTAGATGTGCCTACTGCAATTTTGTTGTGATTAACGTGGTTATTGGGTTTGAACAAATTATTTTGAGTGATTCATTGAGTGTTTTATATTTTAAGGGATTTTTAGGAATTTTTCTGGAATTTTCCAGAGAAAATTTCCAGACCGGAAAAAAATCGCCAAGTGGCGAACCAATTGATTTTCAGTATAAAAAATGTCTGTCCAATGGCACTAGAAATTTAGGTAGATGATTTTAAGATTTATTAATTAGAGCTAGTGAAAATTTGGGTGCCAATTGGATTAAACATTTGGGTGACAAATGAACTAGAGATTAATTATTAATAAGACAAAAATAAAAGATGGGTAATTAAGTCTTTGTTTTTGTGGTGTGTGTCATGACACTCACTAAGCTCTTACTTTCTTTGTTAAACCCGACACTTTAGAAGAATAAGGCTATTGTTATTCTCCTTCATCATATACTCTCTTCTTCTTTTCTTTCTCCATACGACTTTGACACTCCCTCACTCTCCATGTGAGTTTTGTTCATTTTCAACACTAGCCACCTTAATATCCTTGCTATCTCTTCATCTTGTTTCTAAAAGCCTAACCTTGTCCTTCTTGAAGAGATGATGTCGTGGGTGGTGAAAAGAAGGAGAGAATTAGTGATTTTGGAAGTTTATTAGAGGCCCAATAGGAGCGTCGTTCGACCGACATAGCAGAGACTTCCCGACAATAGCTCGGAAGTAATAGGTGAGTAACCTAGGTGGTTATCTCAATCTATGTGGTTAATGTGACTTGATTGCCCTACGGGGATTACTGTGCTTGTGAATTATAGACTGTGACTTGTAAATTATGGACTGTGAATTAGGAATTATGGACTGTGAATTAGGAATTATGGACTGTGAAATAGGACTGGTTATTGACTTCAATTGGGCATATGCATTCATACACCGATGCATAAACTGATAAAGGAAAAATTGTGAACCGAGTCACCATCGATCATCGACATCTGCGAGCCGAGCTCGAAGGGAGTCCTACTCCCTAGACGCCAAGCATCCACCGACTGATACTGAAAAAGAGCTTCGAGCTTGAAGGGAGTTCTACCTCCCAGACGCTAAGCGTCCACTATTTACTGTTTATGCGCTCGGTCACAACACTGAAATAAAACAGAAAAAAAAGAGTCACATGTGCATTGCATCTTGTCTTGGATGCTGAAATGACCGTATGTGACCGTCTTATTTTTACGTGGCTGAATATTACCGTGAAATTTGGTATGTAAAATTGGTATGTAATCATTGACTATGAATATTGGTATGTAATCGTTATTGTGAATATTAAGCTGTATTATTATTATTAAGACTGTCTTATTACGTAATTTGTTATATGATGATGAATTGGGAGAACCATCGATGATGGTTTCTCATTGAGTTATAAATTCATCCAAAATTACAAGTTATTTTTAGGACTAGAAGAGTACCCGTTTGACACGGGAGTAGATGCAGGTGCAAGTTGAGATAGAGGTCGGGATCGCCAGCATCTGCATTAGTGTTTCCTAATTTTGTAATCCGCAATTGTTGTAATCGATTTGTAATTGTACTTTATGGTTCTGTAAAATATTATTAAATGATTGTATCTCTCGCAAATGTTTTCTCATTTATTGCTTATTCCGCGTGATTGCGTTGATTGAAACTATTTCCTTTTAACGTGGAATGAATGGTTCAAAAGAAAAAATATATATATACTGAGTTTTAACCGACCGACTGATGTTGTACGCCACCCTCGCGGGGCTCGGACTCGGATATCACCATCGATGTTGGGTTCGGGTCTTGCGGGAATGGGGTGTTACACTTAGGGCCTAGTCCTCTTTAGGGCCTAGCATCCTACGTTGACACATCGGGTCGGGAACTGGCTTTGATACCATTTGTAACAATCTAGACTACCCGCCCACAGATATTGTCTGCTTTGGGTTGCCCTTCGGGACAAACCCCTCACGGTTTTGCTCTTTCTACCCTTAGGAAAATGCATCTATGGTGGAGAGGTATCCATAATATAAGGTATACTTCGTTCCCCTCTCCAGTCGATGTGGGATCTCATCATCCACCCCTTTAGGACCCAACGTCCTATGCTGGTACATCAAGTCAGGAACTGGCTCTGATACCACTTATAACAACCCAGACCACCCGCTTACAGATATTGTCTGCTTTGGGTTGCCTCTAGGGTCAAACCCCTCATGGTTTTGTTCTTCCCACCTTTGGAAAAATGCGTCTTAGGGGAAGAGGTATCCATACCCTTATAAAGCATACTTCGTTCTCCTCTCCAACCGATGTGAGATCTCACACTCTCCACCCCCCTTTAGGGCCTAACTCTCTTTAGGGCCCAACCTAGCTGGCACAATGGTTCAAGTATTGACTCTGATACTATTTGTAACAACCCAGACCACCTGCCCACAGATATTGTTCGCTTTGGGCTCCAAACCTGTCATTGTTTTGCTTTTCCCACCCTTGGAAAAACGTGTCTATGGTGGAGACTTATCCATATCCTTATAAGGCGTACTTCGTTCTCCTCTCCAACTAATGTGGGATCTCATAATGTCATTCTTTTTCTCTTCCTAATTTTTAAATTTCCATGTTTTAAATTTGTGTTTTCAATAAACTCTTTTAGTTTTTCAATAGGCTCCTTCTATTTCTGTAAAGCAAGAGGTTCTTTTCACTTTAAGCATCAATAGGTTCCTATTAATTAATAGGCTTATTTCTATTTGAGCTCTAGCAGGCTCCTATCGATTGAGATGCTTCTTTCTTTTTGAGTGCGAATAGGATCCTTTCAATTAATAGAATTCTTTCACTCTTTAAATAACTAATAGGATCCTTTCTTTTTAAACATTAATAGGTTCCTTTCAAAGTTTAATAAAACCTTTCCATTTATCAACCCATTTTATTTAAGAAGGATTTTAAAGATTTAAAATACCTAACAAATTTTTTTTAACCACAATTCACCCCCCTCTTGTGTGTGTTTTTTTTTATCATTTGGTATCAAAGAGAGGCTTCATATTGATTGTGCTTTACAACATGTGATAGATCATGGCAAACAATTTAAGAATACCTAAAGGACAATCCATCTCAATGCCTCCTTACTTCAATGGAAACAACTACTCCTATTGGAAAGAGAGAAAACCATCTATCTTCAATCGGTGGATATCGAAATCTGACAAGCTATCAAGGCTAAAGCTACACCTCCTACTATTAACAATGTAAAAGTGTAGATTGATGCTGATAGAAGAAATGTATAGCTGAATGCCAAAGCAAGACATCATCTAATCTGTGCACTATCTCTAGAAGAGTACAAAAAGATATTTTACTGTTCTATAGTAAAAGAAATGTGGGACAAGCTTCAAGTTACTTTTGAAGTGTTGGACCCCGAACCTTTCTATTAAATGAGAAATTGTTGTCGATTATTCATGTGTAGAAAAAAAAAGGAAAATTCTTGAACTTGAAATGAAATAGAAAAGATGGTTTAGACACAAGATGGGTTATATGTGATATGTTGGAAGTTAAAAGCTAGAAAATGTATATGTTCATTTAGTATGCTTCGGTGTTTTAGCCATAACTTTTGCTCTAGTTATCCAAATGAGATGATTTTTAATTTGGATTAAGCTAGAGAGATGAGGATATAAATTGTCTGATGAAATTGAGTTTTGGTTCGGTCTCTAGGAATATTAATTTTCGGATGAAAGTTGAGCATATAATATTGTTTTTGGATATGAACAGTCTGAAAATGGTTAGTGTATAAATTTTTTACTATGGAACCAAATTGAATGATTTTGATGTCATTAGAAAAGTGAGACAATGAAGAATATGTTTTTTAGAATGAAGTGTTACCAAATTCCTTCAATTGTATGATTAGAAGAAGGTCTTGATTTTTGGAAGGAGTTAAGCATGATTTTAAATAATTTTGAGGTTTTGCAAGATTAATTATTTTATTTAGAGTTAATTATTTTGTTAATGTTAGTAGGATTTTAAAATATGGTTTAGTGGAATTAAGTAGCAAGAGCATATATGTATAAGGGCTTTTTGGGAAGACCACTTAAACTTTTAAGTTACAAGGCTTACATGTAAGGGTAAGTTGGACTTTTTTTCACTCATTAATGGAAAAGTTGTAAATAAGACAAGTAGGCTTGCATTTAAGGAAGGAGGAGCACGAAATTAGAAGGAAAGAACAAGAAAAGAGAGAAGAGAGGGAGAAAGTCGGTGGAGAAAAGGAGAAAGAAGAAAGAAAATGCTAGGTTTTGATTTTTCTTGGTTTTTAAGAGGGATTTTGATGTTTATTCATGAAGGAAAAAGGAAGAGGAGCATGAGAGCTTTCATTCAAGCCAAGAAACTCCTCATTTGGTGAAGGATCAAGGTAAGAGTATATTTGACTTGTTGGATTTTTAGAGAGAATTTGATTCTTATGGCTTAAGAATGGTATGTGTTTAAGTTTTCTAAGACCAATTTTAGTGATTATGTCTTATGGGTTGTTCAATTTTGATGCCTATTGATTTGAAAATTTTGCCATGGATGAAGGAGATTAAGAGAGGCAAGAGGAGCAAGAGGGGATGCGTTTCGAACAAGTATTAAGCAAGGAATTTGAAGGTGGGTTTCATGTTTATAATTTGAGCAATGAGCCATAAATGTTTTCTTTTGAATCAAGAAAATAAAACGATTTCAATGGCTTCTTAAATGTTGCTTTTATTGTTGTGATTGATTTAAGAAATTATTATAATTGTTACATTCATTTCTTTTGAATGATTTGAGAAATTGCTATGTGAATTTGGTTGATGAGTTATAAAATGATTATGGAAATGTGTTTGAAATACTACATGCTTATGAAAATTTCGTTTTTGGAAATGTGCCTTTGGGCAATCCGTTTTCAAGTTGTGAAATGCATGATTATGTGGGTTTGTGGTGGTCCCCTAAGTATGCCAAGTGCACTTATCTAAAGGCTTCTCACGCCTACCCGTTAGTGGCATGGAGCTCCTTTACGGACTCCCATAAGTTCACGACTACGCAAAACCATTATGTGGGATTGTGATAGTACGTTCTGTTCATAGCTACACAGGACCCTTAGGAGAAATGTGTAGTACATTCTGTTTTGGATCTACCCAAACCATTCCGATGTGCTTATGTGTATTTGTGACAAATTTGATTAATTCATTATGTTTGATGTTCTGAATTGCTTGATAAGTTGTGATTTTGGAAAATATGTGTTACATGGATTTCAAAGTGAAGTTTACAATGGAAGTAAGTATTTCAATGGTTTTTGCTTATTTCTCGGTTATAAGCTTGTTACCCACGAGCTTTCGAGCTCACCCCCATTTCTGTCCCATCTCTAGCTGTTGAGCAAGGGACCGAGTGAAAAAGGATTCAAGGCATCTTTTCAATTATGCATATTTTGTATTAGAAGTTAGTTTACGTAAAACAAAGTTATCATTGCATTTTGAGCAATTATCATTCAAGTATCTTTTGTAATTTGGGGATTTTACGAAATGATGTACTTTGGCTTGGAAATGCCATTGATGTTTGTAAAACTCTTAATTTATGATGTAAATAAAATATGAGTTTGTGTATGGATGATTGCCAAATTGAAATGTGAATTTGTGTATGGATGAGGTAGAGTTGGAATATGAATTAATTAAGGATGAGATTAAATTAGAATTAAGTACACTTGAAGAAGTAATCCATTTGAGTTGAATGAACTTTGAATATGAATTATGTATGATGATGTGGGTGGAAATTAGATATAATTGAATGAGGCTATCCACTTGAGTTAATGAATGACCTATTGTTATATATAAGTGAGGCACTATGGAAAAGAAAGATAGAAATGTTATGAATGATGAGTTGTGGTTAAATGTGTAGAGTAAAATAAATTGAAGTTGATGATTTGATGAATTCCAATTGGTTGTTGAATGGATAAGAATGTGTTACTTTAGTTAAGGAAGTGAAGTTGAGATGAATTTCAAGTTTTCATGAGGATAAGATTTGTGTTCTGACTTCTATGGAAAATTTAGAATAATCTAGGTAGAATTAGCCAAAGTTGCCTTCATGAAAATTGTAGTTCATCTTTATAGCTTTCCAACGCTATAAAGTATGTCATTTTTGGACAATGGACCTGAAAGATGTGATTTTTAGAAGTTATGTTACTGTTTAGGAGAACATTAATCAGACAACCACCTTGAGGTGGACTTTGACTCCTTTAGAGGCTGGATTGGTTTTTAAGTCATGGAAGTTGTAGAGCTTCCTTTTAGCTTTCCATTGATGCCAAATTTGTAAATTTTGGAGTTCTGGGTCAAAAGTTATGAATTGTGGAAGTTGAGATGTCGGAAGAAGAAAGACCAAGAGTTTCCAGTCGATCATTATAGGATTAGTCGACTAATAGTTTTTGACCAGTCGACTAATCGTCATGTTTTTACTTGCATTAGTCGACTAATAGTCTTCGACCAGTCGACTATTGTCATGTTTCCCCCTGACCCGACCTCTCTCCACTCTTTTGCTTATAACTTTTCCGTCTGACCTCTGATTAACCTGATTTTTAAAGCGTGGGATTCCTAAGACTTTCCTCTACCTCTCCATGGAAATTTATGGCTTTTGAGATTAATTTGAAAAATATAAATTGAATTAAAGTGAGAGGATCGGTTGAAAATTTTGAACATGCTTCCGTATTTTGGTGATATCTCGATCTGTAGAGATCCGAATGAGGTGATTTTTGATTCTGAACAAACTAGAGACTTGGAGCTACAACTTATCTAAAGGAATCAATTCTCAATTTAGGACCCAAGACTTTTAAATTTTCCAATCTATTTGGAAGTAAGTGATTTGGGTGCTTTTTGGGTGAGGTTTGGCTTGGTGTGGTACACCTTCGTTGTGGGATGCGGGTCCAGATGTCACGTAGGACGCCGGGCACGTGACTCACAAGGGTGGGGTTCCAACATGAAGGAACAAATGAGGTTAAAAGATATATAATAAGTCTTTTAGTGCATCAATACTAGACTATCTGCATGAAACAAGGAGAAAAAAAAGACTAATTCTTTGGACGTTTCAACAATGTCATCACTGCCTTGAAAAACTTAGGCAAGATATATCTAAATTACAAGTTGGTAATAAAAATTCTAAGATCATTACCAAAGGAATGGAGACCTAAAGTGACGGCTCAAGAAACCATAAAAGATCTCAATACAATCTCACTTGACTGGTTAAGAGGAAACTTAATGATTCATGAAGCCAAACTTAGCCGAGATGAAGGATCCTCATACAGAAAAGGAATGGCTTTAAAGTAGTTGATGAATCAAAACTATCAAATGATGATGAAAGTGATATTGAGTTACAAATAGATGGAGATGAAGAATTCAACTTCATAGTTAGAAAATATACTCGCTTTGTTAAAGAGAAACTCATGAAGAAAAGAGAAGGAAATAACAAAATTGGAAACAAAAGGTTCCTATCAAAAGGTAGCAGTGGCAATAGCAATACACAAAATAAATTAAATCATATGCTATCACTACAAGAAGCTTGGAAACATAAGACCAGAATGTCCTCTTCTTCAAAAGGATAAGACAAAAAATAGAAAACCTAAAAAACATGCCATAATTGCAGCTTGGTCAGATGAGGATTTTGATAACTTTGAAGAAAAATTGCTTAAGGAATTCAACAATGTTTGCTTTATGGATGAATCAGGAGATGATGAGGTATATTATTTTGACTATGATATTGAAATTGATGAATTGAGAAATGCATATCATGACTTATATGATCAGTATAAAAAATTAGCAATGTAGTATTTAAAAAATAATTCAATTAAAAAACTCATTACTGAAAAATGACTTTGCTAAGATAAAACAATTAGAAGAGAAAGTTAATGCTTTAAAACTTGAAAAAGAAAAATGTGCTATGAAAATTGGTTCTCTTGAAAATGGTCTTACTATTTTTTTTTTGATAAACGGTAAATATTTATCAAAAGAATTGGGTATGTACACGTGCACAGGGGCATGGCCCAGTCTACAAGAAAGGACAAAGCCCTACCCAAAACCTGAAAACCCAATATAAAAACAAAAGGAACAAATGGCTCAAACATCGTGGAGCCCAACACTACTAGGAATGGCAACAATACAACGAAGCCCAATGGGCAGCCCAAAAGAAACCAAAATACAGACAACCCATTGCAATTAGGCAGCCGGCCCAAGCACTGAAGCCCCAAGATAGGCCATATGATAGCACAGTAAACCGTAGCCCATGGTCCACAAATGCAAGTGAGGCTAATGAAGACTAAGGAAGAGGAGGCCAGCCGGCAGAGGCTGGCCCAAGTAACAAGTCTTGAAGCTACAGTACACAATCTCCACGACGCTGTATGGAAGTCAACGGCAGTGCAATGGCTAGTTGGCAAACTCAATTGCCAAACCAACTGGGCGGCACCACGAACACCTGCTAAAGTCGAACAACGTCGGGCACATGCAAGGCAGAACGACGTCAAAGACGCCCTAGGAAGCAGAAGCAACTACGACATCGTTTTAAAATCCACAAGAGGTTCCGCAGCATAGGCAACTGAAGCCTCCCAGGCGTTAAAACGCCACTAGAAAATATGACACCAACACAACCACAAAATAAAAAATAAAAAGAAAAAACCAAGCCAACCATGCAATCCCCTCCCCATCAAACGATTCTTAAAGCATCCATACTCAGCAGAATATGCATGCTAAAGGAACCAAGGAAAACCTTGCAGACAGTTTGGTCCCCCCCTGATGAGAGTAATCCAGCATCGGCTTCCAGAAAAGTAACGGAGATTAGGATGAGGTAACCACTCCAAAAACCAAAAACGGCAGCGTGCCAAGCCGCCACACCCAGGCAACAGAACGACACCGCATCAGCCTAACAAAGAGGACACCCAAATAATTTCTTCCAAATTCAAGCGTAACAAAGACGAATGCTCCAGCGGTAGTATACGACAGCATATCAAAAGTCAGCCTTCGGGGAAGCCTATCGCCCACCATACCCTCCTCCATAAACACAGGGAACGGTAACAGTTTACCAATCACCCCGAGGCCGACGAATGAGCCCTACCCACACCAACAAGAACACCCAACTAGCCAACAGGTAGTAGGACGGGGGAACAGAGCAGGGGCCAAACCTCCACCCCACCGGAGAAGGAGAAGCCCAAGCACCACGCCACTGGGAGATCGCGCAAACCTGAAGAGCTATGAAACCCGCATCTCCCACCCAATGATTCATCCACCAACCGAGGTCACAGAGCAATTGCCATCCCCTGCCAAGATGCTCAACCGGCCGACCCAGGCCCTAAGTAATAATGGACCATCTGAAAAAAACGACAGCGTAACACATCCTGTAACCGTTCTCCATCCCAGAACGGATGGCGAACGGTAAAGACCCCAAAAATAAAAGAACCAGGACAGCGTGGTGCCTATAAACAGAGTCGAGATCGTCTGTCGCAGACAATCCTGCCTTACCCTGTCGCAGACCAAAATAACGCCTTTTTTGCTTAAAAATTTTAAACTACGCTTTTCTCTATGCTCCTCCTCTTTCAAAGCATAGCCAAGCTGCTGCACAAAGAAACATGTTATTATTACTTTATTTATAATTTAACAGAAAACATGTTATTATTATTGTTCAAATATTTATTATTATTCATAATATTAGTAAATGATTATTATTTTGTACTTCTCCACTTTTGCACTATTAGATTTTATTAAAAATCTTTATTATTATTCATAACATTATTAATTTTCTTATTATTATTAAGTATATATATATGTATCTCTATTATTACTATTATTATTATTTATTTATTAAATTTATTTTCATTATTATAATAACTTCTAATTATTATTATTAAATTACTAATTATTATTGTTAAATTTATTATAATAATTATTAAATTCCTTATTAATTTTTATTAATATATTTATTATTATTATTATTATTATTATTATTATTATTATTATTATTATTATTATTATCCATGCGCGTTTTTTGCCAAAGTTAGAGTAATTGTAGGAAAATCAAGTCATTAACAATAACGTGATATATTGACTTTTATGTAATATACGGGTTATCCATATTGTGTTAAATGTTTTTATTTTATACAATTGAACTTTTGCACTTTTGGATTATTATTAAAATCCAACTCATTTCTTATATAGACATTATTAAATTTGTTATTATTATTAGGTGTATATATTTATTTATTCAGTTATTTAAATTAATTTTATTATTTTGAAGAATAATAAAATTAATAATAATAAGAAGAAAATTACAATTATAACAAATTTCATTATAATAATAGAAATAAAATTAATTAATAAATTTAATAATCATAAAGAATATTATAATTATAATTATAATACTAATAATAATAATAATAAATTTAGCAAAAGATTAATAATATTATTAACAAGGAATTTAATAATAATTATAAAAATTATATAATTAATGATTTTGTTAACGAAATAAATTATAGTTATTAAATTATTTTATTAAAATAATTTAAATAAATATTATTTATTTCTATTCTTATTATTATTATTACTAATAATATTTATCTTATTATTATTAGTATTAGTATTATTATTATTATTGTTATTAATATTATGATTATTTCTATTATTATAATTCTTGTTTAATCATTATAAGGAATTTTATAATAATAATAATAATACTAATACTAATATTGATAATAAATATAATTAAATAATTAATAAGATTTATAATAATAAGTATATAAACTCAAGTCGGATAATAATAATAATAATAATTAAAAATTAAAAGGAATATAAAATTGATCGAATAATAAAATTAATAATAATAAGAAGAAAATTACAATTATAACAAATTTCATTATAATAATATAAATAATATTTTATCCATTTATCATTAATATACTAATAATAATAACAATAATAATAATAATAATAAGTTATAAAAAGTATTCCTCTTTATTTTCGTTTTTTAATATCATTTCATTAACTAAATATATATTATTTAATTATCTTCAAAATATATAAATTTCAAATAAAATTAGATTTAATAATTAAAAATAATGTAAATAAATATGAAGTTTTAGACAAAAAGTTTAATTGTATTTAATTAATAATTTATTAATAAATATTATATAAGATATTAAAATAAAATTTAATAAATTAAAATAATTTATATTTAAGTTTATATAATATATATTATTAATGATTCATTAACGAAATATATATTATTAAATTATCTTCAAATTATATATATTTAAAATAAAATTAATAAATTAAAATTAAAAAACAAAAACAAAAAGAGAGCAATTTCGCTCAGCAAAGCAAGCTTGAGGGCTTGTGTTTAATAATTTAAATTATTTAAAAATAATTTAAATTATTTTAAATAATTTAAATTATTTTTTAAATATTAATTTTAGAGCTTGCTCTGCTTTTTTTTTTTAATTTTAATTAATTAATTTTATTTTAATCTTTTATATAATATTTATTAATAAATTATTAATTAAATAAAATGAGACATTTTAAAATTATCTTTTATCTAAAACATAATATTTATTAAATTATTTTATTAAAAATAATTTAATAACTATAATTTAAATTTATATAATTTGAAGATAATTTAATAATATATATTTTGTTAAAAAATCATTAATTATATAATTTTTATAATTATTATTAAATTCCTTGTTAATAATATTATTAATCTTTTGCTAAATTTATTATTATTATTATTAGTATTATAATTATAATTATAATATTCTTTATAATTATTAAATTTATTAATTAATTTTATTTCTATTATTATAATGAAATTTGTTATAATTCATAATTTTCTTCTTATTATTATTAATTTTATTATTCTTCAAAATAATAAAATTAATTTAAATAACTGAATAAATAAATATATACACCTAATAATAATAACAAATTTAATAATGTTTATATAAGAAATGAGTTGGATTTTAATAGTAATCCAAAAGTGCAAAAGTTCAAATTGTATAAAAATAAAAACATTTAACACAATATGGATAACCCAGTATATTATATAAAAGCCAATATATCACGTTATTGTTAATGACTTGATTTTCCTACAGCTGGCTCTAACTTTGGCAAAAAACGGCGCCTGTGGATAATAATAATAATAATAATAATAATAATAATAATAATAATAATAATAATAATAATACTAATCCTAATAATAATAATAATAATAAATATATTAATAAAAAATTAATAAGGAATTTAATAATTATTATAATAAATTTAATAATAATTATTAGTAATTTAATAATAATAATTAGAAGTTATTATAATAATGAAAATAAATTTAATAAATAAATAATAATAATAATAGTAATAATAGATATACACATATATATACTTAATAATAATAAGAAAATTAATAATGTTATGAATAATAATAAAGATTTTTAATAAAAATCTAATAGTGCAAAAGTGGAGAAGTACAAAAATAATAATCATTTAATAATATTATGAATAATAATAAATATTTGAATAATAATAATAACATGTTTCCTGTTAAAACATAAATGAAGTAATAATAACATGTTTCTTTGTGCAGCGGCTTGGCTATGCTTTGAAAGAGGAGGAGCATAGAGGAAGGCGTGGTTTAAAATTTTTAAGCAAAAACGACGTTGTTTTGGTTTGCGACAGGGTAAGACAGGATTGTCTGCGACAGACGATCTTGACTCCTATAAACAATGCAGATGGAAAACGACAGCATAAGGGACCCAAATAAATAAAAGGGAGAGCTTAAACCAGAAACCAAAACGACAGCGACTGAAGTCCAGCCCCCATCCCCGACATGAGCCAACCCAACCACAGCATCCCCTCCCCACCTTAAAATGTAATAAGATCACCCGGATATAGACGATAAAGAATCTGATAAACTGATGTTTTAATTCGACAAGTGACATCGCGACTAGAGAAGGATGCACCCTCCATTTGCACGACATTCCTGATCTGCCAAATAATATAGACAATACAGAGAAAAGCGACTCTGGTTGCTTTACATTTCAATAATGCCCCTCGCGCCTCAACACGAATCCATTTGACCGCTCGCAACAAAGAACCCATTTCACGTTGGATGCCCAGTTTGTTAATAGAAGAAACAATCTTGATGCATTAATTGGGAATGGTAAATGTGTTTTAGATAAGGCCATAATAGGATGTAATGAAAATAACAATATCAGGCCATACAAAAACTTCTTTATTAAATCTAGTTGTAGCTATAGCCAAAACAACAGGAACCTGGTAAGTGGAAAAAATCATGACAACTATCATTCATCTATTTTATGCAATTATTGTGGTAGTTATGGTCATATTAGTCACTCTTGTTACTTTCAAAAAATGAAAAAAAAACCATCTCAAATGTATGTTTGGAGACCGAAAGGTCAAACTACTAACGTGAAAGGATCCAGAAAGATTTGGGTATCTAAAATGAGATAATACACTTTGCAGATATGCTTCAAAATGGAGAAATGAATGGATAGTTGATAGCGACTATTTGAGACATATGACAGGTGAAATATTACATTTCAACTATATTGAAAGGAAAGAAGAAGGTAATGTTGTCTTAGCCAATAAAAACAAGGCACAGGTCATCGGATTTGGTAAAATGGATGATTATAACTCTGCTTTTATTGATAATGTTCTTTTTGTTGATAGATTGAAACATAACTTGCTTAGCATAAGTTAATTATGTGATAAAGGTTACAGAGTTACTTTCTATGCATCACATTGTGAAATAATTGACAATCTTAATAATAATATTATATTTGTTAGTCCTAAAAATCAGAACATATACTATGATCAGTTGGAGGATATATCTTCTCAAGGTGACAAATGTTTTGTCTCAATAGAAAACGATTCACTTATCTAGCAAAAAAGATTTGGACATGCTAGTGACATGCTAGCATGAGCATTTTATCAAAATTGTTTAAAAATAAGTTAGTAAGAGAACTGCCGAATTTGAAATTTGAGAGCAATTAGGTTTATGAAACTTTTTTAAAACAAAAACAAATCAGAAGCAACTTCCCTCCTAAAATTATTGTGACTACTAACCACCCACTTGAACTCATGCAAATGAATTTATTTGATCCTACTAGGACTCAAAGTTTTGGTGGCAAACATTATAGCTTTGTTATAGTAGATGATTTTTTTCATATTTATATGCGTTTATTTTCTATCAAATAAAGATGATACTTTTGAAGTCTTTGAGAAGTTTTGCAAGAAAGTTCAAATTGAAAAAGGCTACTGCATTACATCGATTCGAAGCGATCATGGAGGAGAATTTGATAATAGAAAATTTGAAGAATTCTATAACAAAAAATGGTATAACTCACAACTTCCCATGCCCAAGGACTCCTTAGCAAAATGGAGCTGCTAAGAGAAAGAGCATGACTCTTGTAGATATGGCCAGAACAATGTTATATAAAAGTGGTCTACCTCATGGTTATTGGGCAGAAGTCATGTCAACTACTTGTTATATACTCAACAGGTTTCTCATAAGACCTATTCTGAAAAAGACCCTTATGAGTTGTGGTAAAGAAAAAAACCAAATGTTGCTTACTTTCAAGCATTTAACAGCAAGTGTTTCATTCTAAACAATGGAAAAAACAACCTTGGAAAATTTTAAACGAGATCAGACGAAGCTATCATTTTGGGATACAATACCGCTAGTAAAGGATTTAGAGTATATAATAAAAGAACAAAGAAGATAGAAGAATCGATACATGTGGTATTTGATGAAAACTACCTTTGACAACAATAACTGACTCAGATGATGAAGAGCATCCATTGGTACCTAAAAATACATCGTAGAATCAAACTATACCTATAATACCTTCAGAATTACAAAATTAAGAAGGCCCTCTGAAACTAGATAGAGTAGGCTCCTTCATCTCAGTAAGAACCTATGCAACGGAAAACTCTTAGAGAATGGAGAGGTCTTGATATACATCAATATATTCTGGGAGATCCCTTTGAAAGTCTAAGAACAAGAACATCATTCAAGAACAACTTTGTTGCTCTCATCTCACAAATAGATCCAAAGATTGTTGAAGAGGTCCTTACTAATAAAAAATGAGTTCCAACTATGAAAGATGAACCAAATCAATTTGACAAAAACAAAGTCTATAATCTAGTACCTCGTCTTCAAAATAAGTCAATCATTGGGACTCAGTGGGTATTTTTAATCAAACTTTAAGAAAATGATAAGGTGGTAAGAAACAAAGCTAGATTTGTAGCTCAAGGTTACAATCAATAGGAAGGTATTGATTTTGATGAAATTATGCACCTGTTGCTAGATTGGAATCGATTAGAATTTTACTTGCCTTGCATACTATAGAAACTTCAAGTTATTCCAAATGGATGTTAAAAACGCATTCTTAAATGGCTACATCAACGAAGAAGTATTTGTTAAGCAACCCCTAAGTTTTGAGGATGAAAACCATCTAGATTACAAGATGAAGTTAACCAAAGCTCTGTATGGTTTAAAGCAGACTCCTCGAACATGGTATGAGAGGTTAACTAATTTTTTGCTTGAGAATAACTTTGAAAGAGAAAAGGTTTTAAAACCTTATTTATTAAGAGAAAGGAGAATGATTTACTCATAACATAAATATATGTTGATGACATAATATTTGGTGCTACTAATCCATCTTTCTGTGAAGAATTCTCAACATTAATACAAGGGGAGTTTAAAATGAGCGTAATGGGAGAACTATCATTCTTTCTTGGATTACAAATCAGACAAACAAGAAAATGAATCTTCATTAGCCAAGACAAATACACAAAGGAACTCATCAAGAAATATCATTTTGAGAATGCCAAACAAATGGGTAGTCCCATGTACACTGGATCTAAACTTGATAAAGACGAAGAAGGCAAAGCTATAGATGAGACAAAGTATAGAGGAATGATTAGATCACTACTCTATCTTACAAGCTCAAGACTAGACATTATGCTTAGTATGTGTCTTTGTGCATGCTTTCAATCAAATAAAAAAAACCACCTTTAAGCAGTCAAAAGAATCTTTCCATATCTCCACATGGATTTTGGAATATGGTATCCAAAAACTTATTCATTTGACATATTGGGCTATTGTGATCAAATTATTCACGTGATAAAGTCGATCAAAAAAGTACAAGTGGTCACTGTCAATTTCTTGGAGGACTTCTAGTATCTTGGTCCTGCAAGAAGCAAAATTGCACAATGCTTTCAATAATTGAAGTGAAATACATAACAGTTTCCAGTTGTTATGCTCAAATCTTATGGATGAAACATCAACTATATGATTTTTCTCTAAATTTTTCTCATATTCCTATATTATGTGTTAATAATAGTGCTATAAATCTTTTTAAAAATCTTATACATCATTTTAGGTCTAAGCATATATAAATAAAACATCATTTTCTTATACATCATATTTTAGTAGGAACCTTTGATCTTTTTCATGTTGATACTGAGAATCAGGTAGCTAACATTTTCACCAAGCTACTCTCTGAAGATAAATTTTACGGGTTAAGGAAAGAGCTTAGTATATACAAACTCTTTTATATTATTTCTGCATGAATATCCTCTACTACTTGTATTTGCATTTTGTTTAGTAGGCTCCTTTTATTCTAATTCCTTAAAAACTCTCTCTTAGTTTAGTAGGCTCCTTAGAGATTAGAAGGTTTCTCTCAGGTTGACATTTTAAGTAACACGTGTCCTAAAGATAGGGAGTTATTTACGATGTCATTTCAGCCCCTTAAAAAATGCATGCGTAGTTTGGCAGCTCTATGTATGCGTCTGTCAAAAGATATGCAACCAATTATGCTTCCTCTTATGGCTTGTACATCTACTGATCCTCTCACAAGATCAACACTCAGGAATCACTTAGTATACCCTAAGCAAACTTCTCTCATCTTCTTAAAACTGTTAGTCTCATCTGTGTCACTTATTCTCTCTGCACCCTAACTCTTTGCATTCTTATTATCTCTTGTATTCTCTCTCAAACTTCACCAAGCTTACCTACAATTACAAGAAAATAAAAGGGAAAAAAGAAAAACCCAACTTTTTTTGTTAATGTTGATGAAGGTCGTAACCGTTCTCCTCTAAATCTCAAGAGAAGAAATTGCCTATAGAGCATTAGATTAAAAATGAAAATGATTCAGATGAAGAATCTACTTAGTTGATTCGACCACGGAATAGAGGAAATCTTGCAAAATAAACTGAGAAAAGTTTTGAATAAAAAGAAGCCATGGATGTTGAAAAGAAAGAGGAAGGAGAAGCCAGAAAAAGAAAAAGGGATGAAATAATGAAAGGTAAAGTGCCTGTAACTAAAGATACTATTAAGGACCCTATTGATAGAAGAGAGTCACCTTAAGAAGAGATATTTCCCCAAGAAAAAAGGGCAAAGAAAATAAAGATAGCTACACACAAGAAAGGAAAGACATCAATACCATAAAAAAATGTTTGAATTAATGGAAGTTGAAGTCCGCTATAGAACGCAGTACAAGAAAAGAAAGGTGGTTATTGGGTAGATCTTGCCTCCTATGATGTTTGATGATATAGGTATACCTATCTCTCCTTACTTTGTTGCCATTGGTTAAGAATATTTTTTGAAATTAGATGAGACAATATAAGATGAACTAGTTAGGATATTCTACACCCATATGAAAAGGAAGAAATTAATGGAAAGCTAGTCACTGTCTTATGAGTGCATGAATGTGAAAATTTAATTTTTAAAGAAATCATAGGAGATATACTAGAAGTAACTCCTATAAGGAGAACTAATTTTTCCTGTCATATGTGGGATGTTGACGATATGGAGTTAGTCGAAGTGGCCAGATCCATCTACCTTCAAGCTGAGAACACCCAAGACAGGATACCCTGGGGTAGGCAATTAAACTTAATATCACGATGCCTTGCATCACTTTCAGCTACTTCAATTTTTCCCAGGAATATCTTAATTGAAAGATGCAGTATGCTGGACACTTATGTAGTGTATAATTTGCTAAAAGGAAACATAATGAATCTTCTATCTATGATGTTGAGGTTCATAATGAATAAGGAGAATTATAAGAATACCATCAGTTGCTTGCCTTATGGGATGTTGCTCACCAAGATTTTCAACCATTATGGAGTTCCTTTTGCAAATCTAAATTGGTATGCATCAACTAAGTTTCACTCTTCCATTCCATATCAGTTTGGATACAAATTGTAAAAGAATATCTGGGTAAACAAAAGATCTAAAAAAGTAGCAAAAACTTAGATCCTACTCTAGACTAACAAAATTTTATTCCTTCTCAGGATGAAAATAGTACAAAACTCTATCTGTAACATCCCACTACCATAGAGTATATACCCGAACATCCAAGGACATTTAAGTACATATCCTATGATAATGGTATGTTAGAGCAAAAACAAATCCAACTTACACATGGCATCAATTAACTTAATTCAAAGTTATCAAATTTTAAAACCATTCATTACATTCATTCGCAAAAGCTTATACTATATTTTACAAAATTTATACAAGTTCTAGAAAAAAACTACAAAATACAAAAGTACAACTCTTCTGATGTTAGTTGACAGAGCTCTGAGCCATAACTAAGTTCAAAATGTTCCTCTAGTCTAGTTAAGGAACTATCTCCTGTCTCGTACCAGAAAATCCACGTTGTAATTTTTATAAGATTTGTAAACTCATGAGCAAACCATCATTGATGATT
Source organism: Erythroxylum novogranatense (assembly GCA_029891385.1). Lineage (NCBI taxonomy): Eukaryota > Viridiplantae > Streptophyta > Magnoliopsida > Malpighiales > Erythroxylaceae > Erythroxylum > Erythroxylum novogranatense. The sequence goes on along the minus strand of CM057231.1, from coordinate 18,332,114 downwards.
TCACCCAGGTTAAATACATAAATCACATACGTCACAAATATTCATTCAGATCATAGATGATCCAAATACTCACATTATCATGGCATATCATGTTTTCATCACAAATTCAGAACATATTCTGTTAGACCCTGAATTTTTTTTTATGAACTTCTTAAGTATGAATTGTGGTAATTATGCGATTATGCTTTAGTTTGATTAATTTGAGAGTATCATTGGATAATTAAGGTTTAATTATGGTTAAGTGAGAATTTAAAAGGGTAAAAGCATATGAGGACATTTTGGGGAAAATGACTTAGGTTTGATAGGTAAGAGCTTTGTTAAGAAGGGTATAAGGGTATTTGACTTAGGTTTAAGACTTAGAAGAAATTAGAAAGAAAGGAAAAGAGGAGGAAAGAAAGAAAAGAGAAGAAGAAAAGAAGGAGTAGCACCGTCGTGAAGGAGGAAGAGAGGAGAAAAGAGATTTTGACCATTGACGATTTTTTTGACAGTTTAACGTGATTTTCGGGTAAGTTCTGCTTGTGTTAACCTTGTTTTGGTTAGATTAAACTTGGAAGAATGTAAAATGAAGCAGAATCGAAGGTTTTAGGGTTTTAGGGTAACAATGGTTAGAAATCCTTGAGTTGTTAGATTTGTGACTGATTTTGAGTTGCTGCTGGGTTAGAAATGTAGTATAAGTCATGACTTAAAGTTTAGATGTGTTGTATTTGCCAAAAGGAAGGATTGAAGATCGAAAAATGCAAAAAAATGAGGTTCGGAGTCGCAACTCCGACCCGCACGTCGCGACGTGCGAAAGAGCACGCCGCGGCGTGCGGAGAAAATGGTGACGTCGCGTGCACATCGCGGCGTGCACAATATGATGTGCACGCCGCGGCGCACAAATGTGCACGTCGCGACGTGCGTGAGGTGAGCATGTTGCGACACACACATTTTTGCTCGCCGCGGTGAGCCTGGCCTTCATCGCGGCGAGCCAGGCCGACGTTGCGACGAGCAGGTTCGTTCGCCGCGGCGAGCGTCCCTTCGCCGCGACGAGCCCCCCAGTTCTTCCGAAAGATGATTTTTGATATTATTTTGGGCATATATTTTTGTGTAGATGTCCAATTGAGGTGATTTTGGATTCATTGTAAATTAGAGATCAAAGACTACAAATTCTATGAAGAAGGGAAGTTCGGAATTAGCCTGTAAGGGTTTAGAATTTTAGGAGGAGGTCGAATATAGACTTTTAGTAATTTATTTTGGATTTTGGATTTTTAAGCTTTGAATATAGTATGTGGATATTGATTGTATGAGAACTTGGTTTATTATAGGAAACCAAGCCGACTTGACCCAATCGCAAGAGGAAGGACACCAGTGAGTCGGATACTCGAGCGCTATTAGGTGGGTAATATGTTTATGGTTATTGTGTTTATGGGCAATTTTCCTGATGTATGCTTGCTTGCATTATGTGACATTGTTGTGTTAAATTGTATGAGAAATATTGAACATGCATTGTGATTATGATTATGCATGGCCTTGATAGGCCTTATGGCATCTTGCAAGAATGAAATTATGAAAGCTTTGAAAAATGCTTTGAACATGGAACGAATGGTTATGTGTATTATTTGGGTGAGAGAGTTACGGATGGAGTCACGTGCACGTTGACATAAACCTTCTCCCGGCTGCCCACTTGAGGCCACGAGATCCTTGAGAAATCATATTCGGATAGTTTACGGATTTACCTTCGGTTTATCCGGATCGTTTATGGAACTCTCGAGCCAATTGTTTGTGTAACACCCCACTCCTGTAAGACCCGAACCCGATATCGTTGGTGATATCCGAGTCCGTGCCCCGCGAGAGTGGTGTACTACATCAGTCGATTTAAAACTCAGTATACATTTTTTTTCTTCTTTTTGGAGCCATTAATTCAACGTTAACACGGAAAACACAGTAAGTAATTAAAATCCGTGTTCAATAAAAACCAGTTTCAGTTATTACAGTCATCCAGTAATAATTACAATCACCAATGCAATAAAACATTAATACCACAAGGCTCAAGAAAATACAATGCCTTGTTATACGTTGATTGCGAATACGATTTACTAAGACACTAATGCGCATACCTAACCGATCCCGACCTCTAACCTTTACTCGTCTACAGAGACATACTCCGTGTCAACCGGGGTATTCTTCAGACTGAAAAAATAAATGCAAATTTTGGGTGAGTTTTGCGAACTCGGTGAGAAACCATCATCGATGGTTCACTAAATCATGCATTACGCCCATGGCGTACAACACGACCAAGAATAATCAATTACGATGGCGATTAATAACAATGTCCAAGAATAAAACCATTCACAAGAATACATACCATCACGAGAGCAAGACTTATCACGTAGCGATTACTCATGCGAATGCAATGCATATGTGACTCTTTCCGCTTATTCAAGATTGTGCCCAAGTGCTCGACAAAGTGTTCGATGGGGACGCGTCGAGATTTCTCCCTCGGGCTCAGCCCGGTCGATGCAAAGATGAGAGTTCAAGCTCTTATCAGTAAAAATAGCAACTTGGGGCACGCCCATTATCTGATCATGCAATTATGCATGCAGTGCAGTATTCAATGAATGTACAGTGTTTGGCTATAAAGCCCAGTGTAGCAGTAAGTCAATGATATGGCTATAAAGCCCAAGATAATAAAGATGTTGAAGATGATGGCCATAAAGCCCAGTCTATCAGTATCAGTATTATTCAGTACAGTAAAATCATACAATACAATCCCATACATGCCAGTAGTCATGCAGTGATCATTCAATTCACCTTTGCACGTAATTCACGTTGAACATGTAAACAACCAGAAATTTGAGAAACCAACTAGGTTACTCACCTATTACTTCCGAGCTAATGTCGAGAAATCTCTGTGACGTCGGTCAATCGATGCTCCAATTGGGTCTCTATATAAATCGGAAAAAGTACGAGTCACTAAATATGAAATTTGTGCTCATGTTGATGAGATATGCATGTTCATGAATTCCCAGACCTAATCCCTTTTTTTTCATTATAAAAATTCATCAAAAATTTAGAAACCTATTGGCACTGATGGTGCGCAATTCGGACCTCTATAGGTCCCCAATTAAATAAAACAGTGATTCACCGTTCCGTTACCCGGGGTTACGTCAAATTCCCGTCTAAAAATCCCGAATCTCTCAGAAAATGAAATTAAATATTCAATGAATCCGATGCCTCAAGAATCAGGTCAATCGGACGTCGGACGGAAAAGATATTCACGACAGAAACCAAAACTCAACAATTTATATTTTTATATATAACCCTTATTTCCCCCTTTATTTTCTGATTTCCAACCAAACTTCCAACACCCATAACTCTTTCTACACATTTCTGAAAAATGCAAACTATACCTTGTTGGAAAACTTATGAAAAGCTCTACAATTCTCAAGAAGACCATAAAAATCAATTCCAATCCTAAGGGTGTCAAATACTCCATCCAACCTACTGCCTACTCAATTTCCATCAACACAGGGCAGTACATTGGCAATTTCATAACTCACTAATTCTTCAGTAATAAATTACCACAAAAAATATGGTCAATAAGTTCACATTGTCCTCAACAACTTTCATGAACAATCCAAAATCAGATTCTATTTCTAAGCAAGTCAATTAATTCATTTAATGTTACTGTCCCTGCAATCCTTCAATTTGGACAGTAACCTTACAACAAGAATATCTCCCTGTACACAAGTCAGTAAAATCAGAACTTTATATCCCTGTGAAGATAACATCTCAAACTTCAATTTTCATGAAGCACTCATCATCCAATTCGATCTCTAACAATTTCAAAACTGTTATGGAAGCTACTATTATGATCAGCCATTCATAACCTAATGTAGGGTTCATTTTTGCAAAATCATAACTCCCAATTCTGACTTCTAAAAATTACACACCATATCTAATTTTCAAGGTAATTTCTTCCTCTACAACTTTTCAGAAGATCACTTACACTAATTCAGTCCACATAAAATGTTAAAATTGCCTCCAATCAGTAAACTCACAAAATCACACTTAAGCTAGGTTTCATCCAAAATGCTCAAAACCAGTCATTAGTAATCAATTCGTATCTCCCAATATACAATTCTAAAAATAGCAAGATCAGTAGAAATGGAAAGATAATTCAATATGCTACAACTTTCATGAAGACCATTTTCCCTAATTCCATCTCAATTAATTCATAAAAATCAACAAAACTCAGATGTCATGGTTGCGGTTACTGTTCACAGGCAATGAAACAGTAACTTTCCATGCAAAAATTCACCCTTCTATCATTGAAATTCAACAACACCTATTTCACACTAAATTGAAGCCAACAACCCAAAGTTTCAGTGGCCACTAACCTTACCTCATTTTCATTTCTACACTATAAATTATGAACAAAACAGTAACATCAATTATGATTCCAATTTTCCAGATTCAATGTTAACCTTAGTTCAATCACTTCCAATGCCTTTTTCACATCACTAGACATCAAAATAAATACAAATTAACTATTACTACAGTCATACATATACTAGGGTTAACACTGAAAAATTGGCAGCATTAACTTCCTCAATTCAAAGACTCAAATAATTATCCCTATTCAATTCAAAATCAAACCATATCATTAATTTCAATGCATCTTCACCTAACCTCATACCCTTTCCTTCAAATCATAATAATCATCACTTTAAATGCCTACATAAACCTAATACATGCTTTAAACCCTTTTATTAACCACCCCTCACTATCATGACATTTAATTCCATGTAAAAACATCACCAAACATAATATGAAACTTAAATTCCTTTACTTACCTATTAGCTTCCAATCCTCACTTCTTCTCTTCAATTCTTTCCTATGCTTTCAAACTAATCCCACCAAGACCAAGCATGCATCTCCTCATCATCTAACTTTGGTGGAAGAAAGGATAAGAGGTATGGAATTTATGGAGAAAGTTGAAAGAAGAGAGTAAAAAAAATCGATGGTGATGGAGAAGTTGAGTTTGGATGAGTTAGACCAAAACCTTAAATCATTCATCTTTTCCTTTCCTTTTAACATACATATCCGAAAACATGGAGAGGGAGCATTTAATATTACTTTTCTTGGCAAAATTGATTGGTTGCTTTTAGTTGAAAAGTCAAAATATCAATTCTTTAATCCAGATCAAAATTTTACTCCATTTAACTCTAATGACCCTACTTTCAGTCACAAAATAATATGCCCAATATTACTGTGCCATTGGGTAGCGATTTTTGCTACCGAAAATCGACCGGTTCGTTTATTGACGATTTTATCCATTCGAAATTTTCGAATTTTCCCAAATCATTTTTTGAAAATTATTGAAATTCCTAAAATTATAAAACAGTAACAAAGGCACTCCAAATAATTTTTCAATCACGAAAATCACCTTTTCTACCCCAAAACACGTTTAGGCGATTCATGGCGATTTTGCGGTCCGAATTTTCTCCGAAAATTCTAGAAAATTCTGAAAATCCCTTAAAATCTAAAACGCTAATAATAAGACTCGAATAATTTTCCAAACCCATTTACCACGTTAATCCCAATAAAATTGCCTTAGGCCCAATTACCGGGAAGTATCATGGATGCATATACCGAAATTCCATGTACACAATTGATACTGTGTATCAATCCTATTATGCATGAACAGTACTAATTATTCCCTATCAATCCCATCCTACGACAAATTTCCTATTTTACCCTTCCAGGAGGGGGTGGGATGTTACAGTTTGTGCATGCATAATTGATTTGTTGAGTATGACACATGTTGAACTGTTATATTGTGAAATCATATGACATGAATTGTGATGCGACAATTGTACAATGATGGATTGGTGACTTGTTATATGCTTGTATAATTATATATATGTTTAATTGTGTAGTTCGTTGCCAATGGCTATAAACGTATATGCCATTGAGCTTCGCAGCTCACCCCATTACTCTCCCCTCCTCAGGTGCAGATCGAGACGATTGTCGACCTTGCAAGGCATCGAAAACTTCAAGCTAGTTAGGAGCCTTGTCTTAAGTTAGTACTTTGGTTAGCCCACCAGCATATCATCATGGAGCATACTGATGTATTTTGGATTTTAAACTTCATTTTGTATTGTGCTATATTTTGAGACTACTTGGTGAATTTCTTCGAATGACAGTGACAGATGGTTTATGTATTTGAGATGATTAATGCATGTTTAGAATGCATGTGTAGAATGTGTGTATGTATTGGTATAGGTTTGTATGAATCAAATTATGTAGTTGTGTATAGGTATGGATGTTGGGATTGGGCGCCCGTCGCCGGCGCGACCCGAGGAGCCGCCTCGAGAATGGGGATTTGGGGCCCGGACTCAACATGTTTGGTATCAGAGTGCCTATGTTTAGTGTTCTCGGCTTAGAATGCATATAGGACGACTTGTTTGATATTTGCTTATATGTTGCATTTGAATTGGGTGCATTAAGTGACATGCATATCATGCATACATGTAGATTGACCTGTATTTCCATTTGAAGGAGTACGATGCCACCTCGTAGAAGGACACAAGGAGTTATGCAAGGATCTGTTGCACCTGACTCTCTGACTAGAGAGGAGAGGACTGATGAGTCAGTAGCCCCAGGGAATGCTGAGGCTTCTGTAGGGCTAGAGAGTGAGCCCATGCTGTCGCAGTCTCAGGAGTCGCCGGTTCCGCAGGAGCCAGTGCCTCCACTTGATCCGAGGTTGTTCCAGGCCTTCACCCAGGCATTTGTTCAGGCTATGGGCCAGATGCCATAGCCTTTTGCTTCAGCCCCAGCTCCGAAGGGGAGACAGTTTGATAGGTTACGAAAGTATGGAGCAGTCGATTTCTTTGGGACATCGATCCGTAAGAAGAAAGAGACTCACGTGAAAGACTGAGAAAGTGCTGGATCAGATGGAGTGTGAGGATGACGACAGAGTCATCTATGCTGCCAGCTTGCTTCAGGGAGATCCTCTTCACTGGTGGGAGACTGTACCAGGGAGTCAGATGAGGCCAGTAGGGTTGGCATGACAGGATTTTGTGGCTGCTTTTAAGAAGAAATATCTGTCAGAGGTTTATATTCAGCAGAAGCAGAGGGAGTTTCTGAGTCTCACTCAAAGGGATATGACAGTCAGTGAGTATGAGCGCCGGTTTACACAGCTATCCTGGTATGCTTCAGATCTAATGTTGAGTGAGGCTGCTAGATGTCGCCGGTTTGAGTTGGGTCTGCACTTGGCCATCAGAGAGAAAGCTATTGTGCAGAGCTTTTGTGATTTTCAGCAGCTGGTTGAGGCAACTCTGAGAGTGGAAAATATTGAGAATATCAAGAGTGTTGTGAACAAGAAGAGAAAGGGCAGAGAGCAGTCCAGGAGAGGAGGTAGAACTAGTACTCCTATGCTAGACAGGAGTGTTAGGAGCTTCCCAGTTCAGTCAGAGGAGAGGAGCAGTGGTGCGAGCCGACCTAGGCCGATGAGGACTTCTACTGTTTCTCACCAAGCCTCAACGGTGGGCGACAGTAGAAGGGGAGATGGGGATAAATCTTTTGTTCCGAAGTGTGAGCACTGCGGAAGGTCCCATAGAGGAGAGTGCTTCAGATTGTCAGGAATTTGTTTCAATTGTGGGGAGAAGGGACACATTTTCAGAGAGTGTCCTCAGCTTCCACGACAAGAGAGGAGTCAGATGCAAGTTTCGAGGAGGACAGAGACCATGGGACAGAGGACTGCAACAGAAGTGGGCAGTTCAGATGCGACCAAGAGGGTGAATCTTCCGGGGATACCGAGAGGGCCGGCACCAGCTAGGGTGTTTGCGATGACTAGGGAGGATGTAGAGACAGCTCCTGATGTTGTAACTGGTATGATTCGACTCTTTGCTGATGATGTGCTAGCTTTGATTGATCCAGATTCTACTTATTCATTTGTTTCCTCGAGTGGATCCGTGTGTGATAGGATTGTGAGCCCATTGGATACTCCGCTGATGGTGAGTACTCCAATCGGCCAGTACATTGTGATTAGTCAAGTGTATAGAGATTATGAGATTCGCATTGATGGAGAACTTCTAGTGGTCGATTTGATGCCACTGAAGATGGGAGGATTAGATGTGATTTTGGGTATGGACAAGTTGGAGAAGTACAATGCCTACTTGGATTGTAAACAGAAGACAGTGGAATTTGATTTGGGCGATGGCAGAAGAGTGGTGTTTATCGGGGATGTAAAAGCGTGTCCGCCTGTAATTGTTTCAAAGATTGATGCAGTAAAAGATGATGAGGAAGGGTTGTGAAGCGTTTTTGGCTTATGTGGTGGATACCAGGACAGATGGAGGAAAACTAAAGGATATTCCAGTAGTCAGGAAATTCTCGGACGTCTTTCCCGAGAAATTGCCAGGACTACTGCCAGCTAGGAAAATTGAGTTTCCCATTGAGCTTCTGTCAGGTACAACCCCGATTTCAATTCCGCCTTATCGGATGGCTTCGGCGGAATTGAAAGAGCTTAAGGAGCAGTTGGAGGAGTTGTTGGAGAAGGGGTATATTCGACCGAGTTCTTCGCCTTGGGGAGCTTCAGTTCTTTTTGTAAAGAAGAAGGATGGATCGTTAAGGATGTGTGTAGACTATCGGAAGTTGAATCAAGTCACTGTGAAGAACAAGTATCCGCTTCCTCGCATTGATGATCTATTTGATCAATTACAAGGGGCGAGAGTCTTCTCTAAGATAGACTTGAGATCAGGTTACCATCAGTTGAGGATTAAGGACTCGGATGTGCCAAAGTCTGCTTTCAGGATGCGGTATGGGCATTTTGAGTTTTTGGTGATGCCTTTTGGATTAACGAATGCTCCTGTAACGTTTATGGATTTGATGAATCGCGTCTTTAAGCCATTCTTGGACCAATTTATCATTGTCTTTATCGATGATATCTTGGTTTATTCCAAGAGTGATGAGCAGCATGAACAACATTTGAGGATTTCTTTGGAGACTTTGAGGAGGAACGAGTTGTATGCCAAATTCGATAAATGCGAATTTTGGCTGAGGGAAGTTGTATTTCTTGGACATGTGATCTCGGAGCAAGGAGTGCATGTGGATCCAAAGAAGATAGAAGCTGTGGTGAATTAGGAAGCCCCGAAGAATGTAGCAGAAGTGAGGAGCTTTCTAGGTTTGGCAGGCTATTACAGGAGATTCGTGGAGGGATTCTCCATGATAGCCACTCCGATGATGAAGTTGTTGAGGAAAAATCAGAAGTTTAACTGGAATGATGAGTGTCAGAGACGCTTCGAGGAGCTTAAGCGTAGATTGACGAGTGCTCCGATTCTGGTTTTGCCTTCCGGAGATAAAGGTTATACCGTGTATAGTGATGCTTCGAGGAAGGGTCTTGGTTGTGTTTTGATGCAGAGAGATAGGGTGATTACTTATGCTTCGAGGCAGTTGAAGCCCTATGAGTTGAATTATCCGACGCATGATTTGGAGTTGGCAGCTGTGATCTTTGCTTTGAAGATTTGGCGGCATTATTTGTATGGAGTTCAGACGAGGATTTTTACTGATCATAAGAGTCTGAAGTATTTGTTGAGCCAGAAGGAATTGAATTTGAGGCAGAGAAGGTGGATCGAGTTACTCAAGGATTATGACTTGTTGATTGAGTATCATTCGGGCAAGGCCAATGTAGTGGCAGATGCCTTGAGCAGGAAGTCTTCGATTGCTCATTTCGAATGGTTTATCTTCTTTTATTGGAAGAGATGGCCAAGCTTAAGATAAGCTTGAAGCAGGATGAGTCGGGTTGTATTCTAGCTAACTTCCGAGTGAGACCGATACTCAGGGAGAAAGTTAGAAAGTTGCAGATTCAAGATGCTGATTTGAACAAGCTTCGAGATGAAATTCGGAATGGCAAGGTTTCTGAGATAGATGTGAAGGATGATGGGCTTATGACAGTGGGAAACAGATTATGTATTCTTGATGTGCAGGAGATTAAGGATGAGATTATAGATGAGGCACACAATGCACCTTATGTGATGCATCTAGGTAGTACCAGGATGTATCGAGATCTGAGAGAGCATTTTTGGTGGAAAGACATGAAGAGGGATGTAGCAGAGTTTGTTAGTAAGTGTCTAGTGTGTCAGCAAGTCAAGGCTGAATATCAGGCGCCTTCGGGTTAGTTGAGGCCATTTTTCATCCCAGAATGGAAGTGGCAAAGGGTGACTATGGATTTCCTGATGGGTTTGCCCAGGACCAATAGGAAGCATGATGCAATTTGGGTTATTATGGATAGGTTGACCAAGTCAGCTCACTTCTTGGCGATCAAGCAGACTGATTCTTTGCATGTGCTAGCAAAGAAGTATATTGATGAGATAGTGAGATTGCATGGGATTCCGGATTCGATTGTGTCTGATAGAGACCCTCGGTTTACTTCGAGGTTTTGGGGCAGTTTGCAGGAAGCTTTGGGGATGAAGCTGCATTTTAGTACGGCGTTTCACCCTCAGACGGATGGTCAATCTGAGAGAACCATTCGGACACTTGAGGGGATGCTTAGGGCTTGTGTGATGGATTTTCGAGGAGCTTGGGATGAGCATTTGCCATTGGTCGAATTTGCTTATAACAATTCGTACCATTCGAGCATTCAGATGGCTCCATATGAGGCTTTGTATGGGCGGAGATGTAGGACTCCGATCTGTTGGGATGAAGAAGGAGAGAGGCAATTGGAAGGGCCAGAATTGATTCAGAAGATAGTTGAGAAAGTTAATTTGGTTAAGCAGCGACTTAAGGCAGCACAGGATAGGATGAAGAGTTATGTTGATGCTCACCGAAGGGAGATGGAGTATGAAGTCGATGAGAAAGTGTTCCTCAAGACGTCTCCTTGGAAAGGAGTGATGAGATTTGGCAAGCAGGGTAAGTTGAGTCCGAGGTATGTAGGTCCTTATGAAATCCTTGAGAGGATTGGACCACTCGGCTACAAGTTGGCATTACCTCCGGAATTGTCGCAGATCCATGATGTCTTCCATGTGTCTATGTTGAGAAGGTATCGATTGGATCCTTCTCATATCATTCAGACTAGTGAGGTTCAGTTGCGGGATGATCTGAGTTATGAAGAGCTTCCAGTGGAAATTTTGGATATCAAGGAAAAAGTCCTCAGGAACAAGACGGTTCAGCTAGTCAAAGTTCTGTGGAGGAACCATTCGGTAGAGGAGGCTACTTGGGAGCCATTGGAAGCCATGCGGGAGAAGTATCATTATCTCTTTGATGGCTCAGGTAATATTTTCGAGGACGAAATTTCTTTTAAGAGGGGGAGAAATGTTAGACCTCGAATTTTTTTTATGAACTTCTTCAGTATGAATTGTGGTAGTTATGCGATTATGTTTAGTTTGATTAATTTGGGAGTATCATTGGATAATTAAGGTTTAATTATGGTTAAGTGAGAATTTAAAAGGGTAAAAGCATATGAGGACATTTTGGGGAAAATGACTTAGGTTGGATAGGTAAGAGCTTTGTTAAGAAGGGTATAAGGGTATTTGACTTAGGTTTAAGACTTAGAAGAAATTAGAAAGAAAGGAAAAGAGGAGGAAAGAAAGAAAAGAGAAGAAGAAAAGCAGGAGTAGCGCTGTCGTGAAGGAGGAAGAGAGGAGAAAAGAGATTTTTCGGGTAAGTTCTGCTTGTGTTAACCTTGTTTTAGTTAGATTAAACTTGGAAGAATGTAAAATGAAGCAGAATCGAAGGTTTTAGGGTTTTAGGGTAACAATGGTTAGAAATCCTTGAGTTGTTAGATTTGTGACTGATTTTGAGTTGCTGCTGGGTTAGAAATGTAGTATAAGTCATGACTTAAAGTTTAGATGTGTTGTATTTTCCAAAGGGAAGGATTGAAGATTGGAAAATGCAAAAATGGAGTTGAGTCGACTCGACCCAGACGTCGCGACGCAAGAAAGCACGCCATGCGCTTGGAGAAAATGGTGACGCCACAGCGTATTGGGTGCACGTCGCGACGTGCGTGAGGTGAGCATGTCGCGACGCACACATTTGTGCTCGACGCGGCGAGCTAGGGCGAGCCCCCCAGTTCTTTCGAAAGATGATTTTTGATATTGTTTTGGGCATATCTTTTGGTGTAGATGTCCAACTGAGGTGATTTTGGATTCATTGTGAATTAGAGATCAAGGACTACAAATTCTATGAAGAAGGGAAGTTCAGAATTAGCCTGTAAGGGTTCGGAATTTTAGGAGGAGGTCGAATATAGACTTTTAGTGCTTTATTCTGGATTTTGGATTTTCAAGCTTTGAATATAGTCTGTGCATATTGATTGTATGAGAACTTGGTTTATTATAGGAAACCAAACCGACTTGACCCAATCGCAAGAGGAAGGACACTAGTGAGTCAGATACTCGAGCGCTATTAGGTGGGTAATATGTTTATGGTTATTGTGTGTATGGGCAATTTTCCTGATGTATGCTTGCTTCCATTATGTGACATTGTTGTGTTAAATTGTATGAGAAATATTGAACATGCATTGTGATTATGATTATGCATGGCCTTGATAGGCCTTATGGCATTTTACAAGAATGAAATTATGAAAGCTTTGAAAAATGCTTTGAACATGGAACGAATGGTTATGTGTATTGTTTGGGTGAGAGAGTTACGGATGGAGTCACGTGAACGTTGACATAAAGCCTTCTCCCAGTTGCCCGCTTGAGGCCACGAGATCCTTGAGAAATCAGACTCGGATAGTTTACGGATTTACCTTCGGTTTATCCGGATCGTTTACGGAACTCTCGATCCAATTGTTTGTGCATGCATAATTGATTTGTTGAGTATGACACATGTTGAACTGTTATATTGTGAAATCATATGACATGAATTATGATGCAACAATTGTACAATGATGGATTGGTGATTTGTTATATGCTTGTATAATTATATATATGTTTGATTGTGTGGCTCGTTGCCAATGGCTATAAACGTATATGCCACCGAGCTTCGCAGCTCACCCCATTACTCTCCCCTCCTCAGGTGCAGATCGAGACGATTGTCGACCTTGCAAGGCATCGGAAACTTCAAGCTAGTTAGGAGTCTTGTCTTAAGTTAGTACTTTGGTTAGCCCGCCAGCATATCATCATGGAGCATACTGATGTATTTTGGATTTTAAACTTCATTTTGTATTGTGCTATATTTTGAGACTACTTGGTGAATTTCTTCGAATGACAGTGACAGATGGTTTATGTATTTGGGATGATTAATGCATGGGTAGAATGTATGTGTAGAATGTGTGTATATATTGGTATAGGTTTGTATGAATCGAATTATGTAGTTGTGTATAGGTATGGATGTTGGGATCGGGCTCCAAGGTATTTGGGCACCCGTCGCTGGTGCGACTCGAGGGGCCGCCTCAGGAATGGGGATCCGGGGCCCGGGCTCAACATATTTATAATCACAGAGATTTATACAAATGTAGATGCATATGAGACTCCAGATTTGTTATTATTGTTGTGATCGAGTGCCTATCGCATACATATACAAATACTAGTCCTTTGGGCTCAGTCAGAAAAGAATCACAGAGCATAGCTCTACATGTAGAAACAGAAATCACGGAGCAAAGCTCTACGTGCAAGCGCTTTCATACTGGCTACTCCGGTCACAACGCCTTTATCTGAGCATGCATTTTATGAAATGCATCAAATATAGAAAATGTCATATACAACAGTCACATATGATGCACAGTCAGAATCTCATAGTCATCGGACCTAAGTCTGCCATTCAATTTTCTTTGAGAATACAAATATCATTCAGAATTTCACAGCAATCTGAGCACTTCCAAAACATTCCCAAATATTAACTCCTCGGATTTTATGTCCGAAATTCATAAACAAATCACAAACTGTTAATAATTCGAAGTCAAACAAATTCAATCAATCCTAAGGTAAATCATCTAGGTTGACTCATAGTGTGCTCTGATATGCTATTGTCTGGATGGTCTGGCAATGTCTGACTGACGTCCAATGTGCTCCTCTATATCATACAAAACATATTTACAAAAATCACGCTTTTTGCATAAATGTATAAGCATGCCTTTATGCACATGTTCAATGACAATCCTGGGTATCTTATCGAATTCTTATTACCATATCATTCATATATCAAAACCCTCATTAATAATTTGTACTTAGGGTTTGGACCATAATAAAATAGTTTGAAACTAATTTCATAACCAAATTGATCAATTCAGATTTTTCTAACAATATACTTTCTGGTCAACTTTGTCTGTTCATTATCATCAGGAAAATAAATTTGGCAACACTTACTTCTGAAAAAATTTTCACCCATGTCTTAAGTTTCTAATGACTCTAAGATTATACAATTTGATTCAGTATTCTATGAGTTATGCTCACAATACCACAGATTGTATATATTTGAACTTTTGACTAGTACATAATCATACCCTTCAATTGTACAGCTCATATCTTTCAGCTCAGATATCTAAAAATTACAAACTTAATACCAATTGAAAGCTAAGATAATAAGCTATAACTTTTGTGAAGAAACCTTTGTCTGATTTGGGTTATATTAATACCTTTTATTGAATAACAACAGGACCTGATTTCTGTCCCTAGTAGTGCTACTGCCCAAGCCAAGACTTACTTTCAAGCTAAATTTCAAGACCCTTAAGGACAAAATTCAAATTCAATTGCTTCTTAACATTTGTATTTAAATGTCTCTAGTTCAATTTAAAACAAGAATAATTTCATTTGGAAATCTACAGGTGAAAATATAGACAAAATACCAAAGCATGGTCAGTAAAAATATTCTAGTTATCAAATTCCAGCACACCTCAGCATTTTCATCCTAACACTCCCCGTCAGGATAACTTTGCATGATCTTTATAACAAGGAAAATGGTGTATTTCAGTAACACTTTCTTCTAGACAATTTTTCCAATATGTTTCTAGTTTCTAATAACACCAAAGTTGTACAATTTGATCCAGTATACTGAAAGTTATACCTAAAATAGTTCATACAATTTTTTTAAACTATACAAAACTCATAACTCTACTTCCAGCTAGATTTTGAAATGCTTCAAGATAGAATTAACATTCTACTTCTTCAAGAAATTGTAGACATATGTCTCTAATTTTTTTTGAACCAAGAATCAATGTATTTGGAAATCTACAGTTCAAGATATAATCAAAATACCGAAGCCTATTTAATGGAAATTCTCCAGTTCATAACATTCCAGCATACATCTTTACCAATATCTCATGCATTTCAGTCCAATTCACACTTCATTCTCAAACCACTAAACATATCATAAAGATCAGATTGTCACTTACTTGTTAGGCTTTCAATTCAGCTCAAACTTCATATTAAATCAAGTCTCCATGCAAGCAAAATTCATCACAAACTTATGATGAAAGCAGGTTGATTTTGGACAGCAAGATGAAGGTAACTTTCAGTTGGTTTTCTTAGCTATTTTGTGTAAGGTAAAAAGCTAGTTTTGGTGTAGCAATTTGGATGGGGTTCAGGCAAATTACAGAAGAGAATCTTGGAGCAAATTCGTGAAGAAAGGTAGAGAAACAGCAGAAACATTGTTGCTAGAATTTGCTTCATCAACATGCTAGGTTTCAATTTTACAACACAACATTTGTCCTAAGGCATGTCTTACATTTGCCTAATGAAGATGCTGCCACTAATCCACTCTAGATGCTGCCATATGTCACCAGCTGATCGCGACTTCTCCCTTCCTCCTTTCTCCTTCTAACCTGAATTGGTAAAATGGGCATAACTTTCATAACAAATATTGGATTAAGGTCATTAAAAGACTGTTTCGAAGAAGACTTCTATACCTACAACTTCCATGAAGATTTAGAAAACAAAGTTTGCCTCTATAAGGGTCAAAATTTCAAAATAATGTAGCTATCCCAAATGTCCCTCCTATACAACATTACTAAATTATAAAAGTCATATCTCTATACTCCAATGTCCAAAAATTCCATACTTTATATCAATGGAAAGCTTAAAGAAAGCTCTAAAACTTCCATGAAGACAACTTTGTCAACAACTGTCTATATCAGTACAGAAAACTCATGGAAGTTTCAGATGAAAATATTTTTAACTCTTTACTTACAACATTCAATTCCTCATGCTTAATCTATCATTTCTAGTTCAATGCCCATCATTTATCCATTATTCTAACTTCCTTTCAACTCAACATCATCCATAACCAAATTATAATGCATGATTGATCATAACACTAATAACAGAACATAAACATATATATGCATTCATCATCAATTTTCTACACATATTCAACTTCATTTCCACTTTCATTTCACTTCTAACTATCACCTAGATCCTTCACATTTCAAGACACCAAATTAATCCCTCTCTTTAGCTTTACACTGATTTTACTTCATCAAAAAAATTCCCAAAAAGATTCACATTAATTCATCAAGAAAATCTAAACAAAAACCCAATAGGTATCCAGTTTTTCTGCACTTTTTCCCTATACCTAGTATTGAACTTCAATTTGAAATTGGAAATTTCAAATGAAAGAATTTGAATTCGACATATTCATTCAAAATGTAGCCCTATGTCTCTAATTTAATCCAAATTAAAGATCATCTCATTTGCATAACTGCAGAACAAGTTATGGTTAAACAATATAAGCATATTCAGTGAAAAAAAAATTCACAGCTAATATTTCTCCAACACACTTTATACACCATTCACTTTGTCTCTAAACTTTCATCCTAGTTATCCCCTTTTCAAGACACTATATGTCTAACAAATCAATAATCCACGTTTTTATCCATCAAAAATAGAACATAACAATATCTTGTTGGATCCCGTTACCGGAACCCAACTCTCTTGCTCACTTATGAAGCCTTACTTATTCTGGATCATGAAACGAGAGTGTGAACATAACCTTGGAGGGTTAATTTTTTTATATATTCTTAATCCATTTAGAAATCATCAATTCATCTTCATGTTTATAACAATCCAAAATTCACATCTTCCATGGTGTCCAAACAAAACAGTCACTATGCTTAACCTCATTTCTCCTATTTGTGCACAGAATTAGGAAGACTTAACATCTTCACAGAAATCATAGCTATATATCTCTTGTTCGTTTTAAAGAAAGAATCACTTCAATTGGAGCTTTATAGCTCAAGATATCATCAAAATACTAAAACGTGCACAAACCCTAATCATGCTCTCCTAACCGACCTCTTACTTGTTCTAACACAAATTTCCTCAAATCATCTCCAAATGCTACAAACTTTTATGGAGAGGTAGCTACATGTCTTAGAAAACCATTGCCTTAAGAATCACCTCAATTGGAGGTCTGATGAGGGAGTTATGATCAAAAGAGTATACCATGTTCATTCCCCAAAATCAATTTGAACATACTTTGGCACGATTGCCATAACTTTTTCTAAAAATATCCAAATGCCTTCGTTCTTATGCCATTGGAAAGATAACATCGAAGATCTACAACTCATATTAGAGACCTCAAAATGAGATTCGGCCTCAAAACTGGTCAAAAATGCAAATTACTAAAGTTGACCTGAGGCTGTCCGTTAAATGGACATGCATGTCCGTTTAACGGACATGGACTGGCCAAACTGTCCATTTTCACCCGAGACAGTCCGTTAAACAGACATCCATGTCCGTTTAACGGACACACACTGCCCAAAGTGTCCAAAACCATCAGAGAAGGTCCGTTAAGCGGACTTGTATGTCCGTTTAATGGACACATACGGGGCAATGTGTCCCAAACCTTCTTTCAAGCATCTCTAATGCTTCAAACTTCATCCTAACACCGTATATACCTATACACTTTATAATTTTCATTTCTTATCATGAAAAATCACTTCCTAGTAACTCAACCATTAATCTTATTTCATCAATTTCTCAAATCTTCTCTCAATTGCTTCATCAAAACTACACATTCATATCAATTCTCAATCCCTCTTTACCATAACATTTCAATTCCAAGCAAAGGCAACTCATATTCAAATCCCTTAATTCAATTGATTTACTTCTTCAATTCTACTTAATTTCAATCTAAGCTCATCCATGATGAGTCATATTTCAACTTGATTTCATTTTTACTCTTCACATTAACCCCAATTCATAAGATTTCTTACATTCAACAACGTTCATCATAACCATTCATTTACATATATGACAATATGTCATTCCTTAACTTAAAAGGATAACCTTATTCATTTGCATCTAATTTCAATCCACATCATCATACACAATACATAATTCATATTCATATACCAATCCATATTGCATTAACATCATGCATCAAGAGTTTTTACAATTTCATTAGCATTTCCCAGCCAATTTATAACATCTATATCAATATCCAAATTACATAACATACACATTCCAATAATTCTTAACCTACAACTAAAGCCTTATTTACATTCATTTTTTCCAAACACAACCAAAACATGCAATTGGTTCCTTAATCCACTTCCACTTGATTTCTTGCTAAAAAACTTGGAGATGGGGGAAAAGAGTGGGGTGAGCTTGGAAGCTCAGAAGGTAATATGCTTATAACTAAATAACAAGTAAAAACTGTTCAAAAGTTCTTTATCATGAAAACTTCCTTTTTGAGTAATAAAACACATAATTCTTTCAAGATTCTTGTCATATGTTTAAAATCACCATTCGTGCATTTTTTTTTTCAAAAGTGCATAAAACCATGAATGCAGTAAACTTGTCGCAATTCAATCACGTAACACATAACATCTAACACATCATAATGGTTTGGCAGGTCCAATACATATGATGACTACACAATTCCATAAAATGGCCTTGTGTAGTCGTACACATAAGGGAGTCCTAAAAGGAACTCCGTGCCACTTGCGGCCAGCCGGGAGAGGGCTTTAAGAATGAGACCAGTGCACTGACTCCACATGAGGGACTATGCCGAACCCACATAACATGTAATTTATGGATTGAAAAATACTTTGCCCCAAATGGCAAAACTCTTGGAATTCTTGTTTTTCATAAATCGTGCAAATTTTCATGAATCCTTTCATGAGCATGTAACATTCCATATGCAAATTCATCATCATTTCATCATTTGTTCAACCAAATTCACATAGAGGTTCTCAAGCATTCAAACAATAAATGCATCAATTGTAAAAATTTCTCAAAGCATTTAAAAATAATGAATTTGAAATCAGTTATCTTCTTGATTTTGAAAATATATCAATGGCCCATTATTCAACTATAAGCATAAAACCCACCTTAAAAATCCTTGCTTGTTCTTGGAAATCCAAAATCAATGGCTTCCTTTTTCTTGCCCTTGGAAAGGTCCTTAATAGCCTTAACACAAACAAAATTCCATAAATTTCCATTAAATTTGAAAAACCCCCAAATTTCCCTAATTATCACATAAATTCCATAAACCCTAATCAAGCTCTAATATAACCCATCCATGGTTCATGTGGGTTAGAAAACTTCAAATCTAGCTTAGAAATCCAAAACTCCAAAGGATTTCACCATCTTCTTCTTCCTTTTAACTTTCTCTCTCTAGAACTTCTCCATGAACAAACCCTAACCATTTCTCAACAAAGAAGATGAAGAGTGGGAGAACTTACCTTAGAAAGCTTGATTCCTCTCCTTATTCCAAGAAATTCCTTCCCTTTCTCTTGGATTTCCTTCTCTTCTTCTCTTCTTTCTCTCCCTCTTCGTTTTTTTTATTCTCCTCCACGACATCTCTCCCTCTCTTCCCTATTTTCTCTTATTTTCTTCTAATTTTCGTGACTCTCATTCCTTATATACCAAGTCCACATGTCTTTTGCCCATAATGCCCTTAATGAATGGCCTTGCAACTCAAATGACTTAAGTTGTCTTCCCATTTTGCCCTCAATGCTATCTACCACCTTAATACACTTAATTCATACCATATGATCTTAGTCAAATTAACATGTTAATTAAAATCCCATTAACATGCTAATTAATTTCATAAAATACTTTAGTAAGACATTAAAATTCATTTAATTCATACTTAATTTTCTCCAAAGATCAAGACATTTTCCAATCATGAAATTGAAGGAATTTGACAAAACTTCCTTCTAGATAATTGTTCCTCATTGTCTTAATTTCATAAAGACACCCAAACTTATTCAATTTAGTTTCATATCCTAAGAGTTATTCACCAACATTTCATACTATTCTTATATTAAAAAATTTTCCTGCACATGATTTCCATCCTAAAATTGACCTTCTTAACAATCAAATTAGAACCCAATGTCTTCATACAACTGGTAGCCCTATGTCTCTAATTTAATCCAAATCAAGAATCATCTCATTTGGATAACTATAGATCAACTTATGGCTGAAACACCACAACATGCTCAATCAACTTACATTTTCTAGCTTTTCACTTCTAATATTTCTCATGCAATCCACCTTGTATCTAAACCATCTTTTCCATTTCTTATAAATTTCGTAAATTCCTAATTTCTTTACTCATGAATAATCATCAAAATTCTCATTTAATAGCCTTAGCTTACTAAAAGATTCGGGGTCCAACATATCTAGTCACAAATCAATGTTTCTTCACTTCATTCTACATCTCTTAAGGATTCATTCTAATTCTAAGTCATCTCTACATCAATTTATGAATCATTAATCATCACATATACAAAAGCAAGACATTAACATAAACATTTCATCATTCATGACTCACGACTCATACATATAAATTTCATGATCAATTCATCAATCTCAAATTACTTTTCATATTAGTTTCCTTTACAATACCCATAATGATTAAAGCATAACTTACTTGATTTAGTTCCAAGATTCTTCAACTCTTCAAGATCTCTCTCAACCCTAGCTTCCTTCTCTCACATGTGCATCATCATTCAAGGGTGTTAGGGTTAGGTCTTTAGTAAGAAATGAAGAAAATAGAATGGCTAGTGATTGAAGAAAGCAAGGTTCAACTTGCGGCTTGGAGAAGAGAGTGTCGTGAGTGAAATAGAGAGAAAGATGAAGAAAAAAAATGAAGAAGATGAAGAAATGGAGTTAGTGTCGTGGGTTCCAAGAGAAAGATGTGGTATTTCTTTTATTAATTTCGTGACTTAACATGTGGTGTGGTAAGTGACACTTGTCACTTGCCACAATTGTCACTTGCCACATGTCACTCTCTCATGGTCCCTTCTTGATCTTTTAATAAGCTAGTCCATTTGCCTCCAATTTCTAATCCAATTGTCTCTAAATTTTCAATGACATATGTCATTAAATCCTAAAGTCCTTCATAATATTTTTCATTACCATTTGACCCTTATTTTTACTACTATTCATCAATTGTTCTGCCACTTGGCATTTTTCTTAGTCCAAAAATACCCATATATTTTAGAAAATTCCCAAATTTTCTCCAAAAATTCTAATTCTTTACTTATACATTCCCACTCAATTTTTAAGACACAAAACCATAATTCACATCATATTCACATTAAAACAATCATTTATACCCGAAGATTGTCAATTGAGTGCATGAACAATTATTTTAATGTGTGTAATAATCAAATTCACATATGTGTATGCTGAAATTATGCATGAGCATGAAATGCATTTTTTAAATCTCTCTTTGATCTCAGATGTACCAAATTTTAGGGTTCTGACCCTTAGTATGGGAACGGGATGTTACATAATCAGTCCATATGTCTCCTAATTATTGGTCCACTTGTCACACAATAATTGATCCATTTTTTATTTAATTACTAGTCCATTTGTCACCAATTAACTATGCCAAATGTCACCCAATTTTAGGCTTAATCATTCAAATTTTTCATGCATCAATTTATCTTACCACTTGGCATTTGTCTAAGTCCAAAAGTACCTCAAATTCACCAAAAATTTCGAAATAATGCTAATGGTCTCCTAATAAATTTTTAACGCAAATAACTCACAATTCACATTTAATCGCATTTATAAATCAATTATATCCAGAATGTCAATGAATTCATGTACAATCATATTCATGTGCAAAAAAATGTGCATGTCATATTTAACTAAAGCATGATGTGGATTTCCTAATTTCTCAATACTTTCTCATAAATCACAAATCTAGCCTCAACATGGGTAACAGGATGTTACACCATCAACAATTGTAGAATATTTCAGTTAATCAAGAACAGATGTGAGAAAAAATAGATAGCATGCAAAATTAGCTTCTTGATATGCAAATTTTACTGAGACAAATCTTTAAATCCCTTCATTAACTCTGTTGCTATTCTTCTTTGCCTGGATTATTCAAACTTGTGATAGTTCCTTCCTTCCTATAATCTATTATTTTTTATAATGACAAAAGTGAAGAGTTTATGTTGATTTTTTTTTTTTACATATTTCTACATACATGATGATATATTTCTCAATGTTGCCTTGATTAAACATGTGATTGGTTCTACTGTTAAACTTGTGAAAAAATGTGATATATTAATGATAAGTTCCTTTCTTAAAAGACAAGTTACTTTTAATTACGCTCTGAACATATGATAGTCATATGTATCTTTTAAAATCATCTATTATCTCTTTGATTTTGAAAATATATCTATTATTGCTTGTCATCATCAATAGGGGAGATTTTTAGCTCAAGATTTATATTTAACAATTTTGATGATAAATATATAATATTTCAAAATTCAAATTAGATTTATTCCTTTGTATAGATAATGGTATTTTTAATGAAATAAAATTATAAGAAAATTACTTCCTTTCTTGCAGGAACCTTAGTAAACTTTCCTTATTAACATTTGGGAGCATTTTACCTTTTCGAACAATTAGCCTCAGAAATTTTTGTCCAGCAAAGATGATATTGAAAATCCAAAATTAACTCAGAATTAAGATGAAGCAAGGACTAGTTGAAGAAATTGACTATTTGAAGAAGAGAAACAACAATTGTGAAGTAACGAACATACACAAACTTTCGAAAGTTTTGATTAACATCTATATTCTCAAGAGTCATATCATTCTTATTATGCCTAGAAAGTGAAATCACTCTATCAAATGAGAAATTGTTATTTGAGAACTCATTTTTATTTTTATTTTATTTTTATGTGAGCTTTTAGAAGCTTATTATACATTTTGAGTGTCGAAGCTTGGAGAACCTTGAAAAATATGTACTTGTGAGCTTAGAGAGGCTCGTCAAATTTAATACTCGATTTCTTATAGTGAAATACTCAAGTTGAATACTTGGGAACTGGAAATAGGGTTCGTTGTTAGTTAAACCAGTGTAAACCTAAACTATAAAAAAGTATAAATTAGCAACGGAAAATTACTAACGGTAAAGAAACCGTTGGTAATTTCCAATGAAAATAATATATCCATCAAAAAGTTGTGTAGAAAATTGAAAAAGGCGGGAATAATAAATTGTAGTTTGCTAACGAAAATTTTGTCAATAAAAAGCAAGGCTTTGCGTCGTCATCCATTATCTGCCTCTACTGAAGGCTTGAATATTTTTAAGTATAACACAACGAAATCGTTTGGTTTTAAACCAAAACAACGTCATTTTGTTATACTTAAAAATGTTCAAACCTTCTACAACGTCGTGTTGGTATACTTAAAATGTTCTACCTTTAGCAACAAAACGACGTCATTTGGTTTCATTTTGGTTTTCTTAAAACCTCTACCCGAGTCCCCTTCCCCCACTTATGCATTGATTCCTTCGTTCTTCCTCCTCCAGATTTACTCCGTCGTCCATCGTCTACGTGTTCTCTGTCGAACTACTACGTTTATAGCCATTGTCATCGTCTTCTCCAGCATATTTCGTCAAGGTATTTTTGTCTTATGTCTATCTTTTTAATGTATTTTGAGGGATTATTCATTTCCCTAATTAAGGCATAATAGTGTTATTTTGCTTCTGTGAATGAGTTTCGGTTTGAAATATTTTTCCTTTACTACGTTAGGTTTATTATGCAACAAACAATTGTAGTTTGTGGATGCTGAAGAGAATCTCTTGACCTACCTCGGCGGATCTATTTACGCAGGTAATTGACCAAGAGTGTTGTGTATTGATCTTACTTTGGGTTTTTTATATGAAGATTTATGATGGGTTCTTGTTGTTTATCTCTTCAATTGATCCCAATTTTCTCCCTTTGGATTGTCTACATTCTTTGACTAGATGGTTTTATATTTTTTTGGCAACATGATTAGCTAAATATTATACTCTAAAATATACTAAAAATTTCATTGTTCGACGATGACGTGTGGTTATTGTTAAAGAACTCCTAGGCTTTGAGTGGTTGACTTTTTTTGTGTTAAAATTAAGATTTTTGGGTTTCTATATAGGCTAATGCATCACATGATAAGGGACTATCTGTTGGATCAGAAAAAGAAAGCATGCTTAATATGGAGAAACGATAGATTTCAAAACTTTTTAAGAAATCATCTTACAGCGGAAGCAATATATCCAAATTAACATGCTAATCCATACATGATATGGTATAAGGATAATAAAACCAAGAACAAGATAAAAGGAATTACCGACTCCTTCGCTACAACTTTAAATCCTCGCTGCGCTATCCTCTCCTTCTTATATCCAAATCCTTTACCTTTGAGTCTTTTCCTTTTGCAATCTATCTTCTTCCTTGTTGTAGTATCCTCAACCAATTAGATTTACCACTTGTTCTTCAAGGACAACTAGGTTAACAAAATCCTTTGGTGGGAAAGGAGAAGAAATATTTGAAGGAGATTTTCTTAGAAGAAGAAGAACCAAAATTGAAACTCTTTCAATTCTTTCACTTAGGAATTTCGGTTCTACCTTGCATGAAAGGAGAGAATTGTCTAAAAACCATGCAAGAACCCTTTCTTACATCTCAATTTCGAAATATGCATGAATGGAAAAAGTGAGAGGCATCCAATGCATCACTTACATTAATCACTCATCAAATAGCCAATAAATGAGACTTACTTCATTTATCTTTAAAATGGCTATTTGAAAAGACCATAACCTATAATTGAATACCCATTTCGGTTTTGGAAAGAAGAAAGAAGGAAGATGGTCCATCTAATGCACATCTTTCATCTTTAATATAATGAATGCAAATAGGTTACATGCCAACATTAAAAGCCAACCATTAAACCATTTAATGGTAAGTTCATAACTCCATTTAATAATGATGAACCATAATAAAGACCATCTTTATTTAGTATTTTAATGTCAAATGTGTGGTTACACATCTAACCTAACACAATTTCGAAATTGGTTCTTCTCTATTTAAAAAATTATTTTAATATAATTAATCTAATCAATTACATTAAACCAAAACAAGCCCATTTCTAAATGAACATATGGGCTTCCAATTAACCGTTAATTAGTATAAGCCCATCATTCAATTATGGACTTCTAAAGCCTCCAAAATACTTCTTACTTAGCTTGATAACCTTCCTTAAAGCCAAGTGGGGAATCTTATTGGACTTTGATAATTCAAGCTCCAATAAGCCCAGAAATAATTCAATCTCATTGGAATTAATTCTAGCTTATTAACTAAATGTCATTCCACTAAAGACAATTAGTTGAACTCTTGAATTATTAAATATTATGAGAATATGTCCAATTGCAAACCCTATTTAGAACCTTATTATAGCCATCCGCACAACAAAGGGTAAAATTACCGTTTTGCCCTTATGTTGGTTTTTCCTTCTAGATCTCTCATTTTACTTTATATGGTGATTAACACATAAGATCTCATCTTAGTGTTAAGACTTGATGGGTAGCTAGTCCATCAAACCATGGCGCCAGCTTAATCACCAAATCTCCTTAAAACATCTGTAAGAGATGATAACACTATAAACTCTTTATTTGAGTGAATGTTTCCTGATACATGTTTCAATTAATAATTCCAACATGCAGACACTGGATTAATACACTGTAAAAATCTATTTCGATCATATCAAGAATTATAATTAAACACATATGAGTTCACCACTCATCAAGATTGTGGTTCATAATAAGCGAATGCTTAAGTTGTATGTTTTAAGATTAAAGTAACGACCCACTTTATTCTTGAAAACATACTTGATTCCAGATTCATTTAATAGTGCCATTATCGATAGTCTACTACTATCATGATATGAAACTCATCATTCCCTTTAAGTAAACTCCTTTACTTATATGGAGATAAATCGCAACACTACGCCTAAACCATAATCAAACGACCAACTTGATTATTCAACTGTGAATCAATTAATTGATTCTAATAATATACATGTTTCCCATACATCTCTATGTATATGTATATTACTTACAAATGAATCTTGGTACCTTATGACCAGATATATAATGCTCATACAGATAAAACCAAACTCTTTTGTTTTATTAATAATAAATATTTTCATTACAAAGCTCAGAATCAAGAAGATAAAGTTACATGTAAATACACTTGCTTTCTAGGGCACTATATTTACATAACTCCAACAATCTCCCACTTGCCCTAAAGCAAGTTTGACATATCCTTCATTCCTATCCTTCTAGGTGACCTCAAAGCTCTTTTGAGTCAAAGTCATTGTGAACGGATCGCAAGGTTTTGCTCAGTAGGAATCTTTACCACATCCACTTCTCCACGTTGTATTATCTCCTTTATGAGATGATACTTTACCAATGTGTTTGGCAACTTTGTGGTTCCGAGGTTCTTTAGAATTAGCCAACGCCCCACTATTATCACAATAAAGTGTAATGGCTTTTTCGCCTCGAACTACTTCCAAATCATTTAGAACTTCCGAGCTTGATCGCTTCCTTTCACGCTTCAAGCAAAGCAACATACTCACCTCCATAGTCGAATCAGCAATACAAGATTGCTTGACACTCCTCCAAACTATTGCTCCACCTCCTAAAGTAAATATAGAACCGTAAGTTGATTTCCTTGAATCAACATCGATTGGAAATCGAATCCGTATATCCCGTCGTAATAAGATTACTTCCGAGTAAACAAGCATTAAGTTCTTCGTCCTACAAAGATACTTAAGTATACACTTAACCGCAATTCAATGTTCCATTCTCGATTGGACTGAAATCGCTACCGGTCCCACTGCGTAATGTATATCCATCTAGTACACAAGATTGCATACATCAAACTACCAACTCAAGCATATGGAATGTTACGCATGCGCTCAACCTCCTCTTGGGTTTTAGGTGCTTGTTCCTTTGAAAGTTTGATTCCATGTCTAGTAGGAGTGAAACCCTCTTGAAATCTTGCATGGCTAACTTATTGAGCATATTCTCAATGTAGGTAAGTTGAGACAAAACTATCTTCTTGTTCTTACGATCCCTTATAAGTTTGATCCCTAGAACATAGGTAGCCTCTCCCAAATCTTTCATTGAAAATCTGCTCATTCAGCCATCCTTAACCGCAGATAACATTCCCACATCATTCCCAATGAGCGTAATGTCATCAACATCTGTGATTAGAAAGTAACCTTACCTTCTTGTATTCTTTTGTAAACACAAGGCTCATCTAGGTTTTGTATGAACCCATAGGTTTTAATAGCCTTATCAAACCTAATGTTCCAAGACCTAGATGCTTGCTTAAGTCCATAAATGGACCTTGCAACTTGCAAACCTTATGCTCATTACCTAGCTCAATGAATCCTTCTGGTTGGGCCATATAAATGATCTCCTCAAGATCTCCATTCAGAAATGCGGTCTTGACATCCATTTGTCATATTTCATAATCGAAATAGTCGCTATGGCCAAAAGAATCTCGATGGACTTAAGCATGGCAACCGGAGAAAAAGTCTCCTCGTAGTCTATACCCTCCTTTTGAGTATAGCCTTTAGCTACCAATCTAGCTTTAAAGGTCTCTACCTTTCCATCCTCCCCTTTTTCTTTTGTAGATCCATTTACACCCTATGGTTTTTAGACCTGGTGGTAGATTTACAAGGACCCAGACTTCATTAGTATACATAGAATCTATTTCCGATTCCATTGCCTTGAGCTATTTTCCTGCATCAACATCATTAATAGCCTGTGTATACGTAACGAGATCTGTTTCTTCTTGGTCTGAGATGACAATTAAGCCTTCTCCTAAACCCAAATACCTATCTGGTTGTCTCACAACCCTCCCACTACGTCTAGGCACATCTTGATGTTCAGGTTGCACTTCTGATTCAACTCTTGAATCCATTTCGACATCTTGATCTGTCATATCCAAAACAACTCTTGGTTTGGATAAAATTGCTAACTCCTTTAGTACTACTTCACTTCTTCCTTTGTGATTTCTCACAAACTCTTCCTCTAAGAAGTTTGCATTTGTCGACACAAATACCTTCCTATCATGAGGACTGTAAAAATAGTACCCTCGAGTTCTCGTAGGATATCCTACAAACAAACATACTTCTGACCTTGGTTCCATCTTTGTGGATTCAGGCTTTAGAACATGGGATGGACAGCCCCAAGTCCTCAAGTGCCTCAATGAAGGCACTCGGCCAGTCCATAACTCCCTAGGTGTTTCAGGCACCGATTTGGATGGAGCAAAGTTAAGAAGATATGTTGCCGTTTGTATGGCATATCCCCGTAACGATTCGAAGGCTAGCATAGACATCATTGATCTTACCATTTCCAATAGAGTTCTATTTCTCCTCTCTGCTACACCATTCTGTTGAGGTGTACGAGGAGCTGACAAATTGGAAACAATTCCATTGTCAATTAAATATTGCTGGAACTCTCCAGATAAATACTCACCACCTCGATCTGATCGAAGCTGTTTTAATGGCTTGCCAAGTTACTTCTCAGCTTCAGCTTTGAATTCTTTGAACTTTTCAAAAGATTCACTCTTTTTATGCATCAAATACAAATAGCCATGTCTTGAGTAATCATCTATAAAAGTTATGAAATATTCATAACCTCCTCTAGCTTGTACATTCATGGGCCCACACACATCAGTATGTACCATGTCCAATGTGGATTCAAATCTGTTTCCTTTAGAAGGAAATGAGGCTTTTGTCATTTTTCCTTCAATACAAGATTCACAGGTGGGTAATGGATCACTATCCAAGCCCATAAGGATCCCATCCTTTACTAGCCTTTCAAGCCTTTTTCGATTGATATGACCCATCCTTAGATGCCATGATACTTTGAATTAATGCTGAGATATTGGATTGTCTTGGTTTTATCAATTCTGTGGTGTTTAGTGAGCCTTTCATAGGTTCTATAAAAACAATCCTGTTTAATTATAGCTTCACAAATAAAATCCTTATTCTCATATATTGAAACAACCTTTTCAAAATATAAGGAATAGCCATATTTTATTAGACAAAAACAGAAATCATGTTCCTTACAATCATTGGCATGTAATAAACATCTTCCAAATATAACCTATGACCACTAGGAAAGTCCAAGATAACTACTCCCACCGATTTCGCTGAAACATAGGAACTATCTGCTATCTTAACTTGAAACGGCCTTTAGGAAGTCTTTTCCTTCATTGGACCCCGCAAAGAATTACAAACATGGTTAGTGGCTCCTGAATCTAATATCCAAGAAGTAGATAAATCTGCCACATTTCTAGTTCCTAACAAACTTAGGAAGCCCATACCTTGTTTGCTTTGAGGGACTCTAGGTAGATCGGACAGTTTCTTTTCCAAGGGCCCATCTCATTACAAAGGAAACACTTTCTTTTGATGTTCTCTTTAGCCTTCTTTTCATGGGTTTGGCCTTGACCCTATTTGGGCCTTCTTTTCATTGGACCCTTCTTCTTTTCCTTTCCCTTACCCTTGGCTTAGAAGAAGAAGCTACATTAGCTTCGCCCATGAGCCTTAATATTCAATATTTCCTCCGTGCTCTGAGGGTATTCATCAACTCACTCAAGGTGTAATCCTTGTGTTGAGCTCATAGTCCAACTTAAACTGCTGAAAAGAAGAGTTTAAGCTATTGATGATCATAATCATCTGCGTGTCCGCATCCATATCCGCCTAAGCATCTCACCTCAAGGACCGCAGAGATTACCTTCATTATGTAATCCCGACCGGTTCACCTGTGTTTCATTCGAGATTATGAAAGGTTTAGATAGCTTTCACTCTTGCAGACCTAGTCCTCACACCAAACATCTCATGTAGGTGATGGACCATTGCACTAGCAGTTTTCATACAAGCAATTTGCTTTTGCAACATGTCACGATGAAGCTTTAATATAACACTTAGTAGTCTTGTCAAGATTCCGCCAACGCCATGTTGTTGGACTTGCTCAGAGTTGCATCTCCACTTAGAGGTGTAGGCTCATTTTCAGTTAACACCATGAAATACGCTCAGTATTGAAGAACAATGTCAAGGTTACGCTCCATTCATTAAACTTGTCTCCATTTTCCAATTTGTTATTAGTCAAGAGTAGGGTGAGTGGATTCATTTTGTGGTTGATTATGTATGAAAATATAAATTATTAAAACATGAGCATACTAGTCAACAATTTATGGAACTTTGTATAAAATCATGATGCATGTATGCATGATGATAGATTTAACAAAACTTAAAAATTAAAACATTATATGACGGTTATTTTCTTATCTATAATGCACTAAGTGACGGTGGGCCATCTTATCTATTAAAAGAAAAACTGGGACCCTCCCACTCAAAAAACTACCAAGCATCTCATGCTCAATTTTTTAAGAAACGTCTTAATTTGGTCCATACTTTTACCAACAGAGTTACGGTGGGCAGTTTATTGATAAAAAATGTTGAGTATATAACCATTTGATTCATTCACTAAAGATACCTACAAATCATGCCTCGGTGGGAGGTCACATTTGCTATCATTAAGTGGACTTATCCTTAAGGAGACCCAAACCATGCAAGATCTAGGATCCATGCCCTCCGATGGGGAGTAACACTTCACCACATGCAAACGGGCCATCATTTGGAGACCGTGGACTCTCACAGAGCATCCTCTCCCACTCAATCTTTTGGGCTTTAAGTTTTAAATACCATCTTGTCTAGATGCAATTTATTATCCATCCTATATTGTTTCATTATATATCTCATACATAATGAATGCATGGCAAGGCCTAGGGTTGGCAATTTTCTAAATGACATGCAATCACATAATATCACATATTACAAGCATTCATTTCTCCATTCATCACATGAACTAATAAAGCCACTTTTGATTGTCCATCCTAGAAACATAAAATAATTACAAGCCTTTTAGGCCCAAAATATGCTTCTTCATCTTGGATCTTCCGCTTCAAACTCTTCGCTAACATGATCCGGCCCATTCGGTAAACAAAATGTAATGGCATTTATGAAATTAGAATTTTTTCATTTTGAAAAATTAAATTCCAGTACTAGATTTTTAGAAAACCAAATCTTTGTTTTGACAAAAAATTCTAGCACTTGTTTTATTAAAACCGAAACTCATTTCATGAAAATTAAACACATCACTTAGTATTTTAGCAAAACCAAAATTGGATTCTTTGAAACAAAAAACCAGCACTTGTTTTCCAATCATAACTGAAATATGATTCATTGAAACAAAAATTCCAACAACTTAGTTTTCACAAAACTTATGCCAAAACACAAAAGGATACATCGAAAAATTTTACCTTTCCATTTCTTCAATCCATGGCTGCTCCTTCTTCATCATTACATCAATTTGTACATTACAAAATCAAATAAAATAGAAAAAAGAAACCAAGGAGGAAACATGGTGATGATAGACCAACCTCCTTGTTACAACCAAATGAAGAAATCTTACAAGATAAAATTTAACTTCTATGGACAACCAAAAGAGCAACATACACCATATATATTTCTATCACATAAAAATATGCATTATACATAAAAAGATTGCCAACCCTTGCATCCACCATATAGGAACCGAAATCATGCATGAAAAGCCAGCTCTGATACCAATTGTTGGATCGGAAAAAGAAAGCATGCTTAGTATGGAGAAACGATAGATTTCAAAATTTTTTAAGAAATCATCTTGCAGCGGAAGCAATATATCAAAATCAACATGCTAATCCATACATGATATGGTATAAGGATAATAAAACCAAGAACAAGATAAAAGGAATTACCGACTCCTTCGCCATGACTTTAAATCCTCGCTGCGCTATCCTCTCCTTCTTATATCCAAATCCTTTGCCTTTGAGTCTTTTCCTTTAGCAATCTATCTTCTTCCTTGCTGTAGTATCCTCAACCAATTAGATTTACCACTTGTTCTTCAAGGAAAACTAGGTTAACAAAATCCTTTGGTGGGAAAGGAGAAGAAATATTTGGAGGAGATTTTCTTAGAAGAAGAAGAACCAAAATTGAAACTCTTTCAATTCTTTCACTTAGGAATTTCGGTTCTACCTTGCATGAAAGGAGAGAATTGTCTAAAAACCATGCAAGAACCCTTTCTTACATCTCAATTTCGAAATATGCATGAATGGAAAAAGTGAGAGGCATCCAATGCATCACTTCTTACATTAATCACTCATCAAATAGCCAATAAATGAGACTTACTTCATTTATCTTTAAAATGGCTATTTGAAAAGACCATAACCTATAATTGAATACCCATTTCGGTTTTGGAAAGAAGAAAGAAGGAAGATGGTCCATCTAATGCACATCTTTCATCTTTAATCTAATGAATGCAAATAGGTTACATGCCAACATTAAAAGCCAACCATTAAACCATTTAATGGTAAGTTCATAACTCCATTCAATAATGATGAACCATAATAAAGACCATCTTTATTTAGTATTTTAATGTCAAATGTGTGGTTACACATCTAACCTAACACAATTTCGAAATTGCTTCTTCTCCATTTAAAAAATTATTTTAATATAATTAATCTAATCAATTACATTAAACCAAAACAAGCCCATTTCTAAATGAACATATGGGCTTCCAATTAACAATTAATTAGTATAAGCCTATCATTCAATTATGGACTTCTAAAGCCTCCAAACTACTTCTTACTTAGCTTGATAACCTTCCTTAAAGCCAAGTGGGGAATCTTATTTGTAACATCTCATCACCGATGGGAAGGGTATTTTAGTAAATTGGGACGGGTTAGGAGTATTGAATTAGAACTCAAAGATGCATACAAAGATTTAGCCTCTATGACTGATGATTGTTTTGCATATGCTCATGGTAACATGCATTCATGACATTTTCCGGCTTAGGTTTCAAATTGAGACCTTTTGTGAAATTTATGGGATAATAGTATTTGAAAAATTATTTGGAGTGCGTCATAAATTGTTTCCCATTTTTAGGAATTTATGGAAATTTTTTTGGAATTTTTCGGAGTTCTTGCCCGGACCGGAAAATTCCAACTGACTGACTGAGTGAGCCTTTTTGTATTGAAAAGGGATTGTCTAATGGCATGAGATTAGTAAATAAATAATTGTGGGAATTATGTTAGTGTCATGTTTAGAGCTTAAGTGGGATTAGTGCTTAATTAATTGAGATTAACTCATTTTGTCTTTTCTTCTTTTAAATTGCCAAGTGTCCCACCTTAGAATGAATGGCTAGCTTGTATATTACGGGAACTCATTGAATAAAAGACCAAATGCCTTGTTTTTTCCATCTCCATCCGAAATTCATTGAATTAAAGCATGAAAAGTCAAGTTGCCTTGCTTTCTTTTGCAACCATCCGAAAACCTTCTTCATTTGTTCCTCTCACCATCGATTTTCTTCTTCCTCTCTCAAACCTCCCTCCAAACCTTAAGAGCTCCTTCATGAAATCAAGTTATTTTCTTGCCATGGAGAGCTTGCCCTTGCTTGGTGTTAGGAGAAGTTGTTAGAGAAGGTAGGAAGCAAAGATTTGAAAGGAAGTGAAGATTGGAAGTTTAAGTAGGTAAGGTTTGAAGTTAATTTTTAATTAAGCTTTAATTATGTAGTATTGAATCATGGTTGTTAGATGTATTTAATTGGAGTTATGGTGCATTTATTATGAGTATTGATGCATGAATTGAATGAAACTTATAGGTGGAAATGATGGGTATAAAGTTAGGTTGAAGTAAGATTTGATGAAGTAGTAGGAATGAGTGTTTTTAACTTGATTTTGATTACATATTGATGATTGATTTTACTTAAAAATGAAGAATTGAGTGTTGGCAATTCGTGAATGTTAGCCCTAGTGAATGTATGAATGTTAGGAATACTGATTTTTATGCTTTATTGAAATGCATATGGTGTTAGAAGTTCAATTGGCAAGATAGGAAGAGGAATTGTATAGTATAGCTGAAAATGTGAGTTTGACCTATTGTAATGTTTTGATCATAACTAATTGTGTAGGTGTGTAAATGAGGTGAGGTTTGTGCCCAATTAAACTTTGGGACGTTGGCTTCAAATTTGTGTGAAATAGGTGTTGTTCAATTGTAATGTTAGAAGGGTGAATCTTTGCATGGGAAGTTTTTGTTTGTAGGGTCTGTGAACAGTACCCGCATATATGACCTGATTACTTTGATGATTTTTCTAAATTAATTGTGATGGAATTTGGGAAAATGGTCTTCATGAAAGTTGTAGAATATTGAGTTAGCTTTCCATTGAAACTGATCTTGCTAATTTTAGAGTTGTATATTGGGAGATATGAACTGATTACTATTGACTGGTTTTGAGCATTTTGATTAAACCTAGCCTAAGTGTTGAGTTTGTGAGCTTGCAGATTGGAAGCAATTTTAGCAAATTATGTGAACTGAATTGGTGTGAGTGATCTTCTGAAAAGTTTCAAAGGAAGGAATTATCTTGAAAATGATATATGGCATGTAATTTTTAGAGGTCAGATTTGGGAGTTATGATTTTGCAAACATTGAACCTGCATTAGGTTATGAACTACTGATCATTGCAGTAACTTGTATGACAGTTTTGAAATTGTTAGAAATTGAATTGGATTTTGAGTTCTTCATGAAAATTGAAGTTTGAGATCTTAT
Organism: Erythroxylum novogranatense; assembly: GCA_029891385.1. Classification (NCBI taxonomy): domain Eukaryota; kingdom Viridiplantae; phylum Streptophyta; class Magnoliopsida; order Malpighiales; family Erythroxylaceae; genus Erythroxylum; species Erythroxylum novogranatense. Next base: position 18,297,252 of record CM057231.1, on the reverse strand, counting down.
CTTTTCAGGGATATAAGGTAGTGAATTTAGTGACATTTGTGCTAAGAGATATACTGATGTGAAATGTACTGTTCAGATTGGTTAATTTCAGTAGACAGATTCTTTGTTGAATTGTTTGACCTAGTTAGTTATGAAATTTGATTTTGGGTTGTTCATGAAAGAAGTAGATGACATTGTGAACTTATTGAGCATATTTATGTGGTAATTTTTGGCTGAAGAATCAGAGAGTTATGGAATTTGCAATGTACTGTTCTGTTTTGATGGGTTTTGATTAGGCAGTAGCTTTGATGGGATTTTTGACACCCTTAGTGGTGAAATTAATTTTTATGGTCTTCTTAAGAATTGTAGAGCTTTCTATGCTTTTTTCAACAAGGTATAATTTGTATTGTTCTGAATTGTGTGCTAAGAATTATGGGTATTGGAAGTTGGTTTAAAAATCAGGAAAAAAGGGGAAGGAGAATGGGAATAATGCCTTGTCACTAGGGCGACGCCTCGCCCTAGTGACGAGGCGTTAAGGGTCCGCGTCGCTAGGGCGACGCCTCGCCCTAGCGACGAGGTTGGATAAAACGGCCCCGCTGGGGCGACGTCTCGCCCAATGAGGCTGATTTCTTTTCTTTATTTTTTTATTTTATTTGTTAATTGGTAATTTGGAATTTCTTGCTTCTTTTGTCAATTTCTTTTCTGTCCGACGTCCGATTGACCTGATTCTTGAGGCATCGGATTTGTGAAACATTGAATTTCATTTTGTGAGAAATTGGAAATTTTTGGACGGGAAATTGACGTGGCCCCGGGTAATTGTTCTATGGTCACTGTTTTATTTATTTTTGGACCGATCGAGGTCTGAATTAAGTGCTGTCAGTGGCTATAGTTTTCTAATTTTTGATAGAATTTTTTTATGGCGGGAAAAATTTAGATTTAGGGTCGGAAATCTCATGAACATGCATTATACACTTACATGTGCATTATACTAGTTCAGATTAGATAATTAGTGATCGGATTCCTCTCTGTTTGTTATAGAGTCACATTTGGAGTGTCGATCTACCGACGTTACTAAGACTTCCAGATGTTAGCTCGGAAGTACAGGTGAGTAACCTAGATGGTTCCTCAACCTTTATGTGTTTAAGATTTTGCAATTATGCCATGTGGAGATAATGGAGGGTTTATGTGTGTTTGATTTTGATTGACTTCGGACCATAGGTGTTTGAAATATTTGGAATGAGATAACGAAGTGTTACTTGTGTGTACCTGTTTGTGAATGTTATATTGGAGATCTCGGACCAGAGGTCCGAGGAAATGGGAAATTGATATTGAAGTGTTAATTGTCTGTTTCGATACGTTGGATGGGATTGTCAATGTGATATAGTATGATGCAATAAATGGGAAATGTATATGATTGAAATACCGGACTGAAAGTCCGAAAATATGGAAAATATATTGACTTATAAATGGAAATTGGAACATGTTCATTGCACGCATCACATTATGATCATATAAAGGCGATTGGACCGGAGCAAGCCACCGATCGGGCATATCACGCCCAACGTATATGAGAGCTTTCACCAACGCACACGGACCTCGTGTCCAACGTATTGAGTCTCAGCTCAATGTACCAGGCTTCATGCCCATGTTTTCAGAGCCACGGCTCAACGCAATGTGCCCGTTCATGGGGACAGATTTGACGCATACGGTCCACAACAACGAAATGAAAATGGAACAGTGTCACATGCGCATTGCATATATCTACGATCAGTAAATGACCAAACATGTGAATTATGAAATTGCATGTATATGAAATTGGAACCGAAATGTGATAATATGTGATATTACCGTTAATGCTACAAGGTGCTAATACGATTGGTGAATGCATGAGTTGGGTGAACCATCGATGATGGTTTCTCATCGAGTTCGCAAACTCACCCAACATTGCAACTATTTTCAGAATTGAAGAGTACCTCGTTAGTGAACCGGAGTATGGTTACTACAAGAGAGTCGGTGTCCAATGTCGGGATCGGTTTACGCCTGCATTCGTGTTATCTTGACTTATGTGTAAATTTATATTCATAAAATTGTACTGAATTGATTGAGGCCCTAATTGATAAATATTATTTGACATGTGATCTTTGATAACGTGTATGACTAAAAGGGTTTTCGTATCACGGGTCGAATCGTTTATTTTTTAATTTCGCAAGACTCGATTGTTTTCCAAAATATATATATATATATATATATATATATATATATATATATATCATAATGAGTTTTGACATCGCAGTGACTACTCTAGCATACCACCTCATGGTCGCGGGCTCGGATATCACCGTCGATGTCGGGTTCGGGTCTCATGGAGTGGGTGCTACATTTAGGTATCGAGCCCGTAAGTACAATCTTACATGGGCTTTCAAAAAATGTGTCAAGTTATATGCATTTAAGTCATGTCACGCAGATAAAGTGACAATCGATCCCAGTGTAATATATGAGTCGATGCATAAGTATGTCTCAGTCGTTTAAGTGGTTAGAAAAAGTGAGAAAAAGGAAAATGTTTTAGAATGTGATAAAAGGAAGAAATGGATATCGCAAAATAGGAACGAGTGTATCGTTTGATCAGAAAGACGAATATTTAGTGTATTGAGATTGACGGGTATATTGTGAAGTACAATATTGGAATTATATTGGGAATATCCTTAAATATGAGTTAGCTATAAAGATTATAGTTAAAAATTAATAGAGGAAAATAGAGATGTGACAATGGTAAGATTTACAGTGTATAAGGTAAATGAAAATAAAGTGTTCTATGATATAGAAAAGTTACAATTGGGATTGATTACCATGATGAGAGTTATAAATAAGGATTGGTGATTTGGAGTCAAATTATACATGAAGTACAAAATCAAGAATGATTTCATATCTGTGATATTGATTTGAGTGCGGAAATATGAAAAGATTGAAATGTAAGACAATGAAATTGGTAGATGAAAAAGTTGTTCGGGTTTAATTGATCCACCTAAGTAAATGCACACCTGATTATGGGAGCCCTATGTTAAGTGAAAAATGTTACCCTGTAATTGATGAGTTAATGGATACTTGCTAGCCAGAAGTCTTGTAAAAAAAAAAAATCCTTTATGAGTTGGAATAAGAAATGAAAGTGCTTATAAGGATCAGTTGTGAATGAATTGAGATTGTATATGATCCTCACGAGCGAGGACGGGTGTAAACAGGACGGTTGTTGAGTTCAGAATTTATTGTCACTGTAAGTGTATATTTGATAGTGGGATTACCATCATGGGTGAAATGATTAAATATAAATGAATAATTTGCGTAAACATGATATAGGAGGTAATCAGTGGTCTATTACGTATCGATTATAATGCCGGTAGCTCAAGTTCAAAATGAGTGAGAGTAAGGCATGAGAATGTTCAGAATGATCAATTGAGAAAAAAGTGAGACAGTTAAAGATGTTCGCATTGGTAATGAGCTTGAGGAAATAAAATGAGAGACATGAATAGAGTAAGGTCCCCATGATTAGAATTTGTACCAAAAAGAGAATGGTTATCGAGAATTAAATACAAATAAGGTATTCTTAGCAGTATGATCTATTAACGGGCAAATTGATGGGACTATAGAGATATATTGTCAGATAGGATGTGATGATTATGGTGATGTATGGTAAGATAGTAGAGGAAAAGAAATTGTTTAAGTGCCCTTCAGAGATTGAGCTTCATGAAATATTAAGAGTCACTAATATATATAGGGATGGAAAATAGTTGATTGATAAGGTTTTATGAACTGTATTAAAGCTAGCAGAGACTCAATCGTAAGAGATAAAATATGCTACTGAAAAAGTGAACATTATGTTAATGAGATGGTTCTGATTATTGAAGAGAATTACTGAATATTAATTACAAATTTGAGGGGATTAAAAGTTTATGTTCTGAAAGTACGAGATCGATATAACGATTGTTTATTCAAGTCAGTGAGTGATCTATCGTGAATAAATTGCTTTATGTGGAGAAATTTAGGCTAGGAACATGAGGCAGAATATGATATGATGAGACAAATTATACAAAAAATTTTCTTCATTGGAGACGTTCGATAATGAAAGAGTTATATGAGTCAACTATGGGTATAAGTTTATTGTATTACTGAAAAGGAACATGTCTCAATTATGTTTGGAGTGGATAATGGATATAAGCATAAGAAATAGATGAATTGGTATAATTGAGGAAATTGGTGAGCATGCAAGTCTCATAAGAGTGAATCTTAACCTAATTGAATGAATAAAGGATGGATTAGTATGCGAACATGGGATATTGGGAGAATTAATCAATATATGAGTATAGATAAAATGTGAAAGTTCAAAAGATATGTGTGTGCGAAATGTGGAATTAATTAGAATTAACGGAATGCTGGATGCGTTCAGAAATTATCAAATATTTTTTTTCTTGGTTTTAATAAATTGACGAGACATGTGAATGTTATGACTGAGGAGACATTTGAAAAAAAAAATTCACTATCTATACTGAAATGTTCCAGTAAAGGTTCTGAAGTGATCTATGGAAATTGTATAAAGTGATTTTATGTACCTTGGGGGAAATATAATTCCATGGGCGGTATTATGATTGATGAGTTGCAATTTGTTATTCTGAATGTGGCCTAAAGGCTTGGAGACATTAATCGTGCAGAAATAGTTTGGAGATGTCTATGAATATGCAAATCGATAACGATTGAGTTATTTTATACATTTGAATGATTTGAAAAGAATTCAATGGCTAATTTCTTCAAATTAAGCCAATGGTGCAATTCAAGGGATTGAACAAGGAAATAAATAAATAAATTCAATTGCAGAAGATCAAAATTTGGGTAATAGGGTTACCAAATCTAGCGTATTATTAAGTGTTATAGTTGAATAGACAAAAAGGGGCAAAAGAAAGTATTATTAGCTATAGGAATTTCAGAGTTGGTGTGCATCAAAGTGGATTGGCAAAACCCGAAGTGAGGATGTAGAAATTGTAAACCGTATCGAGGAACTGAAGATAACTCCAAATGTGAGGAAAGTGATAGGTATAGTTCAAATTAAGAAATATGGGTGATACTCATTACGGGAACTGTTAGTGAAAATGTAAGGAATGATCGAAGCTTTATGTTCTAGCAAGAGCGTATTGAAAGAGTAATTGAAAGGTTGGAATAGGAAATCGAATGATTATAAGTAAATGGTTCGAGAAAGCATAAGAAACAATTGAAGCGTTATGCTCTAGCAAAAGTATTGTGGAAAAGAAATTGATGGTATAGTCTGTCAAAGTGAACGATAACATGTGTGATTAACCAACAGGTATTTTTGGATGTCATTGGGATATGAGATTGATATATAGTGTAAAGGGATTATGGCATGACAATCATTATATTGGTGTCACCATTCGAAAAGCGTATAAGGGGTCTTACTGCCAAAAAGGAGTCGTTATCCCTATATTATGTGATCAGGGCAATAAAGTGAAAGGTTAAGGAATTTAAGATGGTGACAATGAATCGAATTGATTCACACTGAGGTTACAAATGTCATGAGAATTGTGTTTTGATAATAACGAAATCTGATAAGCGATAAATGAAATATTTTGAAGGGTATGGCCTCGGCCAAAAGGTACTTAGATGGAAATAAAGATGTAGTTAAGGGAAATTGAATTCGTGATGAGGGGCCTCTAGGTGATTGTGGTGTAAATAGCATTATGGATTGGTAAGCTAGACTAAAACCTAAAAGATGATTCAGATTAACAAAATGTTTCATAGACAGAATTGGAAATAGTGTTAGGATTCGATATATATGTTATTGATAGTGATGATAGTGAAAGTGATAAATTGCGCATAATCATGAGAAAGCAGTAAAATCATGGAAAGTTTGAGAAAGGGAAAAAGAGTAATTGATTGTTTGATCTCTGTTCATTGACAGAATTGGGTCGTGTAGTGAAACCAATAGGAAATAGAGAGTATTAATCGAAAAGACTCCCCTGCCTTTCAGATAAATCGTATATGAAATTTCGAGGACGAAATTTTTATTAGGAGGGGAGAATTGTAACATCCCATCACTGATGGGAAGGGTATTTTAGTAAATTGGGACGGGTTAGGAGTATTGAATTAGAACTCAAGATGCGATACAAAGATTTAGCCTCTATGATCGATGATTGTTTTGCATATGCACATGGTAACATGCATTCATGACATTTTCCGGCTTAGGTTTCAAATTGAGACCTTTTGTGAAATTTATGGGATAATAGTATTTGGAAAATTATTTGGAGTGCGTCATAAATTGTTTCCCATTTTTAGGAATTTATGAGAATTTTTCTGGAATTTTTCGGAGTTCTTGCCCGGACCGAAAAATTCCAACTGACTAACTGAGTGAGCCTTTTTGTATTGAAAAGGGATTGCCTAATGGCATGAGATTAGTGAATAAATAATTGTGGGAATTATGTTAGTGCCATGTTTAGAGCTTAAGTGGGATTAGTGCTTAATTAATTGAGATTAACTCATTTTGTCTTTTCTTCTTTTAAATTGCCAAGTGTCCCACCTTAGAATGAATGGTTAGCTTGTATATTACGGGAACTCATTGAATAAAAGACCAAATGCCTTGTTTTTTTCCATCTCCATCTGAAATTCATTGAATTAAAGCATGAAAAGTCAAGTTGCCTTGCTTTCTTTTGCAACCATCCGAAAACCTTCTTCATTTGTTCCTCTCACCATCGATTTTCTTCTTCCTCTCTCAAACCTCCTCCAAACCTTAAGAGCTCCTTCATGAAATCAAGTTATTTTCTTGCCATGGAGAGCTTGCCCTTGCTTGGTGTTAGGAGAAGTTGTTAGAGAAGGTAGGAAGCAAAGATTTGAAAGGAAGTGAAGATTGGAAGTTTAAGTAGGTAAGGTTTGAAGTTAATTTTAATTGCTTTAATTATGTAGTATTGAATCATGGTTGTTAGATGTATTTAATTGGAGTTATGGTGCATTTATTATGAGTATTGATGCATGAATTGAATGAAACTTATAGGTGGAAATGATGGGTATAAAGTTAGGTTGAAGTAAGATTTGATGAAGTAGTAGGAATGAGTGTTTTTAACTTGATTTTGATTACATATTGATGATTGATTTTACTTAAAAATGAAGAATTGAGTGTTGGCAATTCGTGAATGTTAGCCCTAGTGAATGTATGAATGTTAGAATACTGATTTTATGCTTTATTGAAATGCATATGGTGTTAGAAGTTCAATTGGCATGATAGGAAGAGGAATTGTATAGTATAGCTGAAAATGTGAGTTTGACCTATTGTAATGTTTTGATCATAACTAATTGTATAGGTGTGTAAATGAGGTGAGGTTTGTGCCCAATTAAACTTTGGGATGTTGGCTTCAAATTTGTGTGAAATAGGTGTTGTTAAATTGTAATGTTAGAAGGGTGAATCTTTGCATGGGAAGTTTTTGTTTGTAGGGTCTGTGAACAGTACCCGCATATATGACCTGATTACTTTGATGATTTTTCTAAATTAATTGTGATGGAATTTGGGAAAATGGTCTTCATGAAAGTTGTAGAATATTGAGTTAGCTTTCCATTGCCACTGATCGTACTAATTTTCTATTTGTATATTGGGAGATATGAACTGATTACTATTGACTGGTTTTGAGCATTTTGATGAAACCTAGCCTAAGTGTTGAGTTTGTGAGCTTGCGGATTGGAAGCAATTTTAGCAAATTATGTGAACTGAATTGGTGTGAGTGATCTTCTACAAAGTTGCAAAGGAAGGAATTATCTTGAAAATTATATATGGCATGTAATTTTTAGAGGTCAGATTTGGGAGTTATGATTTTGCAAACATTGAACCTGCATTAGCTTATGAACTACTGATCATTGCAGTAACTTGCATGACAGTTTTGAAATTGTTAGAAATTGAATTGGATTTTGAGTTCTTCATGAAAATTGAAGTTTGAGATCTTATCTTTTCAGGGATATAAGGTAGTGAATTTAGTGACATTTGTGCTAAGAGATATACTGATGTGAAATGTACTGTTCAGATTGGTTAATTTCAGTAGACAGATTCTTTGTTGAATTGTTTGACCTAGTTAGTTATGGAATTTGATTTTAGGTTGTTCATGAAAGTAGTAGATGACATTGTGAACTTATTGAGCATATTTATGTGGTAATTTTTGGCTGAAGAATCAGAGAGTTATGGAATTTGCAATGTACTGTTCTGTTTTGCTGGGTTTTGATTAGGCAGTAGCTTTGATGGGATTTTTGACACCCTTAGTGGTGAAATTAATTTTTATGGTCTTCTTAAGAATTGTAGAGCTTTCTATGCTTTTTCCAACAAGGTATAATTTGTATTGTTCTGAATTGTGTGCTAAGAATTATAGGTATTGGAAGTTGGTTTAAAAATCAGGAAAAAAGGGGAAGGAGAATGGGAATGATGTCTTGTCACTAGGGCGACGCCTCGCCCTAGTGACGAGGCGTTAAGGGTCCGCGTCGCTAGGGCGACGCCTCGCCCTAGCGACGAGGCTGGATAAAACGGCCCCGCTGGGGCGACGTCTCGCCCCAGCGAGGCTGATTTCTTTTTCTTTATTTTTTTATTATTTTTATTTGTTAATTGGTAATTTGGAATTTCTTGCTTCTTTTGTCAATTTCTTTTCTGTCCGACGTCCGATTGACCTGATTCTTGAGACATCGGATTTGTGAAATATTGAATTTCATTTTGTAAGAAATTGGGAATTTTTGGACGGGAAATTGACGTGGCCCCGGGTAATTGTTCTATGGTCACTGTTTTATTTTTTTTGGACCGATCGAGGTCCGAATTAAGTGCTGTCAGTGGCTATAGTTTTCTAATTTTTGATAGAATTTTTTTATGGCGGGAAAAATTTAGATTTAGGGCCGGAAATCTCATGAACATGCATTATACACTTACATGTGCATTATACTAGTTCAGATTAGATAATTAGTGATCGGATTCCTCTCTGTTTGTTATAGAGGCACATTTGGAGCGTCGATCTACCGACGTTCTCGAGACTTCAGATGTTAGTTTCGAATGCAGGTGAGTAACCGAGATGGTTCCTCAACCTTTATGTGTTTAAGATTTTGCAATTATGCCATGTGGAGATAATGGAGGGTTTATGTGTGTTTGATTTTGATTGACTTCGGACCATAGGTGTCTGAAATATTTGGAATGAGATAACGAAGTGTTACTTGTGTGTACCTGTTTGTGAATGTTATATTGGAGATCTCGGACCAGAGGTCCGAGGAAATGGAAAATTGATATTGAAGTGTTAATTGTCTGTTTCGATACGTTGGATGGGATTGTCAATGTGATATAGTATGATGCAATAAATGGGAAATGTATATGATTGAAATACCGGACCGAAAGTCCGAAGATATGGCAAATATATTGACTTATAAATGGAAATTGGAACATGTTCATTGCATGCATCACATTATGATCATATAAAGGCAGTTGTGACTGGAGCAGCCACCGTATCAGGGCATATCACGCCCAACGTATATGAGAGCTTTCAGCTCAACGCACAGGACCTCAGGTCCAACGTATTCAGAGTCTCAGGCTCAATGTACCGTGGCTTCAAGCCCATGTTTTCGTGAGCCACCGCTCAACGAATGTGTCCGTTCATGGGGACAAGCCAGCGCATATCACAACAACGAAATGAAAATGGAACAGTGTCACATGCGCATTGCATATATCTATGACTGTAAATGACTGAAACATGTGAATTATGAAATTGCATGTGTATATGAAATTGGAACTGAAATGTGATAATATGTGATATTACTGTTAATGCTACAGTGTGCTAATACGATTGGTGAATGCATGAGTTGGGTGAACCATCGATGATGGTTTCTCACTGAGTTCGCAAACTCACCCAACATTGTAACTATTTTTCAGGAATTGAAGAGTACCCCGTTAGTGAACCGGGAGTATGGTTACTACAAGAGAGTCGGTGTCCGATGTCGGGATCAGTTCACGTCTGCATTCGTGTTATCTTCGACTTATGTAAATTTATATTCGCAAAAATTGTATCTGAATTGATTGAGGCCCTAATTGATAAATATTATTTGACATGTGATCTTTGATAATGTGTATGACTAAAAAGGGTTTTCGTATCACGGGCCCGAATCGTTTATTTTTTTAATTTCGCGCACTCGACTGTTTTCCAATATATATATATATATATATATATATATATATATATATCATTATGAGTTTTGACACTGCAGTGACTACTCTAGCATACCATCCTCGCGGGTCGCGGGCTCGGATATCACCATCGATGTCGGGTTCGGGTCTCGCGGGAGTGGGGTGCTACATTATTGGACTTTGATAATTCAAGCTCCAATAAGCCCAGAAATAATTCAATCTCATTGGAATTAATTCTAGCTTATTAACTAAATGTCATTCCACTAAAGACAATTAGTTGAACTCTTGAATTATTAAATATTATGAGAATATGTCCAATTGCAAACCCTATTTAGAACCTTATTATAGCCATCCGCACAACAAAGGGTAAAATTACCGTTTTGCCCTTATGTTGGTTTTTCCTTCTAGATCTCTCATTTTACTTTATATGGTGATTAACACATAAGATCTCATCTTAGTGTTAAGACTTGATGGGTAGCTAGTCCATCAAACCATCGCGCCAGATTTAATCACCAAATCTCCTTAAAACATCTAGAAGAGATGATAACACTATAAACTCTTTATTCGAGTCAATGTTCTCGATACATGTTTCAATTAATAATTCCAACATGCATAATCGGATTAATACCTGTAAAAATCCATTTCGATCATGTCAAGAATTATAATGAAACACATATGAGTTCACCACTCATCAAGATTGTGGTTCATAATAGCGAATGCTTAAGTTGTATGTTTTAAGATTAAAGTAACGCCCACTTTATTCTTGAAAACATACTTGACTCAATTCATTTAATAGTGCCATTATCGATAGTCTACTACTATCATGATATGAAACTCATCATTCTCTTTAAGTAAACTCCTTTACTTATATGGAGATAAATCGCAACACTACGATCTAAACCATAATCAAACGACCAACTTGATTATTCAACTGTGAATCAATTAATTGATTCTAATAATATACATGTTTCCCATACATCTCTATGTATATGTATATTACTTACAAATGAGTCTTGGTACCTTATGACCAGATATATAATGTTCATACAGATAAAACCAAACTCTTTTGTTTTATTAATAATAAATATTTTCATTACAAAATCAGAATCGAAGAAGATAAAGTTACATGTAAATACACTTGCTTTCCAGGCACTATATTTACATAACTCCAACACTATCCTCATATAATGATTCTAAGTTAATTGTTTTATATGCTTAGAGGTTTTCATTTTCTGACCTATATATGATCAACAATTTCAATGAGGTTTATCTTGTTCATTTTTTAAGTGCTAATATTTCAAATTTTTATTTTCAAATAATTACACTATGTATGATAAGTATTCATATCAAATTACTTAGGCCATCTATTAATGTATAGATGTGAGACAAGTTACTAAGTAGGGTAGAAATAATGGTTCTTAGCAAAATCTTTTTAAAGAGATTCCTATAATTGACATGTAGAGAAAGAAGTTTAAATGTAGACTTATGCATGTTCAGTAACAATTTGATACGTTGAGAAACAAGGTTAAGAAACACTCCATACATGTTCCCATGTTAAATAAAATGATAAAGCTTTGTGCATGTTCTTAAGAAGGTCAATTTTTGTTATGTTTGAAATAATTATGTTGTTGATTGAACATAATGATATGGAACTCTTGATATAATTTCACAGATGGAATTATAAACATCTAACAAATTTAATCATAATAATGTAAATAAAATGGTTTACTTTTATGGGTTAAATGCTTAATTTGTCACAGGTTGAAATACAATGATACACCATGTCAATTGTTTAGTTTGTCGACTTGGTGATTACTAGTCCTAATTGTCGCTCTTCTTCACTTACAGTAGCTTATCATTGTCTTGAAGTGATGTTAGACTTACCCTTAAACCTAAAATCTCTTGGTTCAAATGACAATTTAAAAGATTTTAGATTGACTTGTCCATATTTCCTTTAAATAATTTTTACAAAATTGACAACCTATGAACCAACCTGTTAATGAACATGCATATGAGTCTAATATGAATATAGCTCATATTGATGCCTTGTTGATTAGGATGACATTCCTTAGTACCTAAAATGTTACTTTGAATCTGGGTTTGTTGAATATAATTTAGGTCAAATGACTAGCATTGTAATTTGTAAGATATAAACATATAAAAATCATTAAGTTACCATTTTACTCTTATTTATATCAATTGTAGCATCCCACGCCCACAAGACCCAAACTCGACATCGAGGGTGATATCCAAGCCCCAGCCTCACGAGGGTGGTATGCTAGAGCACTCAATTACAGTCCAATTTCGAAAACATTTTTGATCATAACACAAATTCAGTCATAAAAAAGACACTCAACAGTATTTAACCATTTTATGTACGAAAATCCATAACCAAATTGGGCCCATATTGTTCCTGAATGCTTTCAGTGATCACATTACAATACGATATTAACCAATTGGGACCCACTGAAATAAAAAGCACTATTCCGCGGAAATTGTGGAAATACAAATTTACACAAAAATAGAATGACACTAGTGCAGACGTGAACTGGTCCTGACCTCAAACTCTGATTTGCATGCAGTAGGCATACTCCCTTTTGTCTAACACATTCAACAAATCCACTTTGTCTTCACGAACATATTTACACAAAATATACGTGAACCTATATTCTCCTCATATTCGCAATTAATGTCTCCTTAATGTTCAAAAATCCTCATACATAGTCGGATTCTTTACATTAACATAGTGTATACCTTCTTAGTAGCAGATTCTATCTCTTACGCTAGA